>CM061921.1:223008663-223083683 GCA_031002005.1 Vandiemenella viatica | reverse complement strand
ACAATCCTAAAATAGTTGTTATATGCTAGGGTGGATCATTTTTTTTTTCTATCTCGTAATTATGTTTAAAAATTATTCTGCCAGGAAACACTTCCTTGTTCACTTACAAAATATTCAGAAAAAATGTTTATTTCCATAGCAGATTCAGAATAACGTCTTCCTCTACACCAACATATTATAACATCCAATTTCTCTGCGCCATGACCCTTCCACAATTTCGTGATCCATATTTTCAGAATAAAAGGTTCCATGTGGTGTGTACAGTGATCTGGACTCACTATTTCACCTTAAAAAATTATCCAGGTTTACATACGCCATTACAAATACATCAGCATTTGCAGACTGGAGGGCTATTGGTGTACGAAATATGCGAAATTCGACATATGATTCCAAACACATTTTCTACAACTCTTCTTGCTCTTGATAGTATGTAGTTGCAAATGCGCTATGTAGTACCCGCGTCGTGATTTCATCATCATATGTTCGGTCAATTCAAAAACCTCTCCTACCAATACGAAAGGCATATTTGGTCCACCTTATCGTATTGGCTCTGGAACAGGCCACTTAAGTTGATTAGCGGCCAGAGCTATATAAAAAGCAGTCTCTTGGAACACTCCACTGTCAGAAGATTTTCCTCTTGCACCACAATTTGCATAAATAAAATTATAATCGGCATCCACAATAGCCAATAGGACAATACTAAATTGTTCGTCGTAGTTATAGTCGCTGCCGGAATTGGAAGGAGCCTGAATCAAAACGTGTTTGCCATCTATAGATCCAGGGCAATGTGTGGATTTTCCAAAATATTGCATACATTCCATTCATTTGCAGTAGCTGGAACCTGAAATAGCGTAAATAATCATTAATATAATAGTTTGTAAGGAAACATATAAGTAAGTTTCCTTGCTCTGCGCAAGACTATATTGTCTAAGAATATATATTGATTTTGCGGACGCCTGTCGGCTGTCTAGGATCGCAGCTGTGAGCCCTGCAACTCGTTAAATTAGCAGCTTTGTCTGCCCATTCAATTCCACCGATTCCTGCATGACCTGACACCAAGGAACGGAAAGCAATCCTGGATGTCTTAAATGCGCCGCTCTGACAAGACATACCGTTGCTTGCTCCAACCTGAAAGGTCTTATATAGTATTCTCAAAAATCGACTTTTAGTAAAAAAAATAATAATAAAAAAAAATAATAATAATAATAATAAAAACTTTTTCTTCGTTCATACGTAACCAAAATCGATAAATGAGGTATCATTTTATAGAGTATGTTCTCCGCTTTTGATGAATTGCACATTTTATTGTTATAATTCGAAGTTTTGGCCCTAGACATGTTTCCTTGGATGAGTCGACACAGCATTTCGGGCATGGAGTCTTTTCCACGGCTACTTGATTCAATATTTCAATTAGTACCCAACATATTTAATTACTAGCCTAAACACGTTTAACAATTTTAGAAACATAAAACAATTTCTGCAAAAACCTGTTATTGCACCCTTTCTCCGAAGTACAGCATTTCCAAATGGGCTCACTAGTCACAGTAAATCACAAATTTTGTTCCTACAAAATCTCATTAACTGGAGCAAAGTATGACATTAAGCGTGCAGCTAAATTTTTTCATAGTCCACAACGAAGCAACCCTCTCCATTTCTGAAGCCCCGGTTATACACCGTGTGTAATTCCGATGCCGTTAGAAAATAGAATTTAAACGACTTATAAAAAACATATCTGAAATTATAAACTTAATCTAAAATCCTCCTGCGCTTCCATCCTTGATCAAGAACAAGACAGCACTAGGCTAAAATAAGCTTGTGGGAGATGTGTACGGCTTAGTCAAGGAAAAGCGCTCATGGGGCGGAGCTGAGAATGCTCTGTAGGTTGGCCTACCAGAGGTGGAACGCACGAGTCGCCGTCCAAAATGGCAATTGAACAGCTTGAGCACACAGGTAGCCATGGTAAATACACTGCCCTGCATCCTTATATAGCTAACCTAAGTCTGCACCACTAACGGGTGCCAGGATCGATCTGTATAGCCAAACAGAAGCTCTAAAATATTCAGTTCTTTGGTCTTACGGTCTCTCAGATGCGACAGACCCCAAGGTAACTGGTCTAAAGTAAAGACCATTAAGCGAATAGTATCATTAATAATTAGAACATCGTTCCTCAATGTCAATCGTGGCTGAGGTGAACGGCACGAACTTGTGTTTCTTATTGGATAATCGGAAGGCCATTCTCAATGGCCACTTGTTCATCCTATTATAAGTGAGTTACAATCACTGGTCCACATTTCTCATGGTGAAAGAAGCAGGAAATTGTACAAACTCCGTCAAATGTGCGTTAACTTTGCTCGTCAAATGTTCCGTACACATACTGTGTGTTAAAATGGACACACAGAAAATTAGAAACTTTTATCAAGTTTAATTATTCGTTTTGCGAAGTTGTCTTTCAAATCAGTTCAAAAAAATTTAAATTGTGTCTGAAAACTTTTGATTTTTTTAAAAAGTGTTTTCGAGACATACTTTGTATCAGATTCATGAAATTCTCTGTCAAATCAAACATAAGATTCTGTAGGAAACACTTATCTCCTGAAGTATGAAATTGGTTAAAAACTATAAACTCCATAAAGATCGCTATAGTTTTAAACTTTCCCTGTTGGTAATTTATTATGGTATTACAAATATTCATCAAAGGATTCCTTCTGATTATATAAAAATCGATATTAAATAATAACTGTTCTGCTAGCATCTGATACCCATGAAAATTACCTAAGGAAAAAATTTCCCTTCAACAACCCGCTATAATTATTTGCACACCCTCGATTTTTCCAAATTTTAGATTATAATCATGCTAAAGAAAAAAAAACTGCTGTAAGGGACGCAAAGACATATAGACAAATGAATGATTCCAAAAGTATTACCTTCTTTTATTTATAAGCATAAAATTTTTATATATATATTGATTTACGAGTCGTCAACGACTGTCCTTAAGGACAAAAGATGATTTTGTATAAGAAACAGGAAGGAAATAGGTTATGAACTTATGACCTTTATGAAGGAACCATCCCTGCATTTTCCTGGAGTGATTTCGGGAACCATTAAACCAGAATCTGGATGGCTGTACCGGGGATTGATTCCGCATTTTTCGGAATGCCAGGCCTAAAAGTTACCGCTCACTCACCAGGCTCGGGTTTGAAATCAACAACAAAAACAAGCTCGCGCAAAGCCTTACATACTTAAAACAGAACACTGCTGAACACCAGTCTCTCGACCAAAACGATTAGAAAATTATAGCTAGTACGTTACTGAATACAACAGTAAGAACAGTGCGAAGCGTTCCCTGAAGCCTCAGTAGTGCAGTTGTTGCAAAATTCTGTGACATCATGCAGTACCGTAAGCCTTATCCAAGTCTAAAAATACTGCTGGCTGCGGACAAACGCTTCCAGTAAGATGTGGCAGAGTTCCATAACCCCAATTAGACCTGGCCGTAGGGATGAAGGCTATGCGGTCAGCATTACGCTCCAGCCGCTTTTGACGCATGAAGTTGATAGCAGGATGAGGTAAATAGTGCAGTTGTTCTGGATGTTCAGCAACGATGAAAAATCATCTGCTTTAAGACTTGACCTTGATTTTTAAACGCTACCATCATTATTACTGAACCTTTCCAATGTTGACGTGAATACGCCTTCCAAGTTCGGTACTGGGTGGCATCCCAGAATTACTAGTCCATTATAGTCCATTTTGAAACGCAGGAAAGCGGGGAAGAACGCATTCGACAGAGAAAGCTTGAAATGGTCAGGTATATTAACCGGCATCTCTGCGGGGACAGGACGCAATTGGTCGCGTAACGAAACGCCGACCACAATCCACTTGTTTGTCACGTGAATTGTGGCAAATTAATATCATTTCGTAAGAAACACAACGCGGCGGACAATTTCAAGGTCGATAAAATAAATTTCGAAAAACTATCAAGCTCTAAAAGTGAAAATGTCAAAGTACATGGTACGATGAAGGCAGGTAGAACAGAATGATGAGGAGAGTGTCAGCTCTACATACTGAGGGCCACGACCTCAACAGGACCCAGCAGTGCAGGGGAGGGAGATTCGGCAGTAGAATTGTCTCCGATGGACGGGTACTGCCCAGAACAACACAGTGATAATGCAGACGATCAGCCAGGGCTCTTGTGTACTTTTCTAACCCTCCTCTGAAACTCGTATTACAGCATTTAAATACATAACATTAGTTTCTCATGTGTACTTAAATAAAATGTTAACTTATAAAAATATTTGTTGTTTCACTTGCTATTTGGCTAAGGAATTTACGTTAACACTTGCGGTAGTAGCTCCGATTACTACCTACCTCAAGGCCTCTTCTTCACATTTGCTACGGGCCCCGCGCTGTCTTAATCCGGCCCTGGTGTGCTTCATGTGCGAGTGGAGACTTTCTCGGCGTAATGGTGCAATTTAACCTTAGAGAGTGTTCAGTCGTGGATGGAACCGCCAGAACACACCGTTTCGACAACAGAACTAGCTGTCAAAACGTTGAGTTTTAAAGACACCATTTAGCTAGACACCCGCAAAGGATACATTGCGTTATGCTTTGATTTTTTAGTTGCACCCTTTAGTTACTTAAAGTTGCATTATAGTATTACAAAGTTTTATGGGCAACATACATTTTAAGACCCTTCACCTCAACCCTGGCACATTCAGAATTCATAATATTACTGATTCCCCAAAAACCTGCTAAAAATACAAAATATTCCCCAAATCATAAGTAATTGTCGATATAAAATTAAAGTGGGAATTTCCTTTGCCCAAGATTTTTTTTTACTTCGGGATTTGCGTCTCAGTTGATGTTAGAGATCATTAGAGGCTGAAAAAGCAACGGGAGGCAATTTGGCCAAGGGGGTGGAAACACATGATTTCATTGCTAAAAGAATGTCACATAATCTAAATGATAATTTTGTATATTTTGATATAGCAAAACATACATTAAGGTATCTTCAGAATAAAGACAATTTCTGAGTTGTGTTTAAAGTGGTCTTTCTACGAATTAGTGAAGTTCTGCTCCGATTGCGATGAAACACGTCTTTTTGTTTGTGGTAATAACCTAATATGGACAATACTACACGTGAACTGCCGCAAATACGGTATTATGTCTGCGAAAATTAACGTGAAGTTTTCTGTGGCTCATAAATGCCTCCACAGTCTAAAGCGAAAAGCTTCTTCTTCTTTTTCTCGTCAACCTGTTAGCTTGGTAGGTACTTACTGGGAAATTTAAACCGGAGTGACTTCCCCTTGCCTTTCCCACTGATGGGGTATCTTTACGTGTTCATTGTTTTTTGTGGAGAACTGTGATGTATGCATGTTCAGCGTAGTGTGTTATTTGTTTTGTGAATGAATGAAATATGGAAGAAGTGAGGCTTCCTGCCCATTCGGGCCTACCAATCTGAAGGATACTTTTTTTTTTTTTTTTTTTACTTATTGATTTACGCCTCGTCGACGGCTAAGGTCATTAGAGGCGGGATGGGACTGGGGACAAGGAACGGGAAGGAATTCGGCCATGGCCTTTTGAAGGAAGCATCCCGGCATTGGCCTGGAGTGATTTGGGGAAACCAGGGAAAACCAAAATCTGGATGCCCGGACAGGGATTCGAGCCCGCGTCCTCTCAAATGCGAGGCCAGAACGTTAACCATTCACCCACCACTCTCGGTCCATTCCAAAGGACACCAAGGGAGCCTTCAAGCTTAGCGTCCCCATCCAATGGACGAATCACCACGCCCTCACTTCAGAAGCACGGAGCGGTTTGGGTACACAACTGTGCACCACCTTCTCTCCTACCCTGTCGGCCAAGCCCACCATCAGGACTGGAACCAGCTAACTCCGTGTTACAACCAACTGTATAACAGAGCGATTGCAGTGACATAGCTAATCAACTCAGGGTACGCCGGCATTAAGACGATGTTGGGGATTCAGGACACACCATACAGTAGAAAGTCTATTTGCAGATTACGGACAGACGCCGTACGTGATAACTATAAGAGTGCTTTTTCTTGTCTGTGTGTTAAAGCTAGCGTTGCCAGGTGTCCCGATTTGCTCGGGACGTCCCGATTTTCGGGGTCTTAGGACGCGTCCCGATTTACCCTCGATCGGGACGCCAAATGTCCCGATTTTTTAACTAAGTGATAATCACTATCGCAAAAAATTAAATCGCGTTACACGTTCGAGACGCTATGCATCCAACCAGCAGTGCCATTCACGGCTTATGGTACAACCGAGCTCACTAACCTTGAGCGCGGTAATAGTTCGCTGAACTAATTTCTGGAGCCTTAGAATCGGTGATAGGTCTCCAGGTTGTTATCCTTTCCTCCGCTAGGTGACAGGGTACCTCCTACTTTCTGTTATTATTGTGTTTGAATCGAAATGCATTGTCCTTTAAACCTTTGCCCGCAGCGCTCGTGCTTACCCTTTCTTTCTTGCCGCTAATGTATATCGTTCAAGCTCTAATTCTTACTTGCTAGAGACGCGATCTCGCTTGTAACTCGGTAATTTGTCGTTCGTCCGTTCACTGGTTGAGTTCACTTGAGTTTCGTTCGTATTGCAGTTTTAATTAATCAAGGCAGGATATATTAACGTTTCTGTGTAGGTAAGTGTTAGAACTATTTACACAGTAAATTCCTCCACAAATATCAAGTTTGTTCATGTATTTTTGAGATTTTAAGGAAATTGGGATCAAGTTTTGTTTTCGGGTATAGAGTTTATACTGGTTTAGTAATATGTATATTCGTGCGTGATTATACTTATTGTAATTCGAAATTGAATAAATTTTATGAATTTTCGGTGAAGGTGTAATGACCTTTATCTAACATTCGGAAGGCAATTACGGAAGGGAGCGTGAATCTACTTGTTCTGTGTGCCAGTTTGATATGTAAGTACTTGTGTTGGTGCTGGAAAGATTTTTTTCCCCTGAATTCTATCAAAATGAGCGATTCGGCCACCAATTTTGAAGCAAAAAACGATGCTCCTACGAGTATTCCTAGAAAGAAAAATTGTCGAAGAATGTGTTCTTTTCTTAATATTTGGAGAAAAAGTTATTCGTTTATCAAATCCGGCCCAAATATAAAGCATACTGCACACTGTGCCAAAAACAATTTAGCATATGTCATGGTGGCAAAAATGCTATAGAAAATAACTTGAAATGTAATTATCATAAGATAAAAGAAAGAAGTGCCAGTTTGACGTTGTTAAACACCTATCAAATAAGCACCCAGGAAGGAAAAGTGATAGCTGCTGAAGACATACCATTCGATCAAGCACACCTTGTCATTCAGATAACTCGATTCTGAATCAAAAGTCGATCGTGCTCTGTATGCTGAGAAATTGTCACTTGGAAGAACAAAGATTAGTGGGATGAACATAATGTTTTGGGTTCGGCATCAAATCAAGAAGCGTTCGAAACTCTTTAAAATGATACATTTTATAATATTCCTACAGGTGCCTTCAATTGCGGCGGAACAAAAATTTTTCACTGTTGATATGATATTAAAGCTCAACTACAAACATTTAAAAACTTGAGTACTTAATTATTACACGAATGAAGCTGCATGAGCCAAATATAAATATTTAGTGACACGATTGAAGGAGCCAAATATTAGTAAACATTTTACAAGTTACTGTGCAGATAACGCAAATATAAACTTTAGGTGCCACAATTAAGTTTTCCAGTAACTGCACGATGATAATGACAAAATTATATCATTGGGAAGTCCTGCACACATTTTGTATAACAGTGTAAAGTATGCTCTCGGTTTGAGTAAATTTGACTTATCCTAAAGATGCATAGTCATTTCTCATACTGTGCAAAACGACTTCAATTTATTAAAACTTTTATGAGACACATGAGTCTGAATTTTCCCGAGTCCTGTAACGTAACAACGCGATGGTTGTCACTTCTCCCTGCTTTAGTCCTTTCCCGCCTTTAAAGACTCGACTTCGACGAGAATTAAAGCCGAAAGCAAAAAATAACTAAAACAAATTTCACTTAGTCAAGCCACTTTTTCTGCAAGATAGCTCTTTCACATACCCGTCAGTGGTTAACGTCATTCAGAAACCAAAAATTAATGCATTTCTAGGAATGGATGAGCTTTGTGAGGAAGTTTTTAACGTTAAAGACGTAATGAAGGTAGCAGTGCAGAAAAAAAACCGCTACAGAAATGGCACAACTTATTCCAAAATCAATCTGCAAAAAAATCATGGCATCAATACCGGTTTAAAACCCGGCAGCTGAATGGCAACGAGACGAAACGGATTATCACCCGAGCATGTCGAAGCAGAGATACAAATTAAAACCAATTTTTCTGTAGCGAATTTTATAACTACGTTATATATATATATATAAACAAAGTTGTGCTGAAAGCAGAAAAATCTAACATAAAAATATTTTTTTTTTTTTTTTTTTTTTATAAAAACAAATACTTTGTGCTTATTAAAAGCGTAAAGAAATACTTAAAATTCAATTCCTAAATACACTTTTTTCCATAATATTTAGTTACTTATCGTACTCAACAAGTCTCACTATTACTGTACGGTAATCATGAGTACGTATCATATGATAGCTAACTATAGAAATTATCTTTGTCCTGCCTAAATTATTAAAATAAACGTGAATTATGTTAAAAAAAACCTAATTTTTATGGTTGTCCCGATTTGTAAAACTGAATCCCGGAATCCCGATTTTTTAGACCTTCTGTCCCGATTTTAACAAACCAGACCTGGCAACACTAGTTGCAGAACTGCCATTCAGGACAGAAGACAGCACTACAGCATGCACGTCGACAGTCCTAAATACAGTCGAATGTTTAGACCTCATGATTTCCGTCTCAGAAAGTACAAGGCGCACAAACAAATTTACTCTACACATGGTTCACAGACAGGTAGAACACCGAGTACCCTCCAAGTTCAACGTAGTGTGTCCAGCGACCGTCAGCTGGTAACGGAACCATCACATGAAAAATGATAGTTTTTTCCTTAATAAATATATCTGGATTTCAGTTAAGAAGGTTTATGGTTGGTTACTTAAAATCAGACTATTTAATATTTTTATGGTTTTATGTCTCGTTGACGTCTAGGTCTCTAGAGGGGGAAGAGGGTTATGGACTAGGTTCCTTCACGGCCATGGCCTACATGGCCATAACGAAGAAACCGCCCCGGCATTCGCCGATAAACCATAGAAAAATGAAATCTAGATGGACGTACAGGGATTTGAACCGGCATACTTCCGAATGCAAGTTCAGAGCGTCGCCGCTCACCCACCTGCCTTGATCCTAGCTAGCGTGGTACAACAAATCGTGCTGAATCCAGTGGTACCCAAATTCTAGTGGAAACAAAGCATGAATGGACGTCTTAAAGAGCGCACAACAATCTTTAACAATAAAGCGCTAACCGATATTGTTTTGTGTCCTGACGTATTAGGTGACATTCTGAAATTGTAAGGAATTTTTTCTGTATTAACGGTTTATTGTTCAAATGGACCTTTCTTCAAACTGAAACTAGAGTATGTAGACTATATAATGACCTGTTTCGTGAAGATCTTGGGATAACATCCGTGCGCAGCGACGAACTGGAGTCAACTGAGAACACAAAATTGCCGCCACCGTGTCGACTTTCTTGTGTTCCGACACCACTTACCCGGGGCGCACATTGAGCTGCGTGGCGCAGTAGGGGCAACGCAGAGCAGGGCAGGGCAGCACAGACTGGCAGTTACTCGCGCATATTAGAGCGCAGTTTCATGTGGCAGTTTACAAGCATTGTGTTGTGCGAAAAACCGACAATAAAGCGTAACCAAAAACATGTCGATGCAAAAACTCGATTTTTGATTTCTGAATCAGATTGGGATGCCGAGCTTGGAAAATTGTTATTACTTTAACAGAAGCTGAGTTAGATAAAACTATGCAAAAGTGAGTATATGAAAAGAAGAAACTCTCATCTGGCTTTTGCAGTGACAAGAGAATTCTCAAAAGATAATTTCCGGATGACTCGAGCGGAGATTCACGGCATAATGTAACCTGTTATTATCTCGACAAAGCTCAAATATCTATTAGAACTGAAGAAAATCTCGCTGTATTTTCGTGGTTATTTATTTAATTATTAACGTTTGACGGTACATGACATTTATAAGAATGTTCCTCTCTTTTATTTCATATTATATTTTTAAGAAAACTATATAACAGAACATAAACACTTGAAACTAAAAAAGCAGTGTCAACAAATTAAGTGTTTCTCGGGGACACTATTGAATGATGTAGTACAAATAATAAGAAAACAAATAATGTGATAATAGCCTATATATATATCAATCTTTTTCGAAGTTTTATTAAAAATGAATTCAAAAAAAGAAAAAGTGAAAATTTTAAGTGGATAGTTGTATGATAAATAAATGCTGAATTTACTCGCCACTTGTTGGGCTCATTGTCCAAATCTCTTGTTTAAATTTAATTTTTATGTATTTTTTATGACTGATATTGTGAATCGCAGGTTGGTTACGCACCAGATTAATCAATTTTTCTTATTCCATAGTTGAAAATGATTATAAGTAAAGCAAGATTATAAATAACGCAAGAAGTGTTTCGGCAAAAACCGGCACGAGTGAGCTGCGTGGCACAGTTTCTGTGTCGTGATCACAACGTGCGGCGCAGTACTGCACTGCCCTGCTCTGCGTCTCAATACGCACTGTTCCGCCCCAAAAGGTAGAGACACAGAAACTGTGCTGCGCTACGTCGACTGCGCGTCAATGTGCGCCCGGCCTTACCCGGGGCGCACATTGAGCTGCGTGGCGCAGTAGGGGCAGCGCAGAGCAGGGCAGGGCAGCACAGACAATGAAACTGTGTTGGACAGTTACCGTCGCATATTAGGGTGCGTTTACACGCTCAAGCCATTTGCGCAAGCCAGTTTGTGCAAGTAAATGGTTGCGTGTGAACGCTGGCATGACGTTTGTGCAAGCCAAAAAGTTTGGCTTGAGTAAAACCTGTCCCGACAGAAAATTGGCTTGAGGTCGTAGTGTTGGCATGAGCGTCTGAACAAGGCTCAAGCCTCAGCTCCAACCTTGCGCATGCGCATGGGTGATGGCGACGTTCGACCACCTGTTCCCCCGACCTGATCAATTAGCAGTTATCTATTCAGTAATCTTATTAACTTATTTTATTATTTAGTCATTCAATTAATGTTCATTGTTGTTTAGATTGTTTATTGTATTATTCAAAAGTCCAAAGAGAAATAATTTCTTGTTGAATTTATTGAACAGTACAAGTCGTTTCCCTGTTGGTGGAAAGTTGACAGCAGGGTTGGGAAAAAAAATCACAATATTTTCATAAAAATAAAAATATTTTTTTTATATTAAATTAATCATGATTTTTCACTTTTTTTAAAAACACCATAATTCAACTATTATGTGTGCAAAACGAAACGCATTTGTAGGCGGCAGATGAAAGGGCATTCCTCTCTCTTTGTTTTGTCAGCTGACGCCGAAAAAGCCTATCTATGCGAATTATAACGAAGTATTTCTATTTGAAACTATAAACACATCCGGAAAGCTACATATTTCTGAATATCTCACTAAACTTGCTATGGCTTTAATAGAGCATCTGAAATCTAAGTTTAATGGTAGGGTTAGCAAATTTTATAATAGATAACGCTTCCAATATGGCTAAAATGAGAAGAGACATTAAAAATGAAAATACTATAACATATGGTTTTTCAGCTCATTTTCTGAATTTACTATCAAAGGATTTGGAAATGTAAATGGCCAGCACAAAGGAGCATGTTGTGCAAACATTTCCGAGACAGTCATGCTGCAAATATTAAAAAAAGAAGGTGGAAAAGCTTTTGTGTTAACACAAGACGTTCGTTGGAACACTCCGACTGATTTTTATATAATATTTATATAATAGACATTGTAACTCGGTAAGAAGTCGAAAACATGGTAATAGAAACACATCCGGAAAGCTACATATTTCTGAATATCTCACTAATCTTGCTATGGCTTTAATAGAGCATCTGAAATCTAAGTTTAATGGTAGGGTTAGCAAATTTTATAATAGATAACGCTTCCAATATGGCTAAAATGAGAAGAGACATTAAAAATGAAAATACTATAACATATGGTTTTTCAGCTCATTTTCTGAATTTACTATCAAAGGATTTGGAAATGTAAATGGCCAGCACAAAGGAGCATGTTGTAATGTTACATCTGGTTTGAGAATAAATAACAGCTGATGTTTGTCAACGTTAAACGAAACTGTATGTGTTATAGACCTGAGTAGTCACAGACAGGAGGGGGGCGAGCTCACCAGACGCTCGCCACACACACAAAAAAACTAGGACCCGGGGGAGCAGAGACCTTCGCTGCCCGCGCGGATAAATGTTGTTGTCCCAAGAGAGAAGGGAATGTTTGTTTAGCGCTCGGAAGATACGAGTGGTTCAGACGTGTTGTGAGTGGTATGTTGAAATTTATTGCTGGTCGTCTGATGGAGGACTGCGGTACTGGCGAGAATGTTTTTCAGGGTGATCTTAAGCGACGGACGACTGAAGAGAGGATTCGTGGCTGAGGGTTCGACGAGTCAGGTTGTTTGGGAGTCGGAACGTGGACCACGGCTGCAGGCTGTTCGGCGATCGAGTCTCGCCGGTGCTGCCTACCTGACGTCGACGGAGCCGGGCTGTGCAGACGCCTTCCCTACAGGACGCCACACAGAGCAGTGTGCGCTCGACCACAGCTGTTGCAGTCCACGTCGGCACCTCTCCACAATGGTCAACAACCTTTGCGTCTCGCCTCTTCCAACAACAACGTCCAACAAACGGTAAAGGAGCGCAGTTCACGCCTCAGTTGTCACCGGAATTCAGTTTAGCAAAACCCAGTAACGCTTATGGGATAATTCATGCAATCCACTGAGCAGCAATTTATGAATTGCTAAGTGTAGGTGATTTACTTTAAAATAAAGATAACGAATTTTATTTCTTAATTTGTGGGTTTTCAATTAATAATATGGTTCATTTATCACCTTTCCTTATGATCCATTATTTTGTCAAATCAAGATAGTTGATTGAACTCACTGGCGCCCAAAGTATGACCTATATCAACTTACATCAGCTTGGCAATCATATTACGAGGCAAACAAAATAAGTAGTAATAAAAGTAATATCTTAAAACGAAGGGTAATGAACAAAATGGCGACCAGAACGTGGGGCCGTGTTTAGCGCGAATAATTTAGCTTACAACTGGATTCATGGTGAAAACTGTTGACTTTATTCTTTGATGTACTTTTGTGTATGCCTGTATTTCAGATGCTGTACGGTGGATGGAGAATGGCTGAAATATAGAGTAATATCATTAAATGAATGTAATTTCAGATGCAGTTATTCCATGTGAAGCTGACATTTCCATTACTTTATTTGCCAGTGATTTTGTTGTTGTTCATGGTTGAGAAAACGATTTCTTGCATCCGGCGTTGTTTGTGTCTGTGCGGCGTTGCATTATTCCATGGATATTGAAATTTAAACATTCACTAGGATTTTTCGTCACAGTTTGTTTGTTGAAAGTTTTTTTTAAACAAAAGATCTGTTACATTTAATGTGGGTTTCTAATTTGAAAATACAAGTACATGAAACTGCGGTGTGGTAAACAAGTGGGGGTAATAAATATGAACACAACAATGGATGAGAGTAATAATTTGGAGAACGTGGCAAATGACGCGGAATTGCAAAACAGTTTCGTTGAAAATCCATTGCTAGCAACTGGTTCTGTACGGGAGGCGGTCTGTCTTGAAGTAACGAATATGAATGAAACTGTGACCAGCAATAGTGTAGCTGCTATTATAGATGATAACAATTTGCATAACCCACCAGATACCGAGTGCGAAGCATTTTCTCAAGGTGCGGTGTTTGCTTTGTTACGAGAAATGAATGAACAGATGAAATCTGTGCGAAGTGATGTAAATTCTCAGTTCAAAAATATGAACGAAAAAATTGATTCGCTTGAAGTGAAGCAAGACAGTTTCATTCAACGGATCGAGGACAGGATCGCCAGATTTTGTTCGGAGACCGACAACAAACTTGAACAATTTAAAAAGAAGGTCACCGAAGAGATACTGGTTATCCAGGACACAAATAACCAACTGGTTAACAAAACTATCACACTTGAAGAAGGTCAGGTGAAATGTGATGGGCGAATCACAAAGATAGAGCGTGAGATTTGTGGGATACGGGTAGAGACGAATGGACACCACCAAACATTGACAAAACAAGTCAATGAATTGGAAAAGAATACTGAACGTGAAGTCGCGAAAGTAAGGGAAAGAATGGATACTGTCGATTCATCTGTTGCGCAAGTCCGGGCCGAGAATATGTCAATACAACAAACATTGAACGACGCCGGGATTCAAGTGGTGATGTGTTCAATAAGGTCACCTGAAACAAATATGGCAGAACGTTATATGCGTCAGCTAGGCGTGTATTTCAGACTTCTGGTAGGAGACAATCACAAATCGTGGGTAAAGTATATCGACAAAATTGAAAAATACTTTAATGAAGTAATTCACTGTAGTACGGGACATGTACCTGCGGAACTACAAATGAAGAAACCTCTGGCGTCACTGTCCGAAGAGATCGTAAGATACCCAGCGGATAATCCGATCAGGGACACAGCAAAACAAGCTGAAGAAGCCAAAGAATTCCTAATGGAAAAGGCGAGGAGGAGAAAAGAACGGAAGGACCGCAAAAGTACAAGTACTTATCAAGTAGGGGAGAAAGTATTGTTGAGAGACGTGCGTCTATCTGACGCTCAGAAAAAGCTTATTTCCAAGTTTTTTCATCTTTATACGGGTCCATTTGAAATTACGAAGATGGTACCACCGAACGCCTATTTGTTAACCGACGGAGTCAAAAAATTGGGACCATATAACGCAAGAAGTCTCAGAAAATACAGATCGGTTTAGGTGGGTTGAAAAATCGTGTCTCCATAATTTGAGAGGGATTCGAGTGGATAAAACGGGAGCAATTCTAGACCTTTCGAGTTATAAAACTGTGAAGAAAGTGGACAACACTGAGTAAAGTGAAATATTTAGTATGAATAAAAATGGAAAATAAGTCGTAGAATAATTATAATTCATAGTCAAAATATAGGATCATAATCATAAGGTAAAAGCCAAAACTGATTTGGTTATGAGAGAGAGTTGTTTAAGCCATCGGTATTTACACCAGGGACGAGCGTACAAACGAGCCTGATGTACGGATATGACCCATGCGTTGACGAATATTATATTAATAATGATAAAAATTATTAACAGCAAACTACCCACCATTACAAACGTGATGTGGCTTCCACCGTCAAAAGAATTTAATGTCTGAAGGAGAACCCTCAATAGTAGGAATTTCAAGTGTCAAGTCGCAAGTTTATTGTTAAGGGAGCGCGAAATAATTGATTGATGTAAGGCAAATACGTTCACAGAAATGGGAAGAGTGAATCGGGTGTCATCTCTGGCAACTAAATGTTAAGTCCCGAGGACACGAGATTCAAGTTGTATTGCATATAAGCAATTGGTTTGCTCGTTATTGACCGAGTTGACTTTACCCGAATTTAGCGTATGTCTATTATATCCACCTGAGGAACAAAAGAAGTTCATTAGGGAAGTAAAACCCAATCCGCGTGATATGAACGTAACTACGTTGAAAACCCTTATACATAACTTGTGCAGAGGAAGTCGAGACTAGACGATATGATGATACGTTGACTTTGCAACGATAGGAACCTTCAGATAAAATTAGAAACGGAAAGCGCGACAACACGTAGTGGCATAAAACATTTGACATATGGGTGTAATTCACATCACAAGCAACAGTTTCGCAACAAGAAAATATGGGAATCCGTAGGTGGGGCAAGTTTGCGTCAAGTCTAAAGCATTAAGCACGGGAGAATATTGGCTGGCTGGATAAATGATCAAAGAGAGTAAGGAGTGGATAGTATGGATAGAGTTCGAATCACGTATTGTGTGAGGTCAGAAACACTTTTGTATGCAATTCCTCGTAGATATAAACTAATCTTTGGATTTAGAAATAACATTAGGGAATGGCATAAAATTTTACTTTAGTACTTTGATATAAATGTGAATAATCACGAGAAAGATTGTAGAGTTTTGTTGATTAGTAGAGTTTTGTTGATAAATTATATGTATGTGTGTGAGTTTGGTGTGCATGAGTATGTGCAAGTCATCGGAAATGCCGAGCAATGCACTGGGTAACATCAAAGGATGGATTGCAGCCATGAACTACCAACTTACTATTAGTTAAGGGATTTTTGAATTGTTCTAAATCTTGTTTAAATCCAACATAAGGAAAGGGAATATTAATGTAATCATATTGGGATCCATAAAATGTTCATCAGGAAATTCTAATATGATGAAAAATAGAGCACTTAGCAATTCATAAATGGGGAAGTGGATACGGAATTGAAACAAAAGGTCATGGAACAACTGACCAATGACTGACAACAATGTGCAGTGAATCAGTGAAAGTGTTAGTGGGTGAATTAAAAAGACAGTCCCAGGTCTTTTTAATTGAGAACAGTGGGGCGAAATGTAATGTTACATCTGGTTTGAGAATAAATAACAGCTGATGTTTGTCAACGTTAAACGAAACTGTATGTGTTATAGACCTGAGTAGTCACAGACAGGAGGGGGGCGAGCTCACCAGACGCTCGCCACACACACAAAAAAACTAGGACCCGGGGGAGCAGAGACCTTCGCTGCCCGCGCGGATAAATGTTGTTGTCCCAAGAGAGAAGGGAATGTTTGTTTAGCGCTCGGAAGATACGAGTGGTTCAGACGTGTTGTGAGTGGTATGTTGAAATTTATTGCTGGTCGTCTGATGGAGGACTGCGGTACTGGCGAGAATGTTTTTCAGGGTGATCTTAAGCGACGGACGACTGAAGAGAGGATTCGTGGCTGAGGGTTCGACGAGTCAGGTTGTTTGGGAGTCGGAACGTGGACCACGGCTGCAGGCTGTTCGGCGATCGAGTCTCGCCGGTGCTGCCTACCTGACGTCGACGGAGCCGGGCTGTGCAGACGCCTTCCCTACACGACGCCACACAGAGCAGTGTGCGCTCGACCACAGCTGTTGCAGTCCACGTCGGCACCTCTCCACAATGGTCAACAACCTTTGCGTCTCGCCTCTTCCAACAACAACGTCCAACAAACGGTAAAGGAGCGCAGTTCACGCCTCAGTTGTCACCGGAATTCAGTTTAGCAAAACCCAGTAACGCTTATGGGATAATTCATGCAATCCACTGAGCAGCAATTTATGAATTGCTAAGTGTAGGTGATTTACTTTAAAATAAAGATAACGAATTTTATTTCTTAATTTGTGGGTTTTCAATTAATAATATGGTTCATTTATCACCTTTCCTTATGATCCATTATTTTGTCAAATCAAGATAGTTGATTGAACTCACTGGCGCCCAAAGTATGACCTATATCAACTTACATCAGCTTGGCAATCATATTACGAGGCAAACAAAATAAGTAGTAATAAAAGTAATATCTTAAAAGAAGGGTAATGTACAATGTTGTGCAAACATTTCCGAGACAGTCATGCTGCAAATATTAAAAAAAGAAGGTGGAAAAGCTTTTGTGTTAACACAAGACGTTCGTTGGAACACTCCGACTGATTTTTATATAATATTTATATAATAGACATTGTAACTCGGTAAGAAGTCGAAAACATGGTAATAGAAAGATCTGTTAAATAATTTCTGAGATACTGAAACAGTATCAATCGCAATGGATATCCTACAAAAAAGTAATTGGCCTCTGTCAGATGCAGTAAAGCCATGGATAAGATTTGAAGCCAAATTCGATGAAACTAGTATTAGCCATATATCTAGGTTTAAAAAGAGATACAACAAAGCTATGCCGCCCAGCCACTTTTGGGCGTATTTATTAGACCCAGCTCAAACTGAATTCAGGGTGACAGAAGAAGAGGAAGAGGGTGCGTTGGATGAAACTAGAACTTATTATGGTTGAGGTTTACTGCCAATAATTATAAAATTAAAGTCACAATCAAAATCTTTCAAATCTGTGATGTTTACCGAAGAAGTTTTAAAAAATGACAGCCCTGGAGTGGTGGGAGTCGGAAAACCACATTTTAATGAAGAGGGTCAAACCAATTTATATCCAATTTTCAGGCAACTAGTTATGTGTCGGTGAAAAGTGTATTTTCCACATTCGGACTTGCCCAGTTTATTTTACGAAATAGGTTGGGGACAGAAAGCATGAAAAATTAGCATTTCTTTTTTAGTATTACAATTCAGACATTGATTAGCTTTTTACTTTGGTTGATCCACTAAATGACAATTTGATGAAATCCCTGATTTTTATTGAAAAATTAATTTGATTTAAATCATGATTAAAATCGTTATTTTAATCAGAATTATTTAATGATGCCAACCCTGGTTGAGAGTAAAGAATATAGTGACAGCATAACTATTTGGTAGAAAAATTGCAAACAATATCTGCTCTTGAATTATTGGCGTGGTTAAATTTGAGAAATGTTGGTATGTGGCTTTTTCCATACGCAAATAGATGCGAAAATCGTCAGGCTCACTACGTAATTCAGCTATTGGTTTAAAAAAAAAAAATCCCTTTTTAGCAGCAAAGTCCTTTTATTTGCCTTCAATTTGATCTTTTTTTTATATATAATACAAACCACAGTCTTTACAATAATTCATTCTTCGTCAAAATTTTCCAGTTTGAATACAGCAAACTACAATTTTCGGGGTTCCTCACTTCATAATTGTGCAAGCCAAACTGAACGTGTGAACTGCAACATTTCATTCAGCTCATTTGCACAAATTGGCTTGCGCAAGCCAGTTTGTGCATATGGCTTGAGCGTGTAAACCCACCTTTAGAGCACAGTTTCGTGCGGCGGTTTACAAAGTGTTGTTGTGTTGTGCGAGAAACCGACAAAAAAGCGTAACCAAAAACATGTCGATGCAAAAACTCGATTTTTGATTTCTGAATCAGACTGGGATGACGAGCTTGGAAAATTGTTATTACTTTAACAGAAGCTGAGTTAGATAAAACTATGCAAAAGTGAGTATATGAAAAGAAGAAACTCTCATCTGGCTTTTGCAGTGACAAGAGAATTCTCAAAAGATTATTTCCGGATGACTCGAGCGGAGATTCACGCCATAATGTAACCTGTTATTTTCTCGACAACGCTCAAATAACTATTAGAACTGAAGATAATATCGCAGTATTTTCGTGGTTATTTATTTAATTATTTAGTATTTGACGGTACATGACATTTATAAGAATGTTTTTTCTCTTTTATTTCATATTATATTTTTAAGAAAACTACATAACAGAACATAAGACACACTTCAAACTAAAAAAGCAGTGTTCAACAAATTATTCGGGAAATTGTCTTCACAAGAATCCACCCTCGGTCGTTAGGAGTTTGAGGCATGGGCGCCGGGAGGGGGGTGCACCCTCTTGCACCCCCCTGCTGTGAAAGAAAATACACAGAAAAAGATTAAGAAACAAAAATTTTATTATTAAATTCACTGTTTGAATAATAACTTAAGGCGCCTAGGTTGTTGTCCAAATTTGTTCAACACCTTGTCAATAAATTCAGTATCCTTAGTTAATAAGTAATAGGTGTTATATATAATGCATAAAAAAAGATACAGATGCACCTCCCTTAAAGTAATCCTGCCGGCGCCCATGGTTGGACGGAGGTTGCCTTGAACAGTGAGAAGAAGGAGAAGAGCTCAATTCAGTCAGACGTGTGCCACGATATATATATAAAAAAAGTGTCTCTCGGGGACACGATTGAATGATGTAGTACAAAAAATAAGAAAACAAATAATGTAATAATAGCCTATATATAAATCTTTTTCAATTTTTTATTAAAAATGAATTCAAAAAAAGAAAAGAAAAGTGAAAATTGTAAGTAGACAGTTTGTACGATAAATAAATGCTGAATTTACTCGTCACGTGGTGGCCTCATTGTCCAAATTTCTTGTTTAAATTTAATTTTTATGTATTTATTATGACTGATATTGTGAATCGCAGGTTAGTTACGCACCAGTTTAATCAATTTTTCTTATTCCATAGTTGAACATGATTATAAGTAAAGCAAAATTATAAATAACGCAAGAAGTGTTACGGCAAAAACCGGCACGAGTGAGCTGCGTGACACTGTTTCTGTGTCGTGAACACAAATTGGCGCAGGCCACATGCGACGGAGTACTGCGCTGCCCTGCTCTGCATCTCAATACACGCTGTTCCGCCCCAAAAGATAGACACACAGTAACTGTGCTGCGCCGCCTGCGTCAACTGCGCGTCAATGTGCTTCCGGCCTTAGTTTGGTTTATTTTTTGACGGTGCGGGCCGGTGTCGGGCTGGTCGATATGGAGAAGTGTATAGAAAGAGTTCGGAAATTTCCGCTCCTTTACGACTAAATATTGTTTTAGCGTTACTGATTGCTTTAGAAAAGTGTCATTTTTTTCCAGCCTCACTTCAAGTTCATCAGATGTTCGTAAAATGTAGGTAGAGTCCTAGCATGTACGCATAAACAAATCAAAGCGTTGCCAAATCAAAGGTAAAGGTCGATTTTAACGCCTGTAAAAATTGCATCCGAGACCCGGATTTTTAACCGGGGACCTTCCATACCCAAATCACACGCCGCAAGCATCTGAATCCAGAGGTACTTAAAAATGTGTATTCAATCATATAAGAGTACATTTGCATTTTCGGATAGCAAAAATAAATTATATAGAAAAAAGTACGTTTATTTTGTTTGAATATTTATTTTTCATTACATCCAGATTTATCTCTTGACTCGGATGGAAACGGCGCACGATTAGGGTATTGGAAGTCCCTGGTTCAAATCCCTGTCTCAACTGTAATTTTTATGGGTCTTAAAATTGACTTCTGGCAGAGCTTTGATTTGTTAATGCTAGGACTCTTTAATCTGTAGATCTCCTTTTCAAATTAAGTGAGAACAATAGAGGTGTACTGCGTGGCTGATAAGAAACTCTGTGACTGGAATTTTTAGATCAAATGAAATTATAGTTATTTTACAGAATCTTTGCAGTCTGTATTTAAATTGAAATGTATAATAATATTATTATTTTTTGTTCAAAAAATATTGAATTAATCGAAAGTAATAGCAAACCAAAATAAATACGTTAAATGTGAAGTTAGAGACGCTTGACATTTCATTGTGACTGTGTAGATATACATGAGAATCTTTCAATTCAGTATAGTGTGACTATCATTTTTTAAAACTGCGTTGGGATACTGTTTTTGTGCATTAGATATCAAGCAGTGAGATGATAACAGGAGCCAGGCAAAAAAAGTATTTTAACATACTTTATTCCTTTCGTAGAGTATAAAGTACGCCTACACAAAATAAAGTACAGTACTCTATAATATTGTACGGGTGGTAGCCGCAGCTACGATCCACAAATCACTCATAAGGTAATTTTTTAAGATTAATTCCGTGAATCAACCAAGTGTATACGTTAAAGGAGACTGAAGGCCGTGAAGGAACCCGTCCGTCACACGGCCGTGCTACGGACCAGTGTGGACGAGAGGGGGCCGAGCCGACACTCGGCCAAGTGTTGGCTCGGACGCGGTGCGGGCTGGGCACGGTCCAGTGTGACGCTCCGACAAACCCTTTAAGATTTCATTATTTCCACTTGCATCAAAAACAAAGGATTGCCATACAGCTGAAGTTCATTATGAAACAGAAGAGGTTACTTTTATAGTATGTATTATTCCGAAATAATAAACATCGCGATCTTTCTGTTGAGTTTAATATCAAACCTAATATTAACCTTAATGTTGCAAGCGACACCTTAAAGCGATTGAATAAGAAATAACCAACGGTAGGGTGATTCAAAAGAAAATGGGAAACCACTGCTTTTTTTTTACTAATTGCTTTACGCCTCGTCGACGGCTAAGGTCATTAGAGGCGGGATAGGACTGGGGACAAGGAACTGGAAGGAATTCGGCAATGGCATTTTTGGAAGGAAGCGTCCCGGCGAAACCACTGCATTAAAGATCCAATGAAGATTCCCAGGAAATGAAATCCCCTGATATTATTCTAACTTATTCTTTAGTAATATATTCCCCCAATCTGATGGGGAGTAATCAGAAGCAGTTATCAAAAAGAAAACGATTCGGAGTGTGGAATGTTTGAAGTATGAATCTTAGAAGTAAGGAAGATCGATCAAAGAATTTAAAGATGTGACCTGCATAAATTAAATATCATGGAGCTTTGTGTATTAAAAAAAAAAAAATGGAGCACATTTTGGGTCTGCTCAGAATGTAATGGTTGTGAAGTGAAAAAAATTAAATACAAGAGATTGGAGATGGAAAAACTAAAATAAAAGCTGAAGAAACTTCAGTTGAAGTCAAATGGAACATATAGTAAAAGCAATTTGGGGGGGGAGGAATTTGAAATACGGAAAGATGGTTGAAAACCTTAGGCGAACGAGCAAGTATTTAAACTGGTGGATCAAAGGGGAAAGCACAAAAGTAAGCAAGATGATGTTGTAAGGTAGAAATGAAAATATTTTAGAAATATATTACACTGGAAATTCACGAAAGCCAGAGAAAAGGGGATGCAAAGGTGGTGGGAAGGAGTAGCGAAAGAAGTAACTATGTGGAGAAGACGAAACAAATCGGAAAACAAATTTCTAGTGATACGAAAAGAAGATGTTAATTTTAAAAAGGACAGATTGGAAACCTTTTTGCAGTTCGAATAGCAGAGTATACAGATTGCATAAAAACAGTAAGAAGAGAAATTTGGCTTGCAGTGCGACCGAAAAGGATGATTGTGTACGGACAGTCCTTTGAAAATTTTAAAAGCAATCAAGGCAGGATTAATTAGTGAGATTCCTCCAGAAGTATTAAAACCTAAAGATGAGAAACGAATGAAAAGTTCTCCAAACACAGAGTTTAATAAAAGCATCATCTTCACATTCCCGATGGTAGCACAAGCTGACAAATGCTAAAAATTTGGCAAGAATTGCTAACTAAAATGAAATGCAGAACAATATAAAGTGGAAGAGAAGTTAGATGAAGATCAGTTTAGGTATAAGTAAATCCGTGGGACTTATAAGAGAAGCAATTCATAGAGACAATCGAGAATACATCAATGGAGTATATGAAATTGGAGTTTTCTTTAATTTTTTTTTTTTTTGCTTCTGGCTTTACGCCTTGTCGAGGTCGTTAAGAGGCGGGAAAGGATTGGGGGGGGGGCAAGGAACGGAATTCCACCATGGCCTTTTGAAGGAACTATCCCGGCATTCGCCTTGAACTATTTCAACAAACAACGGAAAACTAAATAGTCGGTCGGGGATTTGAACCCGCGTCCTCCCGAATGCGAGGGCAGAGCGTTACCACTTCCTCATCGGGCTCACTGCGAAATTAAAGAAAGCCACTGATAACTTGAACTACGATAAAAATTTTAAACTTTCAAGGGAGCCGTATAAAATTCAGTGATATGCCTTTGAAAGAAGTAGCGCTATTCTTTTTCTCTAACATTATTAAAAGTATGTTTTAGGAATTATAATATCATATTACGTTAATAACCATTATCGCGTTTCAAAATTTTACGAGATGTAAATGAACTTCTTGATAGTAATATAAAATTCTACTTTTGGGACCAGCTTTTGCATCCGACAATAACGTATTAAAAACACAATCGTAAATATTATTAAGCAGTAACACGGAATCGTCCAATATTATTTTCGTAACGGTGAAAGTTTTTATAGAACTAGAATCTAATTTGCGCATTGTAGAAATGCGTTTGAGACTGCCGTCTCTGAAGTAACGGTTGAGAGGCGGTCTCTGACTTACAGACGATATGGCTCTTACCGAAGTATTCCCGGCACATCACAGTGCTTAAAAAAAATACCGTAAACGTTACGAACCGTAACCTTCTCTTATGTGTAGACTGTAACGCATAAATTTGATTGAAAACGAAGCCCCATTTGTATCAAAGGGTCGCAGATTTACTGCGGAGCTATATATAGAATTAATTCTTTGAACTAAAAGTAACAACCTGGAACTATGGGAACACGAAGGGAAATGCTTCGGGAACTGAAACCGTACGAGGGACGTACAAATTTGATTTATTATCTATTCAAGAAATAACATAAAAAATAATTTACACCATTCAATTCTCTCTCTCTCTCCTTTTCGGTGCCATCTATCTGCTTTTCAAGGAGACAAAACATGCTTGCTGTTATAGGAGAGCCGTGCTGCGTCTCCTTTTTGTCCTCAACCATTAGGCTGGTGGGTACTTTTTCTAGCGAAATTTAAACTGGGGTGGTTTCCCCTTGCCTTCCAAAATTATTGAAGGGTATGTAGATGCTTAATGATTTGTGTGGCTGACTGTGATGCCTGTGTGTTGTGAATGAATGAAAGGTGGAAGAAGAGAGAAGGTGAACCGGCCATGTCCTGATGACAAGCATTTCATCCAATACCGGGATTCGAACCATAGGCCAGGCACAGTCACGGTGCAGCAACCAACTGAGCCAATAGGCCGGGTTTTTGCTACGTGTAAGGACGCTTGTGTCTCGCATTTCCTCAACAAATTATCTTGAAGTCTTCATCAAATATCGATGGTCCTAAGTTTTCTTTCCTAAGAAATTTAATAATTTAATAATCGGTGGTTCCAGGTTTGGGTGCACTTTAACTTCACTCCTACAAATTAAACTTACAAAAGTGTCCTAGTAGATGGCCGCATAGCTCAGATGTCAATGATTATTTTATTTTTTTCTGAACTGCGTACAAATGTAGCCATTAACAAGGGTTTTCGCACCTTAATATACCAACAAGCAGGGGTCATTCGCTTTAAACTGTGTATACCTCTGTAATACTAAATAACTAATCTGTAATCATTAGTTAGTGTTTTGATACGTAATGTTCCAAATCCCCGAAACTGTTCTCATATGGGATTATAGCGAACATTCTAATCTAATGTTAACCCCTCACTGCCGATGTTTCCAAGGGATTTTGGTTTATTGGGGAAGTATAAGTATTGCCATCTGTTTGGAAACAGTGTTAGCCGTATTCGGTAAGAAGTAAGGAAAGAAAAAAGAAAGAAAATAAACGGAAGGTTTTTTTTTTTTAAAGAAAAAGCAAAGAATCGCATTTATTCCCAGTATCGTGAAACTGACCGTCAATTCTCCTATTTAGCCTACACTTATAGTGCAGTTTGAAACGCAAAATTGACAGCGCACATAATGATTGTGGATTCTGCATAATTGCATCAGCTGTACGAAAAAAGAACACATAAATCTAATCCACAAGCTGGTGGAGCAGCATTTTTAATTGAAGTGTTTTACTGACAGAAGTAGCACATGCTGAGTTGCTTAACTCAAACAGCCGAACGCAAAAATACAAAAAAATATCACCTTTATTAGAATATTCTTAATTAGCTCATAAACCTTCACAATCACTGAATTATGAAGGAGCATATAAATTGTAATAATAATAAAAAATCGCTTGCCTACGTCGGAGTCTTTAAAAATAGTTTCTTTACTATCAAAGGATATTTTAATGACTCTGTATCATAAACACATATTAGTTTATATGGCCGCAGGTAATTAAGTATTCATAGGTGCAGTGCGGGTCACTTGTAAGCATTACTGCGCATCCATTACGCGCGGCAATCCCTCCAATATTGGCTCGCGCGGCAGCCGCGCACAATGGATACGCTGTCGGCTCGCGAGCCAGCTCGAACATTGGTACAGTCGAACATGCGGCGTGGCAAGCCACTCTCTGTTGGTATTTAGGCGCGCGGCAAAGGCCCCCCACTACTTGGCTCGCGCGCAGTTGAGACGGGGGTGTCTTTAGCTGGAGCGGCACAGCAACAGTTTGCTACCATGGATAGTGAAAAGCGTCGCCTTTAAATACAATTGTACGGTGCCAATGAATTTTTGTGGACTAGCAAATGTGCAGGCTAATCAGAATCCGATGGTATCACCATTACCACTACAACCATCACTTTAAACTCTAATCAACGAATCTATAGACTCACCAAATGACATGATTAACTCAGTACATTTTACGTAAGTAAGAAGTAAGTTCTCGTTAAGAATGGCAACAGAAAATTGAATAACAATAAAAACTTTAATATAAAATGGGTATTACATCCTTGTCTTTACCTGTTCTTTTAGAACTTCGCTTAATGCGTCAAAAAATCTGGAACTATTCACGAAAATGATTGTTTTGTCATTGCTGGCTAGTACAGGAGCCTCCAATTGCTAGAAATCTTGAAGTTATAGCGTCTATCAGTAACTGAAATCGCCGCCCGAAATTGGGTGTTCACTTTAGTCACAATTGGCTCAGTTAGTTATTTTAAGAACTCTATCTTTGTCATTCTAGTAAAATTTATTATTGTATCCTCGATGGTTTCATATCGCATGTCTTTTATAAATTTCACACCACACTGCATTCTATTATAATACAATTTCCTTATCCACCAACGCACTTTTCGTTTAGGTTTCGAATATACGATGTAATGCATCACAGTGAAAATAGCAGCTACTCGTGCACGTGAAACGTCCACGGTGGTTTCACTTAAATACTGTGCCTGGAATCCCTGGATAGTTTGCCGCGGAATCCTGGCTGGGTTGCGTTGCCGCGCTCGTCAACAGAAATGGCTCGCGCGGCAAATAACAGGTTTGGCGCGCTCGAACATGACATAACTCTCGACTGCACGGCTCCCGACGTACAGATTCGTATAAACAACATGGCGAAGCGCAGCACCTCTGTCTCACACACTTGATGTACTGATATCAACTTATGCACTCCTTGTTCTGACGTGAAGACGTCCTGTATTGGATTTCGCATCGAGCATTGCGACAGGGCTAGCTCACTAGCTGACCCGAGGGGGAATCCGAGGTCTTACCGCTAGGACGTTCTGGCCGACACATTACCGGCTCGCGCATCCGACGAATCCGTCAAGACATCCCATAGTACCATCGGTCTGTCTTAACTATATGTGCGTTTTCCCATAAATGAACATTCGCCCACCCCGCAAATGACCATTTTTGAGGATTATCATGCGACTGTTATTTTAAGCCAGGGGCAATAACTTATATCGTTCAACAGCCGTTTGTTTTGTTGAAATATTCAAAACTGGATACAGTAAAATCTCAATGCCACTGAAAGAATCGCAGTGAAATAATGTTAACTGTCTGAATTTATATTTTCTTTTGCTCCTGAATTCCCAATTTATGTTAGGGTCTATTTCATTTAACAATGATAGAGCCCAAAGGACATTACAGTTTTAACCTCAAACAAGCAACATTACAAAATAAATAAATCTACATTTACAACAATACTAATCAATATAACAGAATGGGGTGCAATCTCCATCGCGCTAGTCTTTTTCTGAAATGAGTAATTTCTTTAGTCAGAAATGTGGTTTTAGCCTAACATTTGCTTATATATTTAAATTTAAAAATAAACAAAACACAATATGATTGACTGTTGGTTATCGAAATTGCTAATGTTTTTTCAGCTCTGAGCATTATTAAAGCATTCAGTTATTTGACCAGGTGATGGCTATCTTTTCCCTTTTTTTATTGGGGCTTTACGGATCGTTGGCAACGTAGTTATCAGAACCTGTAGGCAAAGATCGTTAAGGAAATCGACCATGTCCATAATCATGGAACTATCCCGTCACTAACCTAGAGAGATTTTGGGAAACTGTGGAAAAGCTAAATCCAGATGGTCGGGCGGGAATCGAACCCGGGTACCCTGAACATGAATACTGAAACAGGTAAAAGCATTTACTCGTTAAACGTTCATACGACTGATGCCATTAAAATTAGTTTTACCGCCACTGACAGCAGTGAAATTTTTCGTAACGTCAAACAGAAGTTTTTAATCGTCGTCACAGTAATTATGCTTATTCCTGTTTTTTCTTCAGTTAGGTGAATAAAAGTTTTTCTGTTGTAGGTGAAGTTTTTCTAATATTTTATCCATGATGGATTGGTGGAACTTCCGCGACTGTGATGTCAAATATGGGTTGTAAAAAATACAGCAACCAGTCACAATATGATGTTGTTTATTAAACCATTACCGGTTTCGAGCTATACCTGCTCATCTTCAGATGGTTTGTAAATTTTACATCAACACATGTAATATACAGGAATGTATGGTTGTCCTACAGTAACAAAAGAAGTTTTTGTAAATGTTTACATCAACAAATGCATGGTTGTCCTACAGTAACAAAAGAAGTATTTGTTTATTGCGCATAAATTAATAAGGTATGATGAAGAAGATTACAGTTTGTTATTACTTACATTTTGCATCTGAATATATCCAAAAACAAAACTAAAGCACTATAAATGCACATATTTATAAATGCACATATTTATAAACATGCATTTATAGTGCTTTAGTTTTGTTTTTGGATATATTCAGATGCAAAATGTAAGTAATAACAAACTGTAATCTTCTTCATCATACCTTATTAATTTATGCGCAATAAACAAATACTTCTTTTGTTACTGTAGGACAACCATGCATTTGTTGATGTAAACATTTACAAAAACTTCTTTTGTTACTGTAGGACAACCATACATTCCTGTATATTACATGTGTTGATGTAAAATTTACAAACCATCTGAAGATGAGCAGGTATAGCTCGAAACCGGTAATGGTTTAATAAACAACATCATATTGTGACTGGTTGCTGTATTTTTTACAACCCATATTTGAAGTTTTTCTGTTGTAGGTGAAGGAATTGCTTGTCTGTGAATCTTGTAAGCTTATTACTAGTGTGTTATTGCGGATATATCTAATCTCGTGCTAACATGCGCGTTATAAAGGAGCAAAAAGGGCGTGGGGGGAGCGGAGGAGGGGACGAATCAGTAGCTATTCCTGATTACTAAATATTCTAAATGTTTCTTAGGATGACAGTGAGCCACTTCTATAAGTGCGTTACGCGATGTTTAGACGGGGGTAAATCTGTGAGTTCTTGACGTCACGTCACCATCACGTTGGGCAAATGATATACGCGTTGGACGCTTTTCGTAAAATCTTTACACAAACATACAGTTTTTATCCAATTTTGATGGAACTTTGTGTACGTATACTTTAAAACAAATAGAAAACCACTGTTTACCTATGATTTACAGAAACCTAAGCCACGACTTCCTCCCCCCCTCTTTTCTCCTTAATTTCTGTCACCGTTGTTCATACAAAGCCACAGTTTTTATCCGATTTTGATAGTAGTTAACACACGAATACTTCAAAACAAGGCGGTCTGGTAGCTCAGCGGTTAAAGCGCTTACTTCCGAAAGCTTCTCTCTACCTTATATTACTGAAATTTTTGGTTGAAAAAATTGCGAAAAAGGCAACAGCTGGAAGTGGCAAGACTTTTATCATAAAACGAATAATGGAAATAATCTACAACAGATTTCCAGATACTGATGGCATTTTCAATGCCTATATAGCACGTGCATCAACTGGAAAGGCAGCTACATCTATAGGCGAATCAACAGTTTATAGTGCATTAAGCATATCATTGTACAAGGTAATCACACTTAATATTGAAAAAGCTAATCAATTTAGAACTTGTAAAAGTCGTTATTATTAATGAAGTAAGCATGGTTTTTGCTGAATTACTGGAACACATTTATACTCATTTGAAACAAATTACTGCCTTGTTTAATGTTGTTATACTAATCGGGGATTTGCGACAACTACCTCCAGTAATTGCCACGCCAATGTTCAAGCAAATTAAAAGGAGAATGGCTCGTGAAACACCTAGGCGAAAATTTAAAAAAAAAAAATTTGAAGCAAACAATGAGACTAGAAGGTATTGTCAGTTTGTCGAAATATTAACGAAGATTGGAAGTGGAAGTATTTTAAAGGAAGAAGAAATACAAGTAATCACAAGATTTATCACAAAAGAAGAAGCTCAAGTAGTATGTCCTGAAGGATACTTGCAAATGCAGCGGCAAATGAGACAACCATTCCATTTTTAACTGTGTAGAAAATAAATTAATATCACATCCAACGATCGAAAATTCAGCACTACAAAAAATAAAAAGACGATCGATGAGGTTTTTACAAGATTTTTGCTTAAGTTTCATTCACATATTTTCGTTTCTTTCTTCAGTTACCATAACCCTATTGTATCCTTTTTAGAATATAATGAAATGTTTCAAAGTACGGATAATCTAAGAATTGTTGAAATTAGTGATAATGATGATGCAAACAATCAAAATAATGTTGAAAAATAAATTCATTGAAATTAATGTAAATACAAACAGTACGTATAAATAATATAAATGTATATTAATTATTATGTCAAGTTGTATTTATTTTTTGTACTGGGCTTGCGCAGCCCATCATATGTTTTGATAAATAAATAAACCATGTAGAAACGTATATAATTTTTGCTTGTAGTGCCGATAGATATGAAAACCAGACAATTGTTATTAATTTCATTTTACAAACTACGAAATTTTAATTTTTTATACTACAATTAATTTAAAAATACTGAAAAAACCATTTACACCACACGGAATTATAGCTATAAACAGTAATAAGTATCTGTAGCTATAAGTGAGACGTGTTGCGCGTATGAATTCATAGTTTTAAGTTTCCACTTCTGTCAGCAGTCACTTATTTTGCGGATGGCTTTACGTCTCGTCAACGTCATTAGATGAAGGAGAGGATTGGGGGGAAAAATTTGAAGACATTTTGAAGGAACCATCCCAGCATTCGCCTGGAGTTGTTTCGGAAAACCATACAAAACTGAAATCTCGATGACCGGACAGTGATTGGAATTCTTGGCAGAAGTGTTATTGCTCACCCACCGGGCTCTGTTCACACCATCATGATCTGGTTTACTATCTAAAAAGAAATAAAGCCCGATTACGGGTCCGTATAACCATCAATGGTTCAGTTACATTAGTGGCTCACAAACCAATCCATGTTCCAGCAAATGTCGCAAACTCCTCAAGTTTACCCACAAGTTCGAACCTGTGGCGCGATAGTAAAGTGGTTAACATTTTAAAAGAGAATTCACTTCAAAGTTCCTATTTTAAACCGCTTGGTAAGAAATATGTTGTCTTTAGATTAAAAGTTGATAAAATGTTTATCTTTCGATATTATTTGCTTATTTTTAAACGTCGATTGGATTGATCTTCCTATGGTCGTCAGGCATCGGCGATGTTTTCTGCTGCTGCTTTTTTTTTTTAAGTGTTAGTGTGTTGTGTATTGGATAAATGGTGCTACAAATTTCACGTAATCCTACTAAACGGCAAAGAAAATAATGTTAAAGAAACATCAGGATGCGATTTCATGTTCGCCGCAGCAATAGCGAGAAATGACGTGCTACTTCTAGCTGCAGCAAACCAATACATATGTCAGATCTAAGAACACAGTATGTTTAACAAAAGAATGCTCCTTATATCGATTTACTTTGAACAAATTCTGTTCCATTGGATCTATGAAATCATCTTTCGCTGGAAAAAACCACGACAGTTATCAAGACCACGCATTTCATTTTTCTTATCGGGCGGAATAATGACTCGAATTAATGTCTAATAATAGAAAATATCTCTTTTTCAAAATTAGCTAATTTAGCAAAATGGGTTATGACTCAGAATTTTACTGAGAAAAATGGAAATAAACAAAAGTATCACGGATGCTAGTCCAACAATGAAGCCCGTTTGGCTTTTCTTCTTCATGTTTTGACGAAACAGGAGCTAAATGTCAAGGATGCGAAACGCCAGTCTTTTAGCATCATTTTTTATCACTAAAAATTTATTAACTTGCTATTGTGTTGTGTGATTCTGAAGCGTTTCAAGCCTGTAAAATTTAAATGCTGCGCGGAAAACACCAAACATCACGAGATCATTTATTTTATTCATACTTAAAAATTTGTACCTCGTTGCCAAACTGTACATCAAATTGCAATCAATAGACTGTGTGGGCTGAAGCTATCTTGTTCAGTTCACATCATCAGTCAGGAATCGCTGGCAAATTATGGACACATTGTGCGAAGCATTTCTGCTAACGCCTTCATGTACTAGAAAAGTTAATTATGCGTTGAGCAATGGACTCATGCACCTTCTGTTCATTCATCGTAATAACAGATAAACAAACAAGTGTGTACCATTTAGCGATCCAACATACTCATACTAACTAAGCACTGCGAGCGTATCCCACCCCTATTTCAACAATCTGATAAGTTTTCTGAAGTGAAAACTTCTATAAGCGCACTAGGCGATGTTTAGACGGAGGTAAATCTATGAGTTCAAGACTTCCCGTCACCGTCACGCTATGACGTAATGCGCGTATGATATGCGTGTTGGACGCTTTTTGGATGGGTAAAATCTTATGATTTCGCGTCACCGACATGCTAATGTTGACAGTATATCTGTAGCTATAAGTATGACGCGTCGCGCTTGGACGGCAGTAAAAGTATAGATTATACTTGTATCTAATATATAAAAATGAATTTTTGGTTGTTTTTTTTGCCAATTTTCTTTATACAAAAACACAGTTTTTATCCGATTCTGATGGAACTTTGCATACGTATACAGTCAAAGCTCTTTATTCGCGGTTTCAGTATTCGCGGATAGAAAAATTGGACAACTTTCTGTATTAGCCTCTTGAATTTTTTATTATTCTCGGATCCATTCGATACATTCAGCGCACCCGGTATCCTTTACTAACGTGTCGACGTCGTTTGCTGGCAAGTGCCGAGAGTCACTCTATCTAAATAACTAAAAAAACAAATCTTATTTCGACTGAATCTATCAGTACTTCGTTTAAATAATTCTGAATGAATAACACCTGTCCCCTCTGCTTTTTTTTCTCAATTTATGTTATTCATGAATGTTATGCAATGCTTGAAAAATTTTCACATAGCATAATGCATTGTTACAGTACAAGAATCGTTGCGAGAACTGAAGCCATACACATTGAAATCATGCTCGAAAAAACTGTGGCCTCATCTCATTATTGGAAATGATGGAAATACGTGGAAATTCAAACTTTAATTGCAAACATTACTCAAGTTGCGAATGGCATAGGACGACATGGTTTTGAACCCAAATCACTTCAGGCGAATGCCGGGATGCTTCCTTCATTAGACCATGGCCGAATTCCTTCCCGTTCCTTGTCCCCAGTCCCTTACCGCCTCAATGACTTCCGACGCCTACGAGGCGTAAAGACATAAGTAAAAAAAAAAAAAAAAAAAAAAAAAAAGATTTTGACCAGATAGTATCAAGTGACATTCAAGAGTTGCTTGAATCGCAAGATGAAGATTTGACTAAATCGATTTGGAGGATATGTTAACTCCCCAATCCATTGAAGAAGAGGCTCCAATGAGCACTGAAATGGTGACATTTAATTTTTTTAAAAAACCTGTGTGAAGGTCTACGGATGGCAAATGAGTTTTGTGATTTCTTCATGAAACTTGATCTGTCTATGGAAAGAAGTCTTGTTTTTAAGACAAACTGTTATTGCTACAGCTGAATATCAATCCGAATTGAAAGACGGTTTAAAAGCGGCAAAACAAGAAAAAAAATTACGAAATTCTTTAAAACATTGCCTAAGCCTGAAAATAATAACTAAAACATGTTGCTTAAAATCTCTTAATAAATTTTTTTTCGGAACCTAGGAATGTAGGCCTATCCCCTATAATCCCATACAAATTATCATTCCATATTCGTGGCATTTTTACGGAACGTATCCTCCGCGCGAATAAGGAGCTTTTACTGTACTGTAAAACAAATATAAATTCCCGCCTCACCTTAATTTCTGTCAACGTTGTTCGTACAAAATCACAGTTTTTATCCGATTTCGATAGTACCAAACACACGTATACTTTAAATAAGGCGGACTGGTGGCTCAGCGGTGAAGGCGCTTTCTTTCTCCGGTCGCGGGTTTAAATCCCGTGGTGAGCAGGAACTTCTAGCAGTTGTATTTGATTATGTGAGCTACGCCGGGGAGTTCTGGGTTCTGATTCCACGTTAAACTGTAGGTCCCTGAAGAAAGGAACTAGAGATGGGTCGTTCGCGAGTGAATCAGTTGATTCCGAAGATCATGAAGAGCTAGCTCACGTGGGTTTTGTGGACTGGAGAGCTAAAAAAAAAAAAAGGTCTACTATTTGTGTTGAAGTCGACATAAGGGGGTATTTCCAACGGAAAGTGGAGGTATAACCGGATTGTGAGGGGTGAGACCTAAAAAAAGGTCTCAAATAAAACTGAGTTACTGAGCAAGTGAACGATTCAAAAGAACTAGTTCTTTTTATTGAGCGACCAAATGAACAACCGCTCTTTTTAGTGAATCACTTTGCCCACCTCCACCTCTAAAAGGAACTGGCCTTGCTGCCTCTGACACAATAACTTGGTACTTCTCCTTGGGAAAGCTTCGGCCAATCTTCAGGCTGTGGAGCTAGTTAAATTTTTAGTTTTTTAAGTGAAAACTTTAGGCGCGTTGGGAGATTTTTGGATGGGTAAAATCATATGAGTTCGCGTCACCGATATGCTAATGTTAACAGTATACCTGTAGTAGTCTGGCGAGTCAGTGCTTAAGGTGTCTAACTGCGGAACGAAAGGTCCCTGATTCGAATCCCTGTCTCGGCGGAGATTTTAATAGATCTTAACTCGACCTTCACCTCTGGCACAGCTTACTGTGTAATGGAAAACTACGCCAGAACGCTTCCGTGTTTCGGATTCCACGTTAAACTCTAGGTTCCCTGGTAGCACTACCGGGTCAGGTTAGGGCGGATAAGACAGGGTTGGAATGCGCAGCCAATAGAAACCATGTCACCATGTTATTACGACCACACGGAATTATTATTACTTATGTATTTGTAGCTATAAGCAACAGCGCGTATGAAATTCATTGTTTTAATTTTTCTCTTCTGTCGTCAGTCTCCAATGACTGCCAATTGGTTGGTGTTTTTTTTATAGTTTTTATGCCTAATCGACATCATTTTATGTGGTAGAGGTTTGGAGACAAGGAACGGTATGCTTAAGGAAATAAAAAAACAAATCACAAACAAGATAACAAATATCAGTTTCACGATTCGTAAATAGATGACATAACTACCTCGACTTATACAGTTTTTAACAGAATGTTGATTGTTAAGGCCCTTATTTTTTTAGTTGCTTTAGTATTTCGTTTTTTTTAAAGTAATTTCGTGCAACTAAAATTACCTATGTCGATTTGCCAAACGCGTTTCAATTTTCTACATTACGGTCGGTGGCAGATTTTCGTTTTCATTGCTACCACTTTGGTGTCATGAAGCGTCCCGTACCAACTTTTCTCATCTGATACGCTTGTCTTTAGTTTCATACCAAGCGTGGTGGTGTAACGGCTGGAGTTCTGGCCTCGCATTCGGGAGGACGGCGGTTCGAATCCCCGTCCGGGCATCCAGATTTGGGTTTTCCATGGTTTCCCAAATCACTCCAGGCAAATTCCGGGATGTTTCCTTCAAAAGGCCATGGCCGAATTCCTTCCCATTCCTTGCCCCCCCCATTCTTTCCCGTCTCTAAAGACCTCGCTGTTAGAGAGACGTTAAGCAGATCAAAAAAAAATTAGTTTCATTCTATGTAAAAAGTTAAGAAAGTGTTTCAATGTGTAAGGAGTCAAATTTACACCGTCATGATCACTGAACGTCTTCACTTTCGCGGGTCGTCTGGCACCTCTTCCAGACACTATGATTATTTCAATATACTACCTACTTTGATGGGGAGTTGATATGTTGTCATGTATCTATGACACGTGTAACTTGTGTTAAGTGTATGTTTGTTTGTAAAATGTGTAGTTTATGAGGTGAATATTAGGGACCTTCCCAGAATTCACCTAAGTGATTGCGGACCGGCCTCAGTAGCGTAGGGGCTATAGTGCTAGCTCAACGTACCGATGGTCGCCGGTTCGCGTCCGGCCGAGGGCATGGGTGTTTAGGTTTAGTTTGGGTTGTGTGTGTCCTGTGTTGTCCTACAAACGGAGCGTTCACATAAAAAATTCGTAAAGATTGATTAACATTGACGATACATAAATACATTGAGTGCTTGCTGAATGGCAAAAAGCCAATTGCAAAAAAAAAAAAAAAAAAAAAAAAAAAAAAAAATTGCCTAAAACTGCGATTAGCACGGATCCTGGATTTGAATAGAGCTCTGTCATACTCGCCGATCCAGCGCAGATGCGCTTTAATGCGTACATCCACACTGCCATGTTTACAGTGTAACAACAATATAACTCTCTCATGATGAGATTGGTACAGTTTTCGAGACGGATAGCTCTGAGGTAGATGACCTTACAGAAGCAATTTCTTAAGAGCTATTGCTGTATTTAGAGCTGCTAGACGAAATCCAAATTATGCATCGATCAGCCAGAAAGCAATCTTCAACTAATTACTTTAACCACCACTAAATCTGTTACTGGAGTAATTAAGCTTATTTCTTGTGGCTCCTACTGTGTATAGCACACGATTGTAAGTTTTTATCGATAACTATAATATAATTTTCAGATAGTAATACTTCCGTACTAATTTTATACTCTTACGGATAAAATCGGCTCCTAAAAGGGGATAAATCAGAACTGATGAATGGCATAAATACGAAAAACATAATGAGAAACAATGCATTAAAAATTCTAAAAGTGAAATCAGCAAGCGCAATCCTCTAAATCCTGCTTTGTTCTGGGAGGAACTTTTTTTTTTTTTTTACTTATTGCTTTACGCCTTGCCGACGGCTAAGGTCATTAGAGGCGGGATGGAACTGGGGACAAGGAACAGGAAGGAATTCGGCCATGGAATTTTTGAAGGAAGCATCCCGGCATTCGCCTGGAGTGATTTGGGGAAACCATGGAAAAACCAAATCTGGTTGCCCAGACGGGGATTCGAACCCGCGTCCTCCCGAATGAGAGGCCAGAATGTTAACCGTTCACCCACCACGCTCGGTGGGGGAGGAACTTGAATGAAATAGTATCCCAGTCGGATCTTCTGGTATCTACTGTGCTCAAGGCGTGGATGTTATGGAGGGGCGGTCACGGCACTAGAAACATTATTTGAGTCGAGGCATAGAATGTTACTAATTTGAATAAGGCAGACAGGTTATAAAAATTTAAAGAAGCATACGGACTGACTTCATGTGTCTATTGTTGGTATTCTTGAAGTAACCCTGTAGACAAAACTTCTGAGCAGAAAAGACAACGACGGAGATACAAGAGAGAGAAATTTATCTATCTTGGGAACCATCAGACCTGTTCAGAACGGATTTCGATCCCCCGAGTATTTGTTGAAGGGTAATAACTCCATATGTCTGTGTTACAATTATTTCTTCAAAATGAGCTCCTAGGTATCGAGAAATTAACACGCAAAAATTTATGAATATTGTTTAAATATTATAATTTTAGTAAATTGTTTGATAGTTCCAGCGTGGCGTATCGCTAGCGTACTTGATTCCCATTTTGCGAACCCGGGTTCAAATCCCTACACTGCCAAATATTTTTATTTCTTTTTTTTATATGCAGTAATCATTAAACATTGATTTTATTTCATTTACGAATTTTTATTATGCGAAATAACTTTTAAAACAAAATATTACAGAATTTACAGTCCCAACCTTTTTTTATATATACTACATATAATCATTATTTCATTGTTTATTGTTGAAACTTTTTTTTTATGAAATAGGTATATTTCATGTTCTACAAAGGAAATGGAACTTTAACAGAATATCTGTTTTATGGTCGTAGCATTGTAATAAAAATTGTTTATTGGATCTGTTGTAAGTAATTTATATTACTGTAAGTAATTATATTATTGTAAATAATTGTATTATTGTAAATAATGTTTTAAAAGTTATTTCGCATAATAAAAATTCGTAAATGAAATAAAATCAATGCTTAATGATTACTGCATATAAAAAAAGAAATAAAAATATTTGCCAGTATGGGGATTTGAACCCGGATTCGCAAAATGAGAAGTAAGAGCGCTACCGATACACCACTCTGAAACTGTTAAACAATGTGCTAAAATTATAGTATTTAAACAATATTCACAAATGTTTGCACGTTAATTTCTCGATACCTAGGTCTCATTTTGAAGAAATAATTGTAACACAGACATATGGAGTTATTCCCTTCAACATATACTCGGGGGATCGAAATCCGTTCTGAACAGGTCTGATGGTCTCCAAGTAAGTTTAACTTCACCGGTCCTAGGAAATGATGGTTCGAAGGAGCTACATTGGAGTAAACAGTTTTTTGTTTGTTTATGACTTAACACTTCGTTGATGTCGAAGATTAAAGACAAGGAACAGAAAGGGATTCGGCCATGGTATTTTGAAGGAACCATCCCCGCATTCGCCTGGAGTGATTTCGGGAAACCACGGGAAACCGAAATCTGGATGGATGACGGGATTTGAACTGCCGTTCTCACGAATGCTAGGTCCGGGCATTACCGTTACCTATCAATATCGGTGGCGAAGTATGAACTAGTATGTAGATGGTGTGGCTTATTAAACAACACGCTTTAAAAAAAAAAAATAATAATAAAAAGTTTGAGATCTGTATGGTAACAAACTTATTTTGATGATGATGCGGATTGAGCATTCACCAAACCCATTTATGCAAAAATGGATGCAAACTTCGCAAGAATTAGGTGACGATACACAGAAAATCTATGGGGAAATTAAACACGTAATAAGCGTGTTAAAGGACGAAAAATTAGTAACATTGGCGATTGGAATTCTACAGTAAAAGCAAACATTATATTAGGAAAAGGAATGGAATGAGGATTTTGAGAAATCTGTATTTGTAGCAAACACACATATAAGAAGCGAGCATACATTACAAGTGTCCAGAGAATACATAAAGATAAAAGCTGGAGTTTATTAAAGCTAAAGAAAGATAACAAAACAAAACGAAACAAAGTAGGCCTATAAAACACGAAATGAGCGCATTCTGCGAAAGACGGGTGAGAAAGTAGTTTATCGAAAAACTATCCACGAAGAAATGATACCGAGCTCGATGGGTGAGCGCTAGTGCCTCTAATGACCTTGACATCGACAAGGGGGCGTCCATTAATTACGTGAGGTGAAATGGGGGGGGGGGGGTCCGGCGAAATCTTACCAAGGGGGAAGGGGGGAGTCAACGGAAGTCTCACGTGAGATTTCGAAATTCTTGTTAGACTGTAGAGCTAAAAAAAAAAAGGTCTACAAATTACGCGAAAGTGGATTTTAGGGGGTTATTTCGTCGAAAAGTGGGGGGTTTAACCGCCTTTGGAAGGGTGAGACCTAAAAAAAGGCCTCAAAAAGTTGCGAGGACAATTTGTAGGGGGGGGGGGGCTGACGGACCAGATCTCACCAGAGGGGAGGGGGCGGACCAAATCTCACGAAGTCTCACCAGAGGGTGGGGGAGGGGGTTCGGAAATCCGGAAAAACACCTCATGTAATTTATGGATGCCCCCAAGGCGTAAAGCCTAAAAAAGAAAAAAAAAGACTTATGGGATTGGTTAATTCTGATGCTTGTGAGTATAGCTGAAAATAAGAACTGTAGAAGAAATCAAAAGCAGAGTATCCGAAACAGAAAGTTCAGGAAATGGGTTGTTTTCGTAACACTTCACCTGTTTCATATGCCGTATGCTCGTTCACACGTCGATTCAGTTCATCTTGCTTTTAAAACGCCTTCAATACCAAACCTCACACCAAGCTGTTTAAAACAAATGTGAATATGTCATAAGATGTCGACTAATTTGACGATAAAACACAATTCACAATGTTCAAACTCAACAGTTCCTCAGGGAGCGACATAGGACGTGTGGTTACGTGAGAAACAAACGATCTTTATGACAAATAGAAGTAAAAGTAAGATTAATCGTCGATGCTGTTATCATTTACCACGAAATAAATAAAAAATAACAGTACTACAGCATTAAAAGCTGATAACTGAAATAATGGCCTGATATAATGACTGGAAACTAAGAGTTTAATGACAAGATGTAAGAAGCCACGAAAACAACTAAAAAAGAAAAATCAGAGAAGTTTTGCTAAAATGTGGACAGTACGTTGACTATGACGGAATATATTAATAATCTATGGGCATCCCTTCGCAATAATTTGTCATGGAGTGATATATCGATAAAATTATACAGGTACGCGCTAAAATTTTCCTACGGGTTCGTGTTGGTAAATAAATTCCGATATTAAGTGAAAATGGTGCGGATACCAAGGTACCGTTCTCGAGATAAGCTTTTCAGAAAGTTAATAAAAGAAATGCAAATATACTCTAAGTCCATTAAATATATATCGCGAAATCTTCACGCTCTTTACTAGAAAGGAATATTCAAGACAAACGTGATGCAAAGCAATTAAGTCTTGCATAGGATAAAAATTGTGTCGCATGACTACCAGAGGCCATCTTGATCTAGGTTTTCCTAGATTACTGCTGGCAAAGAAGCCAGTGGACATTTTCTGTCTGTATCACCTTCTTTCATCCTGGTTAAGGAAACAAAGTCCTAAGGGTCAGCGGCTAACGCCCGGCCTGACATTCTGGAGTGCATGATTTCTATGCCCGGACTCAGAATTAGATTTTCAATGGTTCCCCGAAATCACTCCAGCCGAATGCCGGGACGGTTTCATCAGGTGATATCAGGACTGCATGAATTGAGTTGAAACTGGTTCATTAAAAGTAATCTTTCTTCTTCCCTCGAATCCTGTCTAGTAATCACTGCAATAATTAGAAACAAAAGTCTAAAACCAGTCTATATTTGGACTTTGCGCTTCGTCGGCAGCAATATTACTAGAGCTGGTAAGCTTAATTGAAGAGCCATTTTGCTAGTCGCTTGGATTAATTTCGCACACTCAAGGAAAACCGAAATCTGGACGTCTGAGAGAGGAATCGAAACAGTGTCGTTCAGAATACCACGGCACGACTACCACGTTCATTTATATCAACAATCATGATAAACATGTTTAATAAGTCTATGAACAAAGAAAAAAAAATTTCACCACGGAGTAGGATGTATTGAGTAGCTCCGAACTGTATTCACACGTATTTTAATTTAAATCCAGATTAATGAAGTTTTTTTTTTTTACTGACTTTGGTGCCAGTAAGTAGGGAGATCAACATCACCTTTCATTTCTGCATTTTTTTTCCCCCCCGTAGAATTGCATGAAGCTCTCGACGTTATCATTCATTTAGTAGTATTTGCTTCGAGTTATGTCAGCGATCAATAACTGTTTTTTAAACGTTGTTTCCTCGTCTCAACTCTCACCACTATCTTTGCGAAAAATGTTGCGGCCAACTATAAATTTTCCCATGGCACTGTACTACACAATTTGTGAAAAATACAGAAACTAAGAATTATGTTGGTAATTGTGAGAATAAATGCTTTAATGCAAAGTTGATTTGTTAATAATACAAAGAAAAGTACTAATTTAAACATTTTTAAATTCAACTTATTTAAACGCTCATAAATGAGACGTTCTCTCAAGCTTTTATTTTAGCTCACTAAACAGTATAACACTACAGCAGTTGTCAAGTTAACACATGCTACAGGTAAAAAAGTTTGCTGTTCAGGACAGATTTTAATATTCAACTCCGGTGCCCGTGACGTAGGATAGTAGGGCATACCTCCAATTTTAAACAGACCTTAAGCTTCAATACTGTGAAAGTGACATACAGATGTGTTAAGAAGCCATAGCAGTCCCATTTAAAATTAATATAATTGAAGTATAGATTCTCTAGTTCTTAAAGCTGTTTAAATATAATTGATGTCTATAACATGATACGTTTTTGGTACGGTAGATTTTTCGAAGAAATCTAATACAAAAAGTGGAAAAAGTTAGCCCGGATTTGTTGGGATAACTTATTCGTAGATGTCTTAAAACGCTTAATTACAATTATAATTTTTCCCTCTAATGGTTTAAGTGCTCAGCATTCTTGCCTTCGGCTTCTTCCACGGACTCTGTCAAATTTAAATAGGCGTAAAATTATTCAGATTAACACTTAACTCTTTCCTTTCGAAAAATAACGGAAAGAAGGTATACACATCTTACCACGCTTCTTGGGTATGCACCCAAAGCGCCTGCAACGTGTAACTTATTTCACACCAGTGTCGATTCGATTGCAGAGCTTCCAGGCGATATTCTATACTGTAAACGTATTGTCAGTTTCAGTGCAGAGCAGCAGATAGTTAAGTTTAAGAAATACTTAGGGAACAAAACGGCTTAAAGTCGAAAGACGTAAAATCTCAGGTTACTGAATTATGTTCGTTCGTCGCCTTGTTATATAACCCGTTACCTTGAACATCTCGTTCTGTTACAAAAATATTTCCAGTGGCCAAGTTAGATATGACACCTTGTAAAACGAAAAACGTGTTAACATCAGTCACATATTGCCGCCGATTTTTTTTTTTTTTTTTCTGCTTCTGCTTTTACGCCTCGTCGACATCAATACAAGCAGGAAAGGACTAAGAGGAAGGAATTCGACCATGGCCTTTTTAAAAAAGGGAATCATTCTGGCAGTAAGCTGGAGTGATTTGGGGAAACCACGGTAAACTCGTCGGACGGGGATTCGAACCCATGTACTCCATTGTGAGGCCAGGGCGTTACCGCTCACCCAGCAGGCTCGGTCTTTTAGCAAATATTTCTTCTCCATTGTAAAGATTACGCTCAGTTCATAAGATCGCTTAGTGTAAAAATTTTTTTCAGAAAACTACTCACCCGGCAATGTAGAATCTATTATTTGTCATTCTTCGATCTGTCACATAGGCCTACCATTACAGACCTCAAAGTACCATCTTACAAGTGTTTTGTGTGCTGTTTCATTTGAACGCTGCAACGTTTTAAAGTTTTTCATAAGAAATGTATGGTACTTGCCTTTCGTACGTTTAGTTTCCACATCACTTTGCAGTTCTCCAAACATATCACTGAGTAACTTATTTAGTACTTAAAGATGATTGGCTATTCTTAATTCGTTGGCACTATTTCGCAATTCTTATCATTTAATTTCAATTGCAGTCCTTCGTACTATCTTGAAATACCGTCCCATTTGAGATTTTGAGCTTTACGTTTTCCTAGATACGCCGTCATCTTTTGGGAAGATCTTAGTTTTTTTTTTTTTAATAAGGTGGTTAATGCATGTGGCTAAAGCCCATATGAGTGGTGCGGTAACTCAACCGTATCATAGCTGGCTATGGATCGTATATTGCTGTACCTCTTAAATCTATATTTGTAAATAATGAATGTCACAGAGGTTCCACGAGCTAAGAAGCTTATGCAGTATTTGGGTTGTTAGATTTTAAATTTGTAATATGCAAGAGTTTCTGTGTTGGTGGTGATGTACGAGCGTCGCCTTTTAAGCACTTTTGCGATGTGACATTTCTTTTGTTACAAACTTTGTCATTCGTTATTCTTAAAACATTGGAAGCTGAGAAATTACAATTATAGTAATGTCACAGCTCAAAAACAATGCCTAGAAATATTTCGTACAAATTTTAATAATCAATCACCATCACAAAAGACTGTTTACATAGAATTTTGTCATGGTCATGCTCCCGTCTGCGATGAATTTCATGAAAGTTGGCCAGAATCGATTGTTGTTTCAAGCAACATCGATGCTGTGTGCAGGATGTTTAAAGAGACTCGGCATATGACTTACCGTGATATGTAACAGGAGACGATACGAGCCGGAAAATTAGTAAAAATCGACTGATTTGTGTTCTAAGATGAACCGAATCCAGTAACTGGTTCATTTGCAACGTTCTTCCAAGAAAATGATTCCTTGTTTCCTTGGTTACACTGGACATGTGGCAGCCATTGCTTTAGAGAATAAAAGAACAGTTAATGCTGAATGGTATACAACAATTTGTTTTCCAGAAGTCATCCATACAACCTGGAAAAATTACCGCAAAACGTCGCATCATTTTTAATCACGATAATGGTAGCTTTCAAACAATTGATTATCTGACGGAGGAAAACATCGAGTTAATGTCTCATTGCCCGTATTCACCTAATTTTTCGACCTTTTTTGTTCTCGAATATATATATATATATATATAAAAATTCGTTGACAGCGATTTTCATCACCTCAAGACATGGGCGCCGGCAGGATTGCTCCTAGGGGGGTGTACCAGGACTGCATTGGTGCCCCCCCCCCCCTATCGGCCCAAAAATTTCAGGGCTGGGCGACCTTTTTTTTTTTTTGCTCTACTACTGGAAGTGGTGCGAACCCCATTTTTTGAGGCGCGGAATGTGGAATGTAATGTCAGGGGGGTGCAAGTGCACCCCCCTCCCAGCGCCCATGCCTCAAGAGGCAGTTGAATCCTTCCAAAACCGTGTTTTTGACTTTATCAGAATGGGGAAACAAATGCTTTGAGAATTGTTTCGAACACGTGCAAAGGCGAATATTTTGAGAAATAATAAAACGATTTGTACCCAAAATGTTTTTGTTTCATTATTTTTGTAAAAAAAAAAAAAAAAAAAATTAATGGCATCCTTCGTATCTGGTTCGCGCAAACATTTTATTCATTCTCACCGCTCTGTGGTACGGGGAAGGAGATACACTGATACGTACCGGAGAATAACTGTTACAATTGTCCAGTAATTTGATGTGCTGTATGGATATTAAAAGCTGCAACACCACAGCAATCGTTAATGTAATTTTATCATGTCTTACGGGAATAAATTGAGTCGGTTTTTTATTTGTGTGCACGGTGATAACCCAATACCTAGTTTGATTGGGCTAGCGACTTATTCTTCTTATAAAGAAGTATGCGAGCTTCTTGCAAACTACAATTGTCGAACGTGATGAAGAATATGTAACTAATAGCGTACAATCGCGAATCTGACATACCTTGGTCTGCAGTTCGTATTCCTGGAAGAAAGCAACTGATGGTAAGGGACCGTGCACAAACTACGTGGCTCAGTCCAGGGGAGGGGGGGAGGGGTTGGCTAGAAGGCTACGCTGGGCTACGTGGAGGGAGGGGGGGGGGGTTCCGAGTCAGACCACGCAGATTTCCTTTCATAACATTTTTCACAGTTAAAATGAGGAACAGAACTCACAATAGCATGTGAATATTTATTTCCCTCAGTTAATTATCTCCGTATGTAATTTATAAATAGTCTAACAAAAGAAAACAGTACAAAATGTCTTCTGGAATCAAAAGGGAAAAAAGCTACGTGCTACGTGGAGGGGGGGGGGGAGGAGGGGTTCACAAGAGGTCAAAATGGAGCTACGTGGTTTATGCACGCTCCCTAATAAATGGCTTGGCAGGCTTCCTGATCCAACCAACCTACGTTGTTTATAGCGCGTCTGCCGCCTGGCGGAGGGAACGAGGAACTGCTTAGTCATGACTTCTCAACATCTCTAGAGCAGAGTAAACTTGCCGACCATAACCCCCGTTACCCCTTGCCTGATCGAACAAGAAATTCGTCCACAAGTCTTTGTCAGCGAAAAACGCCCGCCCCATCCGCTTAAAACACAGCCATGCATGTTCACCTTCATTCATGTTAGAATCAATGACGTAAAAAGGATAATTCCCCCACTATCAGAACAATGCCTCCGAATTATTGACCGCTCAGATATCACTTTCTGGAGTACCTACGTTCAAATATCAATCAAACCATAGAGATCTGGGTTGAAAAACTTCCCGATACCAAACAAGCAAATGCTGGAATGGTTCTTTTAATATTATCTGTTCCTCACCATTCCACATCAATAATAGCTACGCCGAAAGGGGACATCCATAAATTACGTGAGGTGTTTTTCCGGATTTCCGGACCCCCCCTCCCCCCTATTTCACCTCACGTTATTTATGGATGCCCCCTTACGTTGAAATTCAGCCAGGACCAGAATGAAAAAAAGTCTTTTGATCACAGCAAAAGGCACGATGAATTTAGTTATTATCAGTTATTTAAGCAGCTTTCATAAGCACTATGTCACGTTGTGACGTCATGTATCGCGATGTAAACTACTCCCAAAACTTTATATATATATATGAAGTAAACGTTTTAGGATAGAAGTGTTTAAATAGAGGGATTAAATTTGAAATCAAAGTCTAATAAAAAAAGTAAACCAGTAACGGTGAACCTATGTGTGTTTTATAAGAAAATATTTCATGATTATAGGAATTACTGCGTTGAAAAAATAATACATACGGTAAGTAAACGCCTTTAGGAGAATTTTTTTTTTTTGTAACAGTTTAACGTCCCTTTTTAACAACGTGGTCTTTAGAGACGGGAAAGGATGGGGGCAAGGAATGGGAAGGAATTCGGCCATGGCCTTTTGAAGGAAGCATCCCGGCATTCACCTGGAGTGATTTGGGGAAACCATGGAAAACCCAAATCTGGATGCCCGGACGGGGATTCGAACCGCCGTCCTCCCGAATGCGAGGCCAGAACGCTATCCGTTACACCACCACGCTCGGTGCCTTTAGGAGAAACATAAATACAACCTGCTGAAAACTCAAAATCATAATTGTCCATGAGAGAATATACTCTCCCAGTGTTCTCAAGAACGGAATAATTACTGTTAGTTTACATTATTCACTTACCTAAATGTTCGTCCTCAACGCATTAAGGCAAGACGTCACAGCAGACAATAATTTTAATACCAGCAAATGATTTCCACATATCAGATATTATACTATTTGTTCGGGCTTAAATACACTAACTGATAATACCCAAAAACGTGTTTTCAACGCACTCTGGAATAGCGTACAAAAATGTTTCTTTGTTTTCTCTGCAAAACACAGCCACCTTGCAAGACCACACACGAGCATGTGGATGGCGCGAAGCGGTGTTGTTTGAACTAACTTCAAACACTATTCCGGCACGGAGCGGCAACGTGTCTCGACTAGGGTTGCCAACATTGTTTCGCGTAATTATAGCATTTTTAGAATAAGCTATCAAAAGTGTAGTACACTTCTAAAAAGCATAGTATTTATGGAAAGAGGAAAAAAGGTATGTTTTTACTTATTTTATAAAAACCATATTTTCTGTACTTCTTGTATCTTTTAACAGTCTTTTGTCTACAATAAAGGTGCCATCTGCTTTATCACATTCAATTTTTTAAATTAATGTATATCAAAATCTCATTTTCTATTAATGAGATACTCGCCCTGCTTCTCTCTTCCGCCGTTTGGATTTCGTGATTGAAAATATCCTACCTGTGATGCCGAAATGGCAGGTATGGATAAATTATTTTCGGTATATTTTAAAAAATGCTCCCAATTCTGGCCTGTGGTTCTTTTGGTAAACGGGTTGGGACAGGGGACAAGGAACGGGAAGGAATTCGGCCATGGCATTTGAAGGAAACATCGCGGCATTCACCTGGAGTGATTTGGGGAAACCATGGAAAACACAAATATGGATGCCCGGACGTGGATTCGAACCGGCGTCCTCCCGAATGCGAGGCCAGAACGTTAACCGCTCACCCACGCTCGGTAACTAAAGAAGCATTCTCTTTTACATTATTCTATTGTTGATTTTAAAGTTGACGTATTATTATTATACACATTCAAGACTATGTTGTTATTACTTTCAAGTTGTTTAACAGCTAAGTGAAAGATATTTTAAAAAATGGTTCGCGAAATTCAAAAAGATTTTAACTTCAGATTCTCTATCAGTTTCATTCATCGTCAAAATGTTTTGAATATGTGTAGGACTATCCTCCCATAAACCAATAAAACACTCGCTCAATGACTTCCTATTCATTTCAACCAGACGCACTTTATTGCTACCACTTTCCATTATTAATTTAATTAAATATCAAAAGGAAGAACACCTTCCAAGTGAAAATAATTAACAAAACAAAATCGAGGCAAAGACAGTTGCACGACCAAATATTTGTTTCATGCTGTCAATTTCGACATTGATATAAGGGTTCGTAATGCAGCAAAACAGGCGCGTTCGTATATACGCAAATCACAGATTTTACAAAGTGAGGGATTAATTTGTTATTTGTTTCAGTGTTGTAAAAAGATTGATCCATCCATCTGAAATATAGTATTTCCGCGTACTCTATTTTTTTTAACAGTGTATGGTACGCAGAACCGAAGTAGAGTACAATATTGTATATTATAGTAGTGTTGGCAACACTAGTCTCAGCCTATTAATAGCCATAAATACGTTATGAACTGTGAGGTAACGCAAGACAAAAATCGGAACGCGAATAGTCTAGCTGAAAATACGATACTGCTCCGCTTGTTTACAAGTCAGTCATTTATTCAAGGGGTTAGATATTCAGAGATACAAATCTTCCAAAACCTCCCAGCACATAAAAGTCTGATAGGGAATAAGATTAAATTCAGAAAAAAATAAAAAAAAGTTTTAATTGAGAATGCCTATTCCATAGAAGAATTTCTTTCAAAGGTGTTTAAACAATCTTAGCAGTATCTTGTATAAATGCAGTTGATATAATTAACGTAAATTATATTCTGTTACAGCGTATCTTTGTTATGAAATTATTTTGCTGCAAATCGACTCCTTTTCACATACCACTAATTACGTGAGGTGTTTTTCCGGAATTCCGGACCCCCCCCCCCCTCCAAAATGACGTGAGATTTTGACGGAGACACCTCCCCCCCTACCAATCGACCTCACAACTTTCTGAGACCTGTTTTTTTAGGTCTCATCCCAAGAACAGTTATACCCCCCCCCCCTGAAGTCGGTTTTTGGACCAAAATACCCCCCTAAATTCGACTTTCGCGTAATTTGTAGACTTTTTTTTTAACTGCAAGAATTTAAAAACCTCACGTGAAATTTCCGTTGACCCCCCCCCCCTCCCGCTTGGTGAGGTTTCGAGAGATTTCACCGGACCCCCCCCCCCTATTTTACCTCACATAATTAATGGACGCCCCCAAATATTTAATGACCACGCCATCGATGAGCCGTAAACCGACAAAAGTTGCGATAAGCGCATTTTATAAGCGTAACAGGATACAATTTTATAAACAATAAAAGTATTATGTTTACTCACTATTACTACTTAATTATTTAAAGCTTTTAGTTACCTTCAATTCAGCCAGAATACGCTGCATGATCCTCTAAATTAGGGTTACCAGACGTCCCCGTTTGCCGGGGACAGTCCCCGTATTTAGCTCTCTGTCCCCGGACAGATTTCGTCCCCGCAATGTCCCCGGATTTTTACTGTTGTCCTCAGAATTTTTTTTGATGATCAAGCGAGAGTTCTTTAAAAGCCTTGATTTGCAAATGCATTCGTTTGAAGCAAGAGATATGAAGCGCACTTCTTTCCTTGTACGTGCCTAGGAATAAAAGAAAATTACAAGGATACTGAGTCTTGGACTCAACAGCTTTGGAAAATCAAGTCCCCTTGCTGTGTGCAACATGGCTGTCTGTGATACTGATTTAAAATAGAAAATATGAACAATATGTGGCTTCTAAGTTAACCCAATGTTTAATCATATAACTTATAAAAGTACAACGCGTAATTGGGACAAATACCGAGAGCGTCCCCGGATTTTGGTTAAAAAGTTGTGAAGCGTCCCCGGATTTGGAGAAAAAATTCTGGTAACCCTACTCTAAATCTGACACAAGTTTGTAACAATTCGCTAAAACAGTAATGGCGTGTGGTCGTAATGACCTGGTGACTGGGTTTTTATTGGCTGCACATTCCGCTCCTATCGTAGCCGCCATAACCTAATCCGATAATCCTACATGGTATAGGGGACCTACAGTTTAAAGTTGAATACGAACCACGGAATCATTCTGGTGTACTTCAAATTAAAAAACAAGCTGTGTCAGAGGTGAAGATTGGGTTAAGGGCCTTTGAAAACCCTCGCCGAGAGAGGGAATCGAACGGCGGACGTCTCGATCTCCAGTTAGAGGCATTAACCACTGAACCACTGGACCGCTACGATAAAACAGTGAAAATTAGGAATGATTAGGGGACTGGAATGAATAATTTTTATCAGAACAAAGTCGATGTAAGAAGCAAACAGTCAGTAGAAAGCAAATAACATTTCTAAACATCCTTCGAAGACACTGCTGACTTAAGAGGTTAAAAATAGACTTATCATGGGGTAAACTTCGGTGTGTGCACACCTCTCGAACCAAATGGCTCATTCTCTTCCCTACTACATGAATAAGGTATTAAACCGAAATATTGTATCTTCGTATTCGTCTCTTGTGTTGTTCAACTTTTGTGAGTGATGGTCTATTTTCTCTATTCTTTTTATTTCTATGGAACTACAGGTAGGTCTGAGCACCTTGTTGCTGGTGCAATCTGATATCTGCAGACTTACCTTTTACTTTTCCCTTATTGCTTTACCCCTCGTCGGTGTTATTAGAGGTGGGAGAGGATTGGGATTACGAACGGGTAGGAAGTCGAACATAAAGGAACCATTCCGGCATTCTCCTGAAACGATTTCGGAAAACCAAGGAAAATCGAATTCTGGATGGCCGGACGGTGATATGAAGCCCCGCCCTCCCGAATACCAGACCGGAGTGTTACGGCTCCCCACCGAGCTCGGTAGAGCCTCATGACGGAAATGAAACAAATGGCGTAGTTTCCTCTTGTCTGCAATTGAGTATGACCCCTCTTGATGATATTTTCGGTTGTGCTTTGCGTACGGCATATTGAGTCGATTAGCGGTAATGGCTTTGAGATTTAGAGAGATGGTAACTGCAGCTCTTCTCGGGAAAAACCCTTTTTCTTTCTGAACACTTACGCCTTGCATGAGCCACAAAATACTTCTCATAATGGAGAATTCAGACAGAAATTTGCAAAAATAAAGAAATTGACGTTTATACATATCTGCAAATTTACCATAGATCGGCGGAAATAATGCATAACTTTTCCAAATATTTCATTTCTAACGATCGAGTGAAGTTCGATTAGTTATCTCTAATTTTTCAAAAGTCACCTGTCAAATCAATACACAAATGATGTTCTGATTTCTCTATACCTTCAATGTACACGATTTCTCCAACGTGGCAGCAACTCATAGAGTTTTGAACTGCAACCAAGGGAGCGTCCATAAACCACGTAGCTCCATTCTGGCCTCCTGTGAAAACTCCCACCCCCTACTTAGCCCTACGTGGCTTTTGCTTCCCCCCCTCTCCACGTAGCTTTTTCCCCTTTTGATTCCAGAAGACATTTTGTACTGTTTTCTCCCGTCAGACTATTGTAAATTACATATGGAGATAATTAACTGAGGGAAATAAATATTCAAATGCTGTTGTGTGTTCTTTCTGTATCTCATTTTAACTGTGAAAAATGTTATGAAAGGAAAGCTACGTGGCCTGGCTCAGAACCCACACTCCCTCCCCCCACGTAGCTCAGCGTAGCCTTGGGATCGTGCATAAACCACGTAGTTTCATTTTGGCCTCCTGTGAACCCCCCCCTCCCCCACGTAGCTTTTTTCCCTTTTGTTTCCAGAAGAAATTTTGTACTGTTTTTTTCTTGTCAGACTATTGTAAATTACATACAGAGATAATTAACTGAGGGAAATAAATATTCACATGGTGACATGGTGTTCCGTTCCTCATTTTAACTGTGAAAAATGTTATGAAAGGAAAGCTACGTGGCCTTGCTCGGACCCCCACCCTCCCAACACGTAGCCCAGCATAGCCTTACAGCTAACCCCCCCCCTGGACCGAGCCACGTAGTTTATGCACGCTCCCCTTCCAGCAAATTCCTCCCTTCTCTGAACCGGGCCACGTAGTTTGTGCACGCTCCCCAAAGAGCTGTCGTGATGGAATCGCACTTTTTCTTTGCCAAATGGAGACATTAGGCCTTAAACAGCATCCTTCAGTTGCCCCGACAGTAATTATTAACCCTGTCTGTGGATAGTAGTCTACAAATCTTGAGTGTTCGTTTTACCTTTCTCACTGAACATTCAGATTTAATCTTCTTCGAACACTCCAATCCTCCACTATACTATGCCTTGACTTCTGATTTGTTAACTGCATATAGAAGTGAATGCATGTTACATCAGCAGTGAAGAAACGCTGAAGAAACTACGTTGATTTACGTTTAAACAGGTCAAAGCACTTGTGAGAATATTTATTCGACTGTTTTTCCAAATGGATATGCCGTGCAAAGATGCTTCTCGTTTGTAGATGATGTACAAGATGCTGTGATCATGATCTTCCAAGATATTAGCTAGCTCACGTCGATCGTTGAATAAGGTATAGTGGATTACTTAATCGTCAAGATCGTGGTAGAAAGATAACATTTAAATTCATCTGTCATCTGCCTCTTTCTTCACTGTTGAAAACGATAGTGAAGAGAATTTCGATGTACTGGTATAATACAACTCCTTTTTCATTTTCATTGACGTTAAACCTGTAAAAACTAAGTATTTTACCACATCTTGATATTAGATTTTGGCCATATTTCAGAAAAAGACTTTTTTTTATAATCGACCAAAAAAACACTATACCATTTGGTATTTCACAACCTGGCCTTTGCCATCTGATATTAGTACCAGCACTCTCTAGGCGTCAGGGATGAGAAATTTTCGATCTAAATACTTGTTCAACTTGTACCAACTACAGCAAGAATAAAGATTACTCCAAAGGTCAGTACTCTCCATTCGCATATAATAGCAATATTGATTAATTCTTGTCTAACACTGCTGAGGGTGTATCCATAAATTACGTGAAGTGTTTTTCCAGGTTTCCGGACCCCCCCCCCCCCCCTCTGGTGAGATTTGGTGCGTGAGAACCACCCTAGAAATCGCCCTCGCAACTTTTTGAGACGACCTTTTTCTTTTTTAGGTCTCACCCTTCGTCCAACAATTTTTCAAAAACCTCACGTGAGATTTCCGTAGACCCCCCCCACCTCACCCGTATTTCACCTCACGTAATTTATGGACGCGCCCTAAACAAAAGAAAGTAACACGTTAATATGTCGGAACCTACAAAAATTGTCCTATCGGTCTGAACTTTGGTACACACATTCCTTAGTGGATAATATTTGACTAAAAGTGTATAACGGAAGCTTCGAATATGTGGAAATAAAGTAAAATAACTCCAAATATGGGTAGATACATACATGTTATTACATAAGAAATACACATTATTACATGTTGATATTTATACTGTGTGTTTCTTACTGTTAATTCTTGGTCCAGGCTGAATTTCAACCTAACCACAACTACTATTAGCAAAAAATTAAACCAATTTAAATGCTCTGTATAAAACATTCGTTATGGTAGACGCCATGTTTTACCCTGGAAGGAAGGCTGCAATGCAATATATCTTAGCATTGAAATCCAATGTCAGCTACGCACAGAGAAATACTTATTAAGTATCTGCAATGGATGTGATGTGGAAAGCAGTTTTTATCCAACAATGAAGACTTAAAAGCACGTGAAATAAATATCAACAGCTATTAACGTGCATGGGGCATCCATAAATTACGTGAGGTGTTTTTCCGGATTTTCGCCCCCCCCCCCCCTCTGGTGTGATCTGGTCCCGTGAGCCGCCTCCCCCCCCCCCCTAGAGATCGCCCTCGCAACTTTTTGAGACTTTTTTTTTTTTAGGTCTCACCCTCCGAAAGCCGGTTACACCCACACTTTTCGACGAAAAACTCCCCTAAAATCGACTTTCGCGTCATTTGTAGACCTTTTTTTTTTAGCTCTACAATCCTAAAAAAAATCTCCGTTGACCCCCCCCCCCTAATTCGCCTCACGTAATTTATGGACGCCCCTTTATTGCGTAGTAACATGTATGCATCCACTCACATTTCGAGTGATTTTTACTTCATATTCCACATATTCGAAATTTATGTTATACACTTTTAGCCAAATATTATCACCTAAGAAATGTGTGTACCAAATTTCAGACCAATAGGGCAATTTTTGTAGGTTCCGACGTATTAACGTGGAGCCCAAAAGAAAAGTTGCTGATATTAATGTTTTAAATTAGGATCAACTTATGACTTATACATTCCTTTTTAATCTGTGTTATATAAATCATAGTTGAGGTAAGCTTTATTAAAAAAGTCATACCTTGCAATAGCGGGCAGTATAACATAATTCATGATGAGACAAATAAGGGTGATTTTTTGGGGGGAAGGACCTGAATTAGTTTGGAAAACTGTGTATTACCAAAATTAATGATCAGGTAAAGTGGAAATATGTTTGAGAAATGGAGGAATATAAGGGAGACAAACTTAAGTCATCAAGTGTCGGCAAAGAAGAATATAGAGCAGAGATCATTTGTTGGGAACCGAGCGTGGCGGTGTAACGGATAGCGTTCTCGCCTCGCATTCGGGAGGACGGCGGTTCGATCCCCGTCCGGGCATCCAGATTTGGGTTTTCCATGGTTTCCCAAATCACTCCAGGCAAATGCCGGGATGCTTCCTTCAAAAGGCCATGGCCGAATTCCTTCCCATTCCTTGCCCCCATCCTTTCCCGTCTCTAAAGACCTCGCTGTTGAGAGACGTAAATACAATTAAAAAAAAAAAAAAAAAAAATTGTTGGGAGATGTGAGTGTGTGGTTAATGAGTAATTAATGATATCAGGGTACGACCTACAGGATATCTGGTGGCTATGAATTGTGGAAATGTCAGTTGTTATCCCGTGAGCCACTGGTATTCCCAAAATGAGCTTACAACAATTGTGGCTACATGGGCTATGCCTGTGGCATTTGAACTCTGTTGCAAGGGTTGTGGCCATGATGCCAGTGAAACTAGGATTTTGCAAGTCTGGGGTAAGGTTTCTTCTCCAATGGCGCCACTGCTGCAAGTTTGGAATCATGATCTGTTGCAGGGAAAGGATTCATAATACAATTTCATTGATTGGGTGCATTTGTATTTGAGTCTGCTGAAACCGGTTTTGAAAGAAATTGATAGGATTCTTGGTAGGCACCTAATTTCTGAACAATCCTCAGCTACTATCGTATCTGGTTTATGGATCCATGGCACACTTGTGGTGAGCTCCAGTGTGTACATACTTCCCTTGCCAAATGACTTGCTTCTCCTTGCATGTATAAGGTTTTAAACCAAAATACTTTGTTTTTCTCTTTTTTTCGTGATTGCTGTGGCAATACTGCATTCATCTTTGGTGAGTGTCGAGTCTACTGTACCTATCCTTTATTATATTCATTGCCTAAAATCACTTTCATTTTTATAATTAACTTTTAATTTTCTGATGTATAAAAACTAGACAGGACAAATAGGGTAAACTTATTAAAATCTAAACTGTAATAGTTTTTAAGGATAAAAAATCGTATAGGAACAGAGGGTTGCAAAAGTCTGTAGAAGGTGCAAGAGCCACGAGAGGGCGTTGCGATACAAACATGAGCTGAGCAAACCAGACCTGTCTCCCTTGGATTTTTTCTCGTGGGGATTTTTAAAAGGACTAGTGTATGAAACACCTGTTGAAATGCCGGAAGACTTGGTAGGAAGAATTGTCGCGGCAGCCGGATGTGTTCGAGATACACCTGGTATCTTTGAGAAGGTGCGCCGTTCCATGCAACGGAGATGCCGGGCTTGTCTCGATGCATCTGGCAAAAACTTTGAGCATCTGCTGTAAACTCAACATTTGGCTTGCATTAGTCGCATGTGAGTGAGTAATTATCAATAAAATGACCTGTAATGGTTTTGTTTCTTCTCTTTGTGTCAGTATTATTTTAGATGCCCTGTAGCGGCTCTGGATCGCTGTTGCGACCCTCTGTTCCTATGTGATTTTTGATTCTTATTGTATGACTGATCTACCATGTCATTTTGTCCATGTTATTTTGAATCACCCTGTATTACTATGGAATTGGGAAGGAAACACATGTTTGCAATTTCCTGTAGAAGTTCAAATAATACTACCTACTGGCCACCAGCCACTGAATTTACATATAAAATGAAAAAAAAATCTGATAATTTTAAACTCTTCCAATATCTAAAATCTACCTAAAATATTCATTGAATCTGAAATCACCATTTCTTGTCAATTAGTTTCAACTGATTTGATGATATTCTCATACACTGACAGTAGATCCACAGGAAAATTTCTTAGCAACTTTGTTTGGCAATAGTGCTAGATTGAAAAAGTGCGGCTGATATAGGATCTAACATTTGTATTACAAGATAGTGTTTTTGCAGTTTTCCACATTCTGCATTGGGGGGGGGGGGGTCTGGGCCAGTTACTTTCAAAGCTTGGTCCGAACGTTAGTAATCAACTATCAAAACAATTTGTCCCAAATATGCATTTGCTATAAGCATACATAATAGATACACTGTAACTGCAATATTACACAATTAATGAAAATTGGTAGGATCAAGTCAATCAGGATGTAACAGACTCAGGAGCTTATTGGATTCGAAGTAACACATGAGATGGTATTCTCTCCCATTTTTTTTAGGACAGTGCCTTGATAACTACAACTGGATGTAATGATTTTGTCAGGATTAAGCGATGGAATGTCTATTTCTCTTTTTCTCCATGAGTTGGTAAAATTATCTTTGAACAAATTGCATTTAAAAATATACAAAAGTCACATCATAGATCATTGACCAAAGTAGTGATAGCATATGATAATTAGGTCTGGAACAAGTGGAATTATCAGTGCAAGGTAAAAGATATACAGGGAAAAGAGAAAGTTAAAATTGTTATGGTCATGAAGCTGAAGCACAACCCAATATTGTCAGTAAAAATCCCTTGTCTCAAAAAGAGAGTTTTTTTTTTTTTTGCTTATGGCTTTACCCATTGATGTCAAGGTCATTAGAGATGGGATAGGACTGCAACAGGAAGGAATTCAGCCATGTCTATTAAGAGAACCATCCCAGCATTCACCTGGAGTGTTTACAGGAAACCGAAATCTGTATGGCCAAACGGGGATTCAAATCTCTCATCCTCCTGAATGTGAGGTCAGAGCATTACAGCTCACCCACCACGAGGCTGCTCTGACATTAGCTGTTCTATGCTGAGCATAGCAGTATTAATACTTTCTAATTATGTCATCCATATTTTATGTAGGGCAAACTCCTACATTTTTATTAATGAGGAGGTATTGATAAAATTAATGAAATTCACACATTAGCTCATTTGGCTTTCACTGAGAGTTCAGTTAGTCTTTTCCCTAGTAACAAACTATTTTTCCAATGCATTCTTTCCATTCGATTCATTTACCCATTGGTGACAAATTAATTGTCTTCTCGTTGGAGAGATTTCATACTGAAATAACCAGACATATCACGAATGATTTAGTTGAAAAGATAACTTTTTTGAAATGGGATGTTAAAGTAAAATACAACCAGACAGAAGAACACCATCAAATTAATCTAGCTGATAAACCATTTTCAAGGCATGTGGCAATTCCATTTTTTGCTTGATGACCATCAATACTGTGATTCCTACAGATCAAGTTACCAAAACATTAGCAATGTTTCACCGATACAGGACACATCCGCCTGTTATGAAGCTATCTACCTGCATCAAAGCATCTTATACAGCACAGGATACATGCCTCTGACTTCACTCTTCATTCATTTATTAATCTGTTCTCTTTTTCAATAGTGTATGACTTTTTAGGATAATAGAAATGAGGAGAGTTTAAAAAGTTGAATGGGTCCACCAACCCACACTTTCTACTTGAATTCATGGGTGTAACCTGCATTGTTTCTGCTGGGAGCATTAGATCTGCCAGCATATCTGCACTGGAATGAATGCATAATATTCATATTTGCTCAAGTGCCTGATGTTTGTGCCACAACACTTGATTTCAGGTACTTTGGGTTTTATTTTTGTTTTTCTGCATCATATAATCTTTTCAGTCTTTATATGATATGGCTTCTGTCTGTGCACATGTTTCATCATCCTCTCACATGATTAAGGTGTCATCCATAACATTGTTTATTCATTTTCATCTTGTATTTTGTTTCACTGCAGCCCTCCTGTTTCAACTTTAGTATATGTCATGTTTGAAATTGCAGTACTTTGTACTCTAGACATTCCTGACAACACTTACCTATGGGTGAATACATGCTTGAAAAGTCACACTTGACGATTTAAGCTCATTCAACAGATATGTAAGCTTAAAAGTCAGTACTAATCTAACAATCTCCTGTGCGCTTACATTTACTCTTCATGCAATTTGTCTAAATTCAATCACTTTCTAAAATTATAACAGCTTAATGAGTTCGTTGTAAATATATATGCAAATATCTTGGCATTACATTTGATAACAAGCTTAACTGGCCAGGACACATGGCAGGAAAAGGTTTCAAAATTCTGCACTTGTTGCAGAGAGTGATGAGGGGATGTACGAGGGAAGTAATGGATTTGGGTTACAAAACTTTGGTCAGACCACTGCTTGAATGTGGTAGTATGGGACCCACATTTTAAGTATCAAATACAGGAGTTCGAGAGGGTGCAAAAAAGGAATGCTAGATTTTTTCTGGAAATTATCGCAGAATGAAATCAGTAACAGATATGATAAAAGAGCTGGAATGGGATTCATTGCAAGACAGGAGGAGGGTGAAGAGGGTCATGGGAGTGTACAAGGTGTATACTGATAAGGCATGGAAAGATATTGGTGTAGGTATGAAAAGTAGTGCATGGAAGGGAAAAGATGATCATGACCACAAGCTGGCGCTAGATTTCAGAAATAAGGGTGTGGGAAGATTCTCTTTTTTAGGTAAGTGTGTCAGGGAGTGGAATAAGTTACCAAGGGAAATGATGAATAATTTACCAAAAACGTTGAAAGAATTTAAAGTTAAAATTTGTAGAGAACAAATGTAGGTGTGTGCAGGAAAAGGGGAAGATGGGGAGCGTCCATAAACCACGTAGCTCCATTTTGGCCTCCAGTGAACCCCCCCCTCTCCCCCACGTGGCTTTTGCCTGTACCCCCCCTCCCCCTACATAGCACATAGCTCTTTTCCCTTTTTATTCCAGAAGACATTTTTTACTGTCACACTATTTTACATTACATACGGAGATAATTAACTGAAGGAAATAAATATTCACATGCTGTTGTGAGTTCTGTTCCTCATTTTAACTGTAAAAAATATTATAAAAGGAAAGCTAAGTGGCCTGGCTGGGAACCCCCCCTTCCCCCCACGTAGCCCAGTGTACCCTTCCAGCCAATCCCCCCCTCCCCCCGGACCGAGCCATGTAGTTTGTGCACGCTCCCATGGGTGTTTAGGGAAATTGCCACCGGAGAGTGTGCTCCATTGCAATTAAATTAAATTAAAAAAAACAAACATAAACTAATATCAGGTGCTGTTAAGGAAACGAGACTTATTTGATTTTTATGTGGCTGCAAATGTCCAAGTTTCTCACACTTAAGGAACAGTGAAGCTTTGTGTGTAAGTAATTGTTTCCATTTTTTCTGACCAATCATTACAAAACAACTGAAAACATCTAAAATGGATGCTATTTTGAAGCTAGCTTCCTTTCCCGACATAACAAACTCATTCTTGAACTGCGAGATCATTCTGTCACCTTCTGCTATATGAGAAGCATGTGGAGTGTTAACGGGTGTCCACTTTACACTATTAAGGTTCTGAGACCAATCCAATCTGCAAATCACTTAGGACTCCTCCAACAAAACCACCAAACTTGAGGTGCACAAAATATTCCTATCCCCCTTGAAGTAAAATCTTCCACTTCGTGCCCATGATTTAAAAATAGGTGTGGCCAAGAACAGAACACTTTTCCTCCTGCTGTGTGCATGTTTTATTGAAATTATACAAATATTTCTTTAGGAAAAAGATGGAAAACAACAGCATTCAACCATATATCAAGTCCTCCTAAACATATAAAAGGATATTTTATTATCTTATGTCAGTTTGTTAACAGATATTCTACATGAAGTTAATTAGGACCAGAATAAATAAAGCTCTCACTCTTAGTTATTAGTAAAAGCTTTTGCAGTGTTAAATGGACACTCCATATTTCTTCTTCTTTTTTCTATTTTTTACTTACAGCAGAGATAAAGGAATGCCAATTTCATGATTCTGCAGGCAGACTGCAAAGCCCCTAAAACAGAACCAAAAAGTATATACAGTTATGATAAAAAAAATTCTATGTCTACACTAAACATAGATATCATGAACAGAGATACACCTCCTATGCAACTGACACAACAGACTAACTTCATCTCTTTGAACTTCTACGTTTTGCTCTCATTTTTATGCTTCAATATGTACATCATCATAGACAGAATAATTTTCTGTTCAGTGTCAGATGCAAGAAACTCATCATGCAACAATAGAGTTTAGTTATTGAACCTGTGATGACATTACTCCAATTAGTAGCTTACGATAGGTTTTCTTTCTACAAGTAATGTTGAGGCTGAAATTTGAGACTGCTTAACATGTGTCTATACAAGTACAGAGAGCTGCCCAAAAATATTTATTGGGATGGCCAGTGTTTAAGACCAAATGTCAAACCTGCATCTGTTATAAGTGTTAATAAAGTATTGTCTAATAATAACCTAATTAATTAGTTTTATCACAAAAAGAGATTAAAACAATATACAGGTCAAAGTCACAATTTATCATTAAACAGTTGGGATAAATCATGTCACTATGTGTTTTGTCATTCTGCATTTAGTTGTAATTCTTAAAAGAAAATTATCAGTTTCACAACTGATTAAAATTAAAGATTAAACAGAAGATGGCGACAGAGAATTCAAGTGCAAAAATCATCATCATTATCGTTGGGGACCATCTCCAGTTTCCCGGGTGTGGTTTACAAGCCTTGGTTGTTATAGATGATTGTTTTCCACCTTTTCCTGTCCAGAAAGGTTTCTCTGTCTGTGATGTACTCCCAATTCCAGCCTCTTCTCTCTACGTCCTCCTTCAGTTGGTCTGTCCATCTTCTTCTTGGTCTTCCCACTGGTCTTTTGCCCGCTATCCTTTTTTCCAAATAAGTTTTTGGCAGTCTTTTATTAGTCATTCTCTTCACATGCCCAAACCACCAAAGTCTTGATGACCTAAGTCTCTCTTCGACGGATTACCTTAGCTCTAGGTTTGATCTAATTTCATCATTCTTTATGCGGTCAAGTCTAGTTTTCTGGAGGGCCGTTCTAAGAAACTTCATTTCACATGCTTGGATCTTGCTAAGGTCCCTTGAAGTTAGTGTGCATGTTTCCAAAGCATATGTGAGAATAGGAATGAGATATGATTTGTACAAGACAATTTTTGTTCTTCTGGGAACCTTCATGTCCTATAGTAAGCCTCGCACGGTACTGTAGAAGTTGGCTCCTTTGGTTACTCTACTAATTATTTCTAGAAGTTGACTCCTTTGGTTACTCTACTCATTATTTCTAACTCACTTCTACCATTATTGGCAATTATGCTCCCCAGGTAGCTGAATTGGTCAACAACTTCAACTTCGTGGTCTTGTAATTTTATATGACAGTCTGTATTCTTTCGGCTTATTTTTAGTGCTACAGTTTTTTTTTTTTTTATTCAATTTCATTCCATATTCTTCAAACTTATCATTCCACATCTTCAGTTTGTTTTGTATTCCTTCTTCTGTTTCATCCCATACTGCTACATCATCTGCAAACACCAGTGCCTGTAGATCTCTATTGAATGTTCTTTTTAGTTCTTTTAAGATGTTATCCATCACCGCTATGAACAGAAGGGGTGAAAGGGCACTTCCTTGTTGTGTAAATGCCTCATTCACTCGTCTAGTCACCTGAGATAATTTCACTAATTCTCAACACCAAGAGAAACTTCGTTCTTATGATTAAATTATTTGTTTAATGAAATACAGACAACAGACATATATGCAAGATGATATAATAAAAGGCTGCACCCATCCCCTACTTACATTTAAATTGCCTTGCCTACAGTGGGTTTTGCATTCAACATACACCTAGATGACCTCAATGTGCAATTGTGCAATGATGATGGTGTCAACAGTAAGGGGCCATCCATAAATTACGTCACACCTTGAGGGGAGGGGAGGGGGTCAACAAAGTGTGACAAGGGGGGGGGGACGTGTCATAAACTTTGTGACCTCACATGCATAATTTGTATCACTTTTTGGCTCGTGGCGGAAGATGAAGATGATGTTGACACATCGAATGTTCCCAACAATAATGAAATCAAGAATGAAGTGACTATTTTGCCAATAATAAACAGTATCAAGGAATGGGTTCAAAATCCATGGACACATGATGACTCAATTTCGTATCATTAATTTGATTTTTTATGTTTTTTTATATTTTCTTAAATGTTTGATTTATTGTTGATATGATTTTTTTTAACTAGAAATACATAAATAATTTTGGAAGCGCTGTTTTAATTTATAAATTTAAAATTGCAAAATATGTGACATCACACCAGGGGAGGGGGGGGGTCCAAAAATCATGGAATTCGTGTGGCGTAATTTGTGGATGGCCCCTAAGAAATGTGGAGAGGGAATCTGAATGTGGGCATAAAAAATATGACCTGAAATTGAGGCTGAGAGATGTCTGATGCCAAGATTAGGTTTATATGGATGGCATGGACTGATGTTACTGGTATGACAACTGGTACAAGCAAATGCTGGAGAGATCTAGACACCGGTTAGGACCCTATGATACAATCTGTTTGCATAAACAGCTGATTTAAAGCAACTGTTGGAAGCATGTCTATGATTACACAGGAACTTAAAAAAAAAAGTATAACGAAATGATGCGTAATATCAAGTAAGGTAAAGAATCCCTAACAGGAAAATGATACACCCCTCCAACTGCTTCTGATGGCCTGAAAAAGCAAATGGATTAAATTCATGGCATATTATGGAATATTTTGGATGGGAGCTTTCTCAGTTCAGAACAAGAAGATAGGATTCCAATGGACAATTCTCTACATACCTTCATATACACATCATAAATACTAAACTCTATATGTGCCTACTGCACTAGTTTTTAGATTTGTTAAATCATGTCAGATGTAATCTAGATAACACAGTAATTTCTGATTAGGCATCACTTTTTACACTGAAGCCCCCATCCTAGGAATAGAGGGATATAATTTACATGTTAGAAAGGTTATCACACATGTGATTATGGCAGCCGTCCCAATAATTCTCTGTTATTTTGTTATTATCATGTGTGTGTTTAAAGTTAGTTTCCACCACTTTTTGTACACACTGATTTACTTTCCATACTTAATTTTTTAAACAAGTGACCCATCAATTGTTTTTAAATGTGGCAAAAATGATGATCACAAAACTCCAAAAACTGTTTACATCATGAAATGAAAGAGATGCATAAGGAACTCTGGATCATTGGCATTAATGCAGAGACCAAGTGAAGCTAAATCAATCCTTCAATTACTACATCCTGTTTCAACTGCTGTACTCACGTAGCAAGCAGCATATTCAAAGAACCTAAGTCCTCTTCTCTGTGCAAGTAATTTTTTAATCATTAGACAAAGTCCAATAAGATTAGGAAAACCAAAATGAGAAGCAAAATTTAATTGCAACTATCCACATTTAGTTTTCTATATTCTGAAGAAAATGTTAGTGTGGTTATACCTTTGTCCGTGCCATAAAAAATACAAATCGAATAATGACACTGCCACAATCTAAATGCAAACATTTCTTAAGATTTTTTTTCGTAACCCCCCTCCCACCCTCCTTTTGCCAAACCTCAATCTCAAGATAAATCAGGTGGTTTGTGTATTAAATGCCGCCTGATCAACATATTGTACATTTTAGATGAAAAAGTGAATTTGTTTAATTCTGATCACTTCTGGATACTTTTAACAATAGAAAATTCCATGACATTAATTGCTATCTCAGTCGTTAACACTGTTCTACTAATTGTTAAATCATACATAAAGTGGCAACAGAGTTCTTGCTAATACTTTTAATCTGCCTTATCGTGTATGTTATGCAAGCTCATCACACAGAATGTGACAACCACATTCTGCAAGACAAATACTTTAATAGTAGGCACACCTGAGACGAGGTCAACAAATGTTCCTGAAACATTAATAAAGCAATGTCGTTGTAGCCTATTTTTCAGCAGTTCCTCAAACAATTAAATATTGACAAATAATGCCATTTCAACTGTTTTTGTACGGTTTAATGCCTTACACATTTCGCATCTCAGCGAAATGTCATCAGTGAAAATCTACATAGAAATTTACATTTAGTTTACAAACTTATTACATAATGTTTAGCATAATCCTTAAGTGAAACATTTACTGATTGTTTACAACTTACTATTTACATTGGTGTTATTGTGGTTCGTAGCCACACATCCCCACATGTTCTCGATAAAGCCATTTGTCTTAAATGTGCCAGCTAGGTATAAACATTGTGCCTTATCACTGCTCTTGTTTTCTTACTATCATGGTGGTGTGCTGATAGCACTGATTTTGAAAATGTGTGAAAGATGTTTTGCTGGTCTGTTTCCAATTTTATGTACAGTGCATGAGTGTATGTGTTTAGTGTGTTTATTTATTTACCAAGCTTATTGTACTTTCATTTCTGTAGGGTTAATGCATATTTGTTAATTTGAACAGTGTTTGGTTTGTTAGATTTGTATGGTCATTAATGTTTTCTAATGATTTATTGCATTACACATTTCACCTCCTACCAAGGCTCTTCAGCAATGAATTACTAAAACACTAATGTAAGTAACTCATCACTGAGCTACCTTGACGAGAAGCGGAACATGTATGACAATAAATCATGAAAATCAGATGCATTGACATTATGAACAATTCAATTGATAAAGCAACTGCAGAAAAAGTTGTCTGCAACAACATTGCCTTTAATAAAGCATATTTAAAATTTTGAACAAATTCTACAAGATAATGAGATCAATTAAATAACTAGCAATCATATGCACAACAAAATCAGTTTCACTGCTGTTGAGTGCTGTTTGCCAAAGCCACATTTACCACTGCAACAGATTTAACAGGTAATGAATGAAATAGCTAATATTGACCCAACAGAGCCAATAAAATTCATACTTGATAATAAAGACATCCAATAGCAATGAATTTTTTTCCCAAAGAATTAAGTGATACACAGGTCTACAAAGCAGATACCGAAGTTTATGAAATTAAAGTTACTTCCAAGAAAATGGTGTGTCAGGAAATTTTGCTTGTGTCAACAGTGGAACATTCAAAAATATAACTATCACACTTAAATAGAAAAAAAAAGAAACAAACATTGATCACCCTTTGTCAGGAATAAGTTGGGGATGGGTGAGGACAGTTTTCTCCTACAGTGTTTAATATTTCTTCTTGAAAGGGTTATCATTTTAGGCAAGTGCACTACTATTAGAACATCTGTTGCATTGAGTTCACCTATGTCAAGTCATAATACTTTTGCGCCATCATTTGAATGAAAGCTTATCACCATATTTATTGTTGGTTATATCATTTTCCATTGACCCAACACACATATAATAACAGAATCACTTTTATTTACTTAAAAACATTTGTTCTTCTACATCGTTATCAAATATAACCAGAATTTCTTTGGGTTTTCCATCAACCCAATGGACTAATTATTATTGATGAACTGTTTGAAAACATCTTGTATTTCTGTTTTTAATAATGCCCATATTTCATTTAGAGCTTTGCCAGTTTGTATCAAAGTGTTGCTATTATATACATAAATATTATTATTATTAAAATTCTTTGTTGCATAGCACTGATTAATTTCTGGACATATGTAAACATCAAAATGCAAGAACCAGGAAAAAAAAAAAAATACAAGAGCAAAATAATCAAAATAATGTTTTAGTGGTAGTTTAAAATTCCACAGAAATATTTTTTTCATAGTAAATATAAGCCAATATTTAGTTGTAATGGAGCATTTCCTCAAGTAAAACTTTCTGTATCCATGCGTTCCATTATAAACATTATTTTTCAACCGTTTTGGTGTCCATAGCATACTGTTCATTAAATTCCTTAGTATCTTGGTCCTTTACAGAGAGAGGAAATGCACTGCTCCTCTTGACTTACAAATCGTGTTCCTTTCATATTCAGATGCCTGTCTTCTCTTTCATGTGCCACTATTAATCCTTTGATTCATGTGTTCTCATGCCTTGGCCACTTTACATACAATATACACGTTGATCTTCTTATCACAATCTTGATTTTAAGGTTGTCGGTGCATTAACAAATATTCCATATCAGATGAGCTCTTAGTTGCATACAAAAAAAGAAAACCAAACACTTGTGCATCTCGCATCACTTTCCATATACACTGATATGCTTACAATGTAGTTCTAAGTCACTAAACTACACAAGGTTTTTGAAGACAATAACTTTAAATGTCTGATGTAAACTTGTAGCTTATATGTTGGAAATACAGGTCAAATATAAAACACAGGTCAAAGCAAAGCCTTTTAATAAAATACATGTTTGGAAGGCTGCTGTCTTGAGTGGACTGTACCTTGTGCCATACTCTTTTACTTTTTATGGCAATACAATACAATTCCACCAAGTCTTCTCAGTTTTAGTTAGGTCCGAATTAATCTTGAAACTAAAAGAATGAATATTGTAAACAAAACAGCCTTACAACTATAATTTTGATAGAATGTACCTTACATTTCATTGAGTCTATGTGGCATATTCTGGTGGTCATTTGACAGGTGTTAAATTTATAATAACCAATCTTGTAAATGAAAATAAATTTTTAGCATTGCCTGAGCTAAAGGCATTCGATAGAGTGAGCCATAAAATGGTGGAAAATAAGGTAAAAACCATTGGAGTGGATGAAAAAGTGATTTGCTGGGTAGAAGAATTCTTAAAATGTAGAAATAAAAAATTAGGGTAATAAATATAGAATCAAAAGAAGTGGCAGTGTAAATAGAAGTGCCACAGGATAGTGTAATGGGACCATTGCTATTCGTTATTCTAATTTATTATAGTGTTGATGGTTTACTGTCAGAAGTTATTTGCGTATGGCATGATATTGTATAATAGGGTCAAAATGGCAGATGACTGAATGGCTGTTAGATGATCTAGGCAGGATAGTTAGCTGAATAGGTCAACACGAGATAAATATAAATGCAAAGAAGTCAGCTTATTAGGTACAAAGATAAAAAACCTTAAGGTTGGTTATGATTATAAGATGGAGAAGGCATTACTTGCTGAAGGCTTAAAATGTAAGTTCCTTGGCTTAAAATTTAATAATAACTCAACTGGGCAGGACAAACTAGACAGCTGGTAGGAAAATGTTTCAAAATCCTTAATTTATTCGAGAGCGTAATGAGGGGCTGTACCAAAGAAAAGAGGGAATTGGGTTACAAGACTTTGGTCAGACCATTATTTGAATATGGCAGTGTAGTATGGGACCTACATTTTTGGGTATCAAATACAGGAGTTGGAGGGGGTGCAAAGAATGGCTGCTGGATTTGTCTAGGTGATGAGGTGTGGAAAGATATTGGTGAGAGAATTATGAGGAGTACATGGAAGGGAAAAGATGGTCATGACCACAAGTTGGCACTCGATTTCAGACATATGGGTATGGTAAAATTTTCTTTTGTAGGTAAGGAGGTCAGGGATTGGAATAAATGGTTTAATTCTAGATGGGGATACCGCTACAATCTCTTACCGCCTAGCATAGAAAACACACAGATCACATGGTACATATATCGACATTGTGACTTATTCAGTCTGCACATACCAACACAGTAACAGCGATAGATATGATTCGAAAGTTAGGTATCTGCAACGTTGAACGTTATGGTTACGTTTAACTTTGGTACAGGCTGAATTACGACCGAAACACATATTTATAAAATATGATTTCTTCAGTAATCATTTGAGTTTATGTTGTAATGCAGCCTGGACAATACGTCACAATGACGTCATATATTCTATGTGATCTGTGTGTTTACTACGTGAGGTGGTAAGAGATTGCAGTGGTACCCCATCTAGAATTAAACCGAATAAATTACCAAAGGATATGACGAATAAGTTACCAAAAAAGCTGCAAGAATTTAAAATTAACATTCGTAAAGGACAAAAGTAGACAGGTACAAGAAAGCAGAAAACTGTGTGTGTAATTAAATTGCCATCGGGGTGTGCACTCCACTGCAATTAATTAAATATATAATAATAATAATAAACACATAATATCTTTGAACAAACAGAAAAGGGATATATTTTTGTTTTGCCGTATCTACAGCCACTGGGTTTATAAATTTTGGACTAGTCAATCATCATATATGGCTGTCTTTTGCATTACATTTCAGTTTTATATTTTCTATTCACATCACTTTACAAGCAGAGTAAAGACTATTTAGTTTCAAAGTATAATTAACTACTGATTAATTATGCTTTGAGAAATTATTCTTAACATCTTGTATTAATAAGCAGACAAGTTTACTCCTAGCATTAAGTACAATGTAAGATAATATTTACACATTCATTTCTTCACAAATAACAAATAGGCCTACTCACAGAAGGTGAAGGAATTTAAGCACAAGAGTTGTAAAACCTCAAAAATATACTTTGTTAATAATCACAGGCTTGTACAGAACAATATAATAAGTACCAGAAAAGAAAACTGGCTATAAGGTACAGGACAACAACTACGTTTCATTCTGGAAAATGTGGAACATGTTCATTTACAGAAAAAACATTTAAAATAACAAGGAAAGATTCAGAAGTGGTAACTGGAAAAAAAGACAGGAAAACTGGTAAAATGGTAATAAGCAGGCAGGCCATATTCAGTAATAGTATTATATAAATCCCTTTTTAATGTTGCTTTTGTTTTAAATAAAAAGTAATGGAAATTTCAGAATATGTTATGCAGACTAAGCTTTCATTTTTTACCTCGCTGTTTAAATTGACATTATTTAAGCTTTATTCATAATCCATTTCAAACCACACATCTCTGTATCTCTTTTCACTGTGTGCAACATAATGCCAATATCTCAAAATGTTATAAAACTAAGATTATAAAGTGCTGAACAGTTTCCACAAACACTTAGTTTAGACACTTTAAAATATGATGATCTTTTAGTCGAGAAATATATCAACAGTTACTTTGTCGGTGATCAAGAAAAATCTGATTTTTAAAATTCTTACGATAAGTACTATCATCAAAAAGTAGACAGGTTGATTGTTTTCAATAGCTACTGTCAGTAATGTAAAATTAAAACTCTAGTAAACAACGTAAAAAAAAAAAAAACTATTTCATTTATAACTCAGTAGGTAGGTAAAAGAAAAAAGATTTTCAAATAATCGGCCAAAACCATATATATCTCATGGCAACCAGAAAAAGCAAATACAAACTACCGTATTATTTATGTTCTTCAGCGATTTTGAAACATTTGTTTAATTCTAAATTCGATATTTCTTTGTATTTTAAATCACACCAATGTTTTAATCTTATGAGCTTTAAATTCGCGCCTAGATGAAAAGATGACAATACCAAACAAAAATAAAAACACACACCAGGATTCTATTTGGTAACGAACAGTTCACAGATAAATGTTAATAATAATAATTATTATTTTGTATTTTCTTTCAGAAGTTAATAATTAACAGAGAAAAATAAATTCAAACATATCAAAGCGCTAAAGGAGTTGGTAGCCGTCAAAATTTCCCGAAGACAATAATATTTAAAACTATAAAAACCCATAATACCACATATTTTTACAACATCTTACTTTTGACACAAAATTACATAGTTACATACCTGTGTCATCTAACAGCATGACCGGTTAGATGAGAATAGTTCCTTAAAACAACAGAAATACACTGCCTTTCTCAACATGGCGACAAAGGCTTTGAAACCGCGCGAAAACGACACAAAGAAAGAACTATCTGCTATATGAAGATAATCTTATTACTGTCCCTCTAATTTCTGTTAAGCAATCATTTATGCTCAAGTAAACCCTCTGCTTAATTTGAAAACGAAACAATTTATCCAACCGTAAACACTACGAACCGCGCTTTAAATTCGTATCTGCGAAGCCCGCCCATCTGACATGCTAGGTGCGCTCTTCCAAGCTCCAAACCTGTTTCTCGGGTACAGTACAGTCTGGTCAAATTGTCTTGCGTCGAAGGCGTTAATGCAGAGCCCTAACACGTTATTCAAAATTACGTTAGGAAATGGTTAAAGTGTTTTATATAATTTATGTGACAATTTTGGTGGTATATAATTTAACTGGAAGAAAATATTTTCGTAATGATGTCTTTCACGTATCATCATTTTTCTTATTATATTTCACTATGCATTTTTAAAAAATAATTGTTAGCAATAATTTCAGGGCAGAGACACTAGGTATAAAAATCCGATTTTGTAAAATGCTGTAGATGGTCTACAACAATTATATTTCGTCCTGAGAATAAGCTAAAGATTTAGGTTTAATTCTACTTATTTACCAACACTCGATCAAATTTTATATTTTTGTTTTATTAGCGGACTAACGAACTCCATGTTAAAGCAAATAGCATCTGTTAAATCTACAATAAAAAAAAGACCTGTAATTTGAAACCTGAGTTTTAAAGACTTATCTGTAGTTGTAAAGCATATTAGCCAAACAGATGAGCTTGTTTACTAAATACCGTCTAATTTAAACTGTCAGTTCTATCGGATGTCAATACAGTTGTGCAAAATATGAGGGAAGTGAGTGTTACAATACAATACAATACAATACATTCATTTTCCATTGATCCCAATATAAGAGACTGGCTCTGTGGGATGTGGAAAGTTGTCAATTTACAGATAAACAGTTGCATAACAAAATAATAAGTACACCACTAGATGTACAGTCATAGTATACATGGTACATTAAACACTTCCATTACAAAATAATACATACACCAGAAGATGTACAGTCATAGGATATATGGTACATTAAAAAAAAAAAATAACAAAATAATACATACACCACAAGATGTACAGTCGTAACATATATGGTACTATAAACAATTACATAACAAACTAAATACATACACCAGGAGATGTACAGTCATAGCATACATGGTAAATTAATTATTTGAACCATATTTACACAAGATACTGGCAGTTATTTTTAAGAGACCTTAGAAATAAATTCTTCGAAAGAGTAGAAGGAGTTGTCAATTAAAAATTCTTTCAATTTTTTCCTGAATTTATTCTTATCATCTACTAGACATTTAATATGTGTTGGGAGCATATTGAAGATATGTATCCCTGAATATCGGACCCCTTTTTGAACAAATGACAATGACTTGTAAGTCTTGTGAAGATCATTTTTACTTCTAGTGCCGTAATTGTGTACTTTACTATTTGTTTCAAACAAAGTATAATTTGTGACTACAAAGGACATTAATGTGTATATATATTCAGATGCTAATGTTAAAATCCCTAACTTCTTGAACAGCTCTCTACATGAAGTTCTATTGCTAACCCCACACATTATTCTTATTACACGCTTTTGGGCTCTGAACACTTTATCTCTATGGGTAGAATTGCCCCAGAATATTATTCCATATGACAATAAGGAGTGAAAATAAGCAAAATAAACTAGCTGCCTCATACGGAGATCACCTAAAGCTGAAATTGTACGAATTGCAAACGTGGCTGCTCCCAATCGCTTTAGTAAGTCAGAAACATGTACTTTCCAATTTAAATTATGATCAATGCACAAACCTAGAAATTTCACACTATCTACCTCTTGAATGGACTGGCCTGCAAATTTTATGTCTATATCAGGTGTTACTCTGTGTGATGTACTGAATTGCATATACTGAGTTTTATCAAAGTTTAAAGACAAGCCATTAGCTGTAAACCATTTATTAATCAGTTCAAAGACATAATTTGAAATATATTCTGTAGATAAATCTGGAGTGTTTTTAATTCCTATGTTTGTGTCATCTGCAAATTGGACAAATTTTGAGTTTTTAGATGAAACACAGGGTAGATCATTTATATATATTAAAAACAATAGTGGCCCCAATATAGAACCCTGAGGTACCCCACATCTGATTAATTTCCACTCAGAAAACAGTGGACCTCTTAAGGCAGCCTTAAATTCTCCATTGACACTTTCTGTTTTCTATTTAGAAGGTAAGAACTAAGCCATTTATTAACAATGCCATCTATACCATAATACTTAAGTTTCTGTATCAGAATTTTATGATCTACACAGTCAAATGCTTTAGATAAGTCACAAAAAATTCCCACAGGAATTAATTTATCATTTATTCCTTCTAAAATATTGTCAGTGAATGCAAATATAGCTTGTTCTGTTGAATGACCCTTTTGAAAACCAAATTGTGATTTAGTTAGAATATTATTATTTTTTAGATGTTCATAAACTCTATTGTACATTGCTTTCTCAAAACTTTGGAGAAGGCTGTTAGTAATGAAATTGGTCGGTAATTCGATACGGCTGCCTTATCTCCCTTTTTATAGAGTGGTTTAACTACAGCATACTTAAGCCTTTCTGGAAAAGTCCCCTCAAGTAGAGATATATTGAATAGATAACTTAGTATATTACTTAATTCTGTGGAGCACAATTTAATTAATCTGCTGGAAATCCCATCATAACCACTTGAGTATTTGCTCTTAAGGGATTTGATAATTTTTCTTATTTCTTCTGGAGTAGCTAATTTTATAGACATAGAGTTAAATTTTTCTTGGAAGCCTTTTTTGACAAAATCCATACTGTGTGTCACTGAGCTATTAGCAGTCAACTTATCAGCAACAGACAAAAAATGTTTATTAAAATTATCAGCAATTGAGAAATTAGATTCTACTGAATTTTCTTTGACAAAATATCATTACTTGTTTGATTACTCTTTCCTGTTTCCTTTTTTACAATGTCCCAAATTGTTTTAATTTTATTTTCAGAATCATGAATTTTATGTTTGTAGTACATACTTTTAGATTCTTTAATAACCTTTTTCAGTATTTTGCAGTACTGTTTGTAATGTGTTTTAACATTAGCATTCTCACTGTTCCTAGAGGCAATATACAACCTTCCTTTTATTAATGCATGATGTTCTAATGCCAATAGTTATCCAAGGCTTTTGTTCTTTTTGAGAAGCATGACACTTTTTAAGGGGAAGCAACTTTCAAAGAAAGTTAATACAATGTCACTAAAAATGTTGTATTTTTCATCCATACCTTGAGCAATGTATACCTGTTCCCAGTTTGTGGCATTCAGGCACTTTCTAAAACAAGTAACTGACTCATCATTTATTACACGCTGAAGTTTAAAGACATTACTCTTAGTGCTAGTTCCTATTGAAGTGTTGATGGTTAATAACTGGGCATCGTGATCCGAAAGTCCATTGATGGATGGCTTGATGGTATAACTGCATTTTGAGGTATCTAGGAAAACATTGTCTATAGCTGAGTGACTATTATTCATTATTCTAGTTGGAAAATTAACTACCTGAGTTTAAATTGAATGAACTGACTAATGATTCTAACATGACTTTACAGGGTAAGTTATTTAGAAAATCTACATTAAAATCACCACATACTACTATGTTGACTTCTTTTCTGCTTAAAAATGTTAATAAGAGTTCAAACTGGTTCATAAAAAGAGAAAAGTTTCCCGATGGTGCTCTATATACTGTTACTATTATGAAAATTTCATTATTGAATCTTAGCTGTGTAGCACAGGCTTCAAAATGTTGGTCAACACAATATTTGCTAATACTTATATCCTCAAAACTATAACCATTTCTAACATAAGTGACAACTCCTCCTTTCTCCAAGTTCGTTCTACAATAATGAGAAGCTAAATTAAAATCAGTTACATATGACATACCTATTCCTGCAGTTATATGGTGTTCAGACAACATAAAACATCAATTCTACTGATATCATTTAATTCATTTATGTGGACTAGCAATTCATCCACTTTATTTGTTAACCCTCTAATATTCTGATGTAGTAAATTAATCCCTACACAATTTTTAGTTTCGGTATCTGAAAACTCATTATTGTTTAAACTAATTTCTCTTAAAAATCTTTGCCTAATACATGATCCTAATCTAAAAAAGGAGCTGCCCTAACACCATTAACAACAGATATCTTTTCATGTGAATTTGTGGCCCCAATTAATTGTTTGCTATGAGATCTGAAAGAACCCCCTTCCCTCTACTATTGAGGTGTAGGCCATGCCTAGTATAATCCCACCTATCAATAGCATCTACAGGTACCAAGCCCATGCCAGAGCCAATATCAGACATAAGATACCGTTCCAGTTCCAGATTCACTCGCCTCACAGCAGAGTTCATCTGTGGCCGATCATAGCGTCTCAAGACCGACATCACACTGACCCGAGTGTGGCACGTTGCTTCTGCTATTTTCTCCAGGTCATCTCTGATGCTATACCTATCATTCCTGCCCAAACTATTTCCCGCTCCTCCCACTATCACTACATGATCCTCATCTGTGAAATCCTTACACAAAGAACCTATATCTTCTATTACCTGACCAAGACTAGCACTAGGTTTGAAGAAACTCATGACCTGGAAACCTGATCCTAATTTTTCCTGTACCAATGGCCCAACACCTCGTCCATGGCTACTACCTAGCAGCAAGACTTTCTTTTTCCCCAATCCCTGCCTACCAGACTTAACTACACAGTTTTTCCTACAAGTCTGCTGCTTTTTACCTACACCTACAACTACAGAAGGCTCATCCCTGTCTAACTCTGGCAACAGGGCAAACCTATTTTGCACCCCAACAACAAAAGAATCAGAAGCCCTTCTTGTTCTAATTGCCCTTTTCCCTGTCACCAGTTCCCAACCATCTCTGTTTCCCTCCCTGCGCAGCCTATCCAACTCCTTTCTAGCCTCTATCAGTTCAGCCTGAAGGGCACTAATCCTTTCCTCCTGCTCCAATATCTTCCTACTTTTGAAACAATCTTTACAAAACCATGGGAGAGCCTCCTCAATTTCCCCAACTTCGACGCCACTACAAATCGCACCCCAATGAAACCATTTCTCACACCCTTCGCAAAAAATTCCAACCCTCAAAAATCTACGGCAATGTCCACACTTTTCACTCATGATTACAAGAAACTAACAACAACAAAGTACACAATAAGAGAAACAAAATTTGTTGAACTTAACC
>CM061921.1:222957636-223007663 GCA_031002005.1 Vandiemenella viatica | reverse complement strand
TGTTATAATTGGTTCGCTAACCGTGTTGGGTGAACGGTATCGCTCTGGCCTCACATTAGGGAGAACGTGGGTTCGAATCCCCGTCCAGCCATCCAGATTTGGGTTTTCCATGGTTTCCCCAAATCACTCCAGAAGATTTACAGGATGTTCCTCAAAAAGTACATGGCCGAACACTGTGCCGTTTGTTGACCCCAGACCTTTCCCGCATCCAGTGACCTCTACGTCGATAACGCGTAAAGCCATATGCAAAAAAAACACACACTTTTGATTCCATTCATAATATTCGTAAACTCATTTCTCGATCATAATACTTCCTTTTTTTGACATTCGTTTCTGGTACATTTGATTCATGTTTTATCCCTGATGTATTATGTATAGGAACTAAATTCTTTGGTTTTTATACAGTTTTTTATATATAAATTTAACATATGCATAACAAGTTTCATTAAACGAGAAATTTCATTTGATCCAGTTAATCATTGAAATTTGGTTGAAAATGTGGCCTGAGATAGACGCCTTTGAAACTTCTCACCAATGTGAAATTTTTACTTCGGCTGGAAGCCCGAGAAGAGTTTAATTATAAAGTAATTATGGAACATATTTTTTGTTAAATATGTATATAATACATAGTTGAGCGGACAATACCCGCAGCTGGCAGGAGAAAAGGGCTCTACGTCAGGATCGCGAGCCATAACCTCTACAATGCTCAATCCAGGCAACTGCCTCCGGCGTTGCCGAATTTATATTTTGCATATTTCCAGGGAAGATACTAAGTGGACAATCCTTCACTATGTGCGATCTCACCGCAGTTGCATGAATCTGTCCAGCCCAAGGTGTGAGTTGGTCCAGGCCACATCTAAGATTCCTAATAGGTCGAATCCTGAAAGTTTTGAGCAGGGATTACTAATTCGCATGATACCCATTCTGCTATCAAGCTATCTGTTGGACTGAATGGAATGTTAGATTCACAACAGTGTTTTATATTGACTAGTGTTCCCATGGACGGGAAGCAACGCTTATTCAGGATTCTCGACCATAGTTGGATAGGGGCCTTTTCGGCCAAGTGATTTGTTCCTGCACAATCTTCAGTCACCATAAATATTTGACTTGGTTGTTTCACGGAATCAATGTTCAAAAATTTCCGTGACAATGAGTTGAGATTCACAGCATCTGATGGATGGTAAAACGAAATTTAAAAAATTACAATCTACGTTTCAGGATCTTCTGATGTAGCTGGAAGTTGAAGAAAAAAGGCATTTTTTGGAGGCAATCAATAACTCCAAAACAATGTTTGGCCGTAGAAGACCAGAAATTTCCGACTCTATAACCTTTACCACATTCACCATGCCGAGACCGCACCATCACCGTCAAAAAGTAAACGAAACAAATCGGTGTCGTTAACCTACATTCATCACTACAAAACACTAGATGCACTGAAAGAATCAACTTGTCACCCTACCTATATCTTAGTATGAGCCTTAGAGCAGCTGTATGTATGTGGAAGTGGTCATGGTTCGTGACACTGGTATACCCAAGTTAACTTTTTTTTTTTTTTTTTTTTTTTTCTTACTTACTTACTGCTTTACGCCTCGTCGACGGCTAAGGGGACGTCCATAAATTACGTGAGGTTATAATAGGAGGGAGGGGGGTCCAGCAAAATCTTACCAAATCTCACCAAGGGGGAGGGGGGGGGGGGCAACGGAAATCTCAGGTGAGGTTTGGAAAATTTTGTTGGCTACAAATGACGCGAAAGTCAATTTTTGGGGGGTATTTCGTCGAAAAGTGTGGGTGTAACCGGCTTTGGGAGGGTGAGACCAAAAAAAAAAAAAAAGTTGCGAGGGCGATCTCTAGGCGAAGGGCGGGGAGTCCGAAAATCCGGAAAAAACACCTCACGTAATTTATGAATGCCCCCTAAGGTCATTAGAGGCGGGATGGGACTGGGGACAAGGAATGGGAAGGAATTCGGCCCTGGCCTTTTTGAAGGAAGCATCCCGGCATTCGCTTGGAGTGATTTGGGGAAACCATGGAAAACCCAAATCTGGATGTCCGGATGGGGATTCGAACCCGCGTCCTCCCGAATGCGCGGCCAGAACGTTAACCGTTCACCACCACTCTCGGTCCCAGTTGACTCAGTTGGCTGCGGCATCTGACACTGGTTAAATACCAAACCTCCTCGCACTGCGTATGAAATCGGGGCATGCGGCACTGTTGATGGTGATCCATCCGTCGACTAGGCGGCTCATTATTGTCCTTCGGAAGAGGAGTGCCGAATGGACTGGCACAGGTTTTCATAATCTCTGTCCTTCCATCTTTCAATCATCCACAACACAGTACACTGAACATATATCACAGTCACCCACACAAAACAGTAAACACGCAAATACAATTCCTTCAATGGAAAAGGCAAGGACAAACCACCCCAGTATCTACCAACCTAAGGGTTGAGGAGACTTCCAGCTCGGTGACAGAAAGCCTCTGAAGTTTAGAAAAAAATATAGAGATGCAGTTTTAATTTGTCCCACTTCCTATTGCTGCCGTTGTATAGTCATATTATTAAGCTCTATGTATATGTGCGCTTTACAATCTGTTGCTACATTCATACAGTACGATCCACATTCAAGAGGGTAGTGGAATGAGGTAACCTCCTTCCAATTCCACTATCGGCAGGCAGTGGAGAATGTATATAACCGTTATCAGGCGTTTGAGATTGTTTGCTGATAATGCAGTGACATGCTGATTGTTGTGAGATTCAAAGTGATCTCGATGTTAATTCAATATAGAGTGATGCTTCCTAAATTCATCTGAAATAAGTGCAAGGCAAAGTGTATAATGAATGAACAGAAACCACTTGCCCATGAGTACAAAGTAAGCTGTTCAGTCGTGAAAATTGATTCCTTTAACAGTACAATGCAACATAAAACGAAATGAGCACACTACATCGGTCGTAATTGCGAAATGTATATAATTTTATATATATATTTTAATTTTTTTTGCAGAAACGAGATAGTAAACATTTTTTTTGTATTTTTCTAAATTTATTGAAAGTGAAAATTGAGTATTTTGAACGTGTTTAGTGTAATAATTTAAATATTGAGGATATCATTTGAAATATTGAATCGATTATCCGCAAAAAAAGTATCTGCATTTTACCCTGACGCATCTAGGGAAAAAAACTGTAGGGCCAAAACTTCCAATTACAATGAAGCATTACAATGTGCTATTCCAAATTAACATTTCTTCACAAGTGGAGAACTTAATCTTTAAAATGGCATCTCATTTATCGATTTTTGTTACATAAGAAGGTAGAAAAACAAGTTTGTCGCGAATCATCTTCTAGAAATAACATATCACAAGACAGGTGATTTACCGTTCCGATCGATATGTGTCGGTAGAAACAGCCTTTGGATATCTTCAACGTTAAAAAAATGCTGATTGCATTTTCCCCCTATTTATGAGTTGTTTAGTACGTTTACCTTTTAGATTACCTCATCGCTACTTGTTGGTTACATTTAAAACAGTTGCTTCCCTATCTTTTCTTAACACCATCAGAAGCGCATTACAAGCGACACTACAATGACTGCAGCAAGTTTCTTGTTTTCGTTGTAATTCCTCAACATATGCTGAATAAAATTATTATCTATTTTCTGTAGAGTTCCATGAATATATTCATTGCTCTGTCGATCTTAAGATGTTCTATCTAGTTAATAATATCTAAATGTGTATTTGTAACACTGTTTGTGAACTGCAGGATCAAGTTTTTTGTTTTGTTTCGTTATTTAAGTCAATTTTCCATACCTCACGCCATTTACAGACCTTGGTGTGCCTAGTAGTGTGATTGCCTAATAGTCAAGCATAAACGTTTGTAATATAGCGTCTTTGTGACATTTACCATAAGCTAAATTCCACAATTTCGGTGCGCTTACTGGAGTGTGACTCTTTGATGCAGTGGTTTAATCAACGTTTTCCGTGTATGCTAACGTACCATATTTCCGAAAACTGAAGAAATAAATAAAAAGAGTTGCGTAATCAAAAAAAAATATATTAAAAGAATCAAAAGGATGGAGTGTTTATTTGTGTAGTAAGGTGTCTTTGGTGAATATCGCGTAAAGGAAAGTTCATTTGAGATGTATTGTGATCTGTTCTTGCTACGAACGAGTTATCATTTCTACCTCCGTTCCACGCATATATCGCACATTTTATGGTAGACCATACATTTTTAAACTGTGAAACCTTCACCAAATTGGTTCGGTAGTTTTTGTGTAACAACTGGACAAATGAACAGACAAACCCAGCCCGCTTACAGATTTGTAATAGTATAGATTTTTTTTTTTGTCACAGTTGACAAGTACACTTACCATTAGTTCAGTTGACTACGCTTAACCGAGCATTACCGTGTATTATGTAAAAGCTTAATATTGCTAGTCGGATTGTAGCTAAGACTTAGGAAATAATAGTGCATACAAAATAATAAATATCATTTGCTAAAACGCGAATGCAACTGTTGTTAGGATTTTATTTATTTCTGACGCGTTTCGCCTTTCATCGAAGTATCGTGTTTTTTGGATTATGTTCGTAGTTTATACATTTTGTACACAAGTGTTTGCTCTGAAATTACATTAGTATATAGGTATTGCGGTACCGTTAAACTTATATGTCTGGTGTGAGGCGTGTTAAGTTGATCACCTGTTGAAGGCACAAGTGATCGACTACCACACCTCACAACAGAAATGTAAATGAACTGCAAAACCAAAATTTGGATGGTTGAACCAGTGACCTTCCGAAACTGACTCAACGTTACCGTTCGCCCACTGGAACCAGTATTCTAGATGCCATTTTAGTAGATGAAAAGAGATACAGCTGCATATCAATGTGAAAAAGAGGCTGAAAATTAAATTAGAATGCTGCAAAACGTACAGGGCCTCAGGCAAGGTGGGATCCTAATCCTTGTCCGTTGTTTGGGACCAGAAACAGTTGCTGTAAAGGATCCGTCATTTAATGAAGGTTTATTTAACCTAGCTGTCAAGCCCTCTCTAACATCATACCAGACGTTTACACTTTACACAAATTAACAGTATACCGTCTGTTTGGATGTGGGTACGGGTGTGTCCTCGCATTTCACCGTGACTCAATTCCAGATAACGTTCAGTGACATTTACGACTTGCGAAATAGGAAGTAGTAATATTATGAGTGTGGAGAGTCTGATGAAATGGAGGACATATATTAAGCCAAGGAAGTGTACAAATGAGCGATTTCCTTCACTTTGCAGTAAATGAAATTCCGGCCGTTCAGTCACGTGCTGACAATTCTTGCGGCTGTTGACATTCATTATTTGAAGAATGAATCATCAACTGCAAGGACCTTTTGATTTTTCGCCAGCACTCCGGAAGTGGTTACTTATTTTCAAGAGTACTTCTTCTTTGGTTGCCGTCTTTTGTCGTGATGATCGTCACATAAATTTTAATTATAGATATTGTTGTTTGTAATAAAGTATTGCTATTTTGGGCAAACCAGTCGTGAAGGTTTCGCAGGCCACTTTTTCTGAAATCGTTGTGGTACCGTGACGGTGTCTGGCTCTTGCCCGGCAATTACATTGTTCGTATCTCGGTGATCTATGAAACCTTCACCATTTGGAATTAAGCCTGCGTGGTAGTAGAGGTAGGCCGATGCCTTATCTTCAGATTGAGCACATAAGTCTGAGAATAATCCCAATCCTCTCAGCAGAGTGTATAGATTGAGGAACTATGTCACTGTGTAAGCTATACAGGCAGGGTCGCCGTATGTAAGCTACTAATTATCCTGGAAAATGGTGAGCGAAGTGTTAGTTAACCACTCCGTTAGTGAACTCCGGTGCGGTATTTAGAGGAGATCGGACCAAATTCTTCTCTTTCAAAACATGCAAGCCGTTAGATCGGATAAACAAATTGGGAGCTATTTTTGAGAATCTGGAAATGAAAAACTCAGCGTTTTGTTCGAGATATTATAGCTTTTAATTAATATCATTCATTGACACAACTTTTAAGACACGTTACATTGAAACAAGTTTCCCATACATTTCAGAAGCTAATTTAGCTTGTGTGCGAAAGCGCTGTGCTACAACCTTCCCCAAGCGGCACGACACACACACTGTCTCACCCCCTACTCTGCTAAAATGGAGGCGCCCAACCAACAATCGCTGCCGCAAATCTGTGCTGTCCAGCGTCATAAATTGTTACACAGCTTAGGTAACTACCCCAGTTACTAAACAAGCTACAGACTGAGGAAACACAACAATATTACAAATCAAGTTACAAACATTATAGAGCGTCCGTAAACTACGTGGCTTGGTTGGGGGAGGGGAGGGGAGGAGAGGTTGGGTAAAAAGCTACGTTGGTATACATCATAGAAAAAAAAGTGGGGGGAGGTGTCCGAGCCAAGTCTTGTAACTTTCAATTCATATTATTTTTCACAGTTAAAATAAGGTACCAAACACCACACAACAGCAGTTGGGTATTTATTCCTGTCATTTATATATCCCCGTATATAATTTAGACATACTTACAGTGTTGCGCGTGCCTGTGACTTGAAGTCATAGCGTTGGGTTGCACGCTGCTGGCGCATTTGAACTAACCGACATGCGACGGCGCATTACGATTCAAAAACATTAGACATGCCGTAATAAGACTCAAATTCCCTTACAGATGCCACTCGGAATTTTCCAAGATAATTACAGTTAGTATTGTTTTGATGGTTTGAAATAAAGCTGTTTTTGTTGGGATCGTCCGCGTGTGACTACACCGCTCGCTGATGAAATAAGTCTAATTTTGTTTTGTAAATTTCAAGTTCAAAGTGTGGTATGAAGTGGCGCTGTAAAATAAAGTTTCTTAGTTTGTTTTTTTTTTTTTTTTTTACTCGGCAGGTATAGTTTCTTCTATTTTATCAATTAATGAACAGTGACGAATGATGTAAGGAGAATGTTTTTAGTAACTCCTCAAGAAGAAAAGGATCTCTGGCTGTACCTGAGAAAGAGGTTTTTCGCAATGAGCCATCATTTTCAGGAGTGGATAATGTCAACATTTCATTCAGAAAATTTATTATTATAGAAAAGTACACAACGCCAATATCCGTTGTATTCAATACATACGCAGTAATTTTAACGATAGTGGGGGGGGGGGGGTGTCGAGGCAAAAGCCACGTCAGGCTACGTGGGGGGAAGGGTGTTTCAAGGCAAGCCAAAATGGAGCCACTTTGTTTATGGAATTTCCTCTATTACAGATATGCAGCATCATCATCCTCAACAGTTTCCAGCCACTGGCCGGGTCTGCCTCATGCACAAGCCTCTCCATTTCCTTCTTTCATCCCACCACCTCTCTGTCACCACTTTGTTCCAACCCTCTCCTCTTTTCCATACACACTCCTCCACTACTTTCAGCTATCCATCTCTTGGTCTTCCTCTGGGTTGTTTACCATGCATCTTAATTTCGTGGATTTTTCTTGGAATACTCTGAACCTCCATCTATCCTCTTTACCATCTCAGTCTGGTCCTCTCTATCCTTTCCTGTAGGAGTTCCTCTTTTACAGTGCATCTAATCACTTCATTCCTTATTTTGTCCATTTTAGTAACTCCCATTCTACCTCTTAAAAACTTCATTTCGCTTGCTTGTACTATGCTGATGTCCCGCTTTTTCACTGTCCATGTTTCAGCGGCATAAGTCAGGATAGGTACATAATATGTATGATAGATTACTCTCTTGCTTCTCTGTGGCACCTCTTTAATCCATATCAGTCTTCTAATGCTCCTTAGAAACGCCTCTGCTTGTCTTCCTCTTTCACTTATCTCACCACAATTTCCTCCACATTTCTCTAATACACTCCCCAAGTACTTGAACCTGTTTAGCTTCTTTAGTTGTTCCCCTGCCAACACAATTCCGTGGGTTAACCTATTCTTCCTTCTGGTTGTTACCATGTACTCACATTTCTTTACATTAAATTTCAGGCCATATTCCACCACACTGTCTGTCCATACATCCAACTGCCGCTGCACTTCTTCTTCATTCCCTGCCCAGATCATCATATCGTCCGCAAAAGCCATCACCTTCATGTTTTCCTCTCCCATCCTCACTGCCACCTTCTGCATTATTTCATCCATGATTTCAATGAAGAGTAGTGGTGATAGGGCACTTGCTATAGTCCATTCCTTTGTTCCAACCAATCTGATATTCGTTCCCCTATTTTCACATAGCTCACACTTCATTTGTACAGTTCTGAACGTTATGCAGCATACTTATAAATAATAACTGCTACATACTTCAATAATAATAAATGATCGGAGGATTAGATTCGTCCGTCGAATGGGGGCAGCTCCCTTGGTCCATTCGGAAAAGCAAGCCTGAACAGGTTTCATTCATTCCATTCCTTTACCTTCACATATACAACACATCATATGACACACACCTCCGTACCTAATATGACTACTATCAGGGAGTACCTGATGGTTGAATGGTGACATCGGGCCTGGTATTCGGCCATCTTGATTTCATTTTTCCATGGTTTCCCGAAATCACTTTAGGCGAATGTTGGGGTGGTTCCTTCTAAATACCATGGCCGAATTCCTTTCCATTCCTTGTCCCGACTCTAATGACCGCGACGTCGATGAGGCGTAAAGCAATAAGGGGAGGATCATACTTGATTCTGGGAGGTACAACGGTCCCAAATTCGAGGTGGCTTACCGGCCGTCCAGGTTACGGTATTTAGGTAGTTTTCTGTAATCATCAAGGCAGACGCTAGGATGATCTACAATTAACGCTTCACGAATTCCCAACGCACAGACAAATGAACAACGGTTATCATACAGAACACGGCTTCATTCGGCCCTGTGTTGTATACAGTCAGTTGAATGAATATGTACGAATTATAATTGGAACCGATGAAAGAATAAAAATAAAAAAATAAAAAAACAGAAAAATGACATTTCCAAAAATAGCCTCCAACAAAAAAAGATACACTTTGGCTTCAAACATATCAAGAACTTCGATACTATCTCGTGGAGCAAGCACCTTATGGAATGTCGCATGGAGACCGATCAGGATATAAACAGGAAAGTTAATTACTGAAGCTAAAGTTCTAGATCAGATGGTTGTTAGTCGTATTTTGGAGCTTTGTTGAGGCTATGGAGCAAGGTAAGACTTGTATAGGAAGAGACCGAGCCCGATGTATGAGCGGTAATGCTCTGGCCTCGCATTCGGGAGAACGCGGGTTCAAATCCCCGTCCAGCCATTCAGATTACGTTTTTCTGTGATATCCCTAAATCATTCCAGGGAAATGCCGGGATGGTTTCTTCAAAAGGCCAAACTTTATTCCCGTTCCTTGGACCCAACCTTCCGCACCTCTAATGACCCCTGTGTCGACGAGGCATAAAGCCCTTCCCCTCCCCCAAAAAAAGATATGTAGAGCTACACCACTTTCGTAAGGGGCGTCCATTAATTACGTGAGGTGTTTTTCCGGAACCCCCCCCCCACACCCTCTGGTGAGACTTCGTGAGATTTGGTCGGACCCCCCTCCTCAGGTGAGATTTTGACGAACACCCCAACCCCCTCCCCTACGAAGGACCACGCAACGTTTTTGAGACTTTTTTGTGAGATTTCCGTTGACCCCCCCTCCCCCTTGGTGAGGTTTCGTGAGACTTCGCCGGACACCCCCCCCCCCTATTTCACCTCACATAATTAATGGACGCCCCCTAATTAAAACTCGATTTATAAAAGGAAATGAAATACATTGTTAGTCAAGTATCTCTTGATACAGACACGTTGTCTCACAAAACTATATCAGAGAGCCCTTTTATCAATTGGAGTACTCTGTTGCAAACTTTTCTCTGCGGTTTTAGAAACGCATATATTTCTCATTAACCATTCCTGTTGGTGTGTGCTCATTTTCATTAATAAGTCAGTTTGTGTGAAGTGTTAACGTCTCTACACATGCCGTTTCCAGTTCTTTTCACTCTTCGTTTCATTATCAGCGTCCAGAGCTCCGAGTACACTCCCACGCCTCTTATCTCCTTACTGGAATCCGGACCCGCCGTTGTAGCTACTTCCGCTCGCCCAGCGACAAACGCACTGTTTAAAGGAGCCACGCTTACATTACTATCAACGTCAAAATGTATCTAAATTGAAGTAACTCTTACGCCAGCTCATTTATGTGTTTAAATTGTGTAAATAGGCCGTAAGAGATAACGACTTCTGATTGCTAAGGGAGCGTGCACAAACTACGTGACTCCGTCCAAGGGGGGGGGGGGGGGGGGGGTTGGCTGGAAGGCTACGCTGGGCTACGTGTGGGCAGGAGGGGGGGTTTCCGAGCCAGGACACGTAGCTTTCATTTCATAACATTTTTCACTGTTAAAATAAGGCTCAGAACACACAACAGCATGTGAATATTTATTTCCCTCAGTTAATTATCTCCGTATGTAATTTACAATAGTCTGACAGGAAAAAACAGTACAAAATTACTTTTGGAATCAAAAGGGAAGCTACGTTCTACGTGGCGGGGGAGGGGGGGGGGGTAAAGGCAAAAGCCAGGTAGGGCTATGTGGGAGAGGGGTTCAAGTAGGCCAAAATGGAGCTACGTGGTTTATGGACGCTCCCTAATCACTGTTTTTCTCGGTTATGAGATTTTTTGTTGTTACGATGATCATATAAAGCGTTACTTAACACATGAAAACGGCATCGGATTTTGAGATATTTCGACGTATAAACGGCAAGCGAGAAGGAAACGCTAATATTTAGAGAGATTATTGGTTATATTGTGATAAAAAATTATGATAAAATAAAAAGAAACTGGGCGTGTGGCTCAGTGCGTTTATGCGGGGAGATGCAGCAGGACCAGGTTCCAGACCTCACCCCTCGTGTCAGCCGTCCTAGTTGTAGTTTCCCGCAGTCATCTAGACGAATGCTTGGACGGTCCCCAATCTCCGCCTCATAAACTACACAATTCACAAACTGACATACACTTATCAGACAGAACACGAAAAGCTACACGTTTCACACACATATGGCAAAAGGGACTTGCCTAATATAGCTTAAGTACGCCGGGTCTATGAAACCCGGTTTGAATTCGGGCAGAACGCAAGTCTTTCCCCACCTCTTACGATTCACACTGACCAACTGTACAACAGAGAGCCGGTGGCACGAGCTCCTTAAGCTGCATTCCCACGACGTCTTGTAACGGAGGCCGCACGCCGAAGTGTAGGGATGAGCGCGCGCCGCAGTTTAGCCCTCGCTACCCCGCCACCACCTCCTCACCACGTTGCCTAATGTCGTTTGTCACAGAGCACTTTAAAGGAACAGAAGGGGTGCGTGCCTCCGCTTCAAACCGATGGCAACAGCGCACCACTACACACGCCTGTGATGTTTACCGACATAGAGTGGGTAGCTGCGTCTCATCCCCGCTAGCAGAGGCGGACCCGTTCCTACGGCGTGTTGTTGGCTGTCCGTCCCGGGAGGCCTCCGTTAAGAGCCGTCGTGGGAACGCACCTTTAGACGGCCGGATAAAGGGGGAATGAGGAAAAAACGCCATTGTGGCCGCACGCGTAAGGGAAAAGAACGGCACCCTTGATTTACGCCTCGTAGACGTCGAGGTCGTTAAAGGCGGGAAAGGACTGCTGGCAAAGGATGGGAAGTAATTCACCCATGGCATTTTGAAGGAATTCTTCCGGCATTCACCTGGTGTGATTTCGGAAAAACCATGGAAAACCGAAATCTGGCTGGTCAGACAGGGATTCTAACCTGCATCTTCCCAAATGCGAGCTCAGAGTGTACCGAAAATACATGTATCATACAGAACACAATTTTCACGTTTCGCAGAGAGACGGCAACATTACATCCTTTGGTTAAACGTTGCAGATCTAACAAATATGGTTGTAACTAGCAAACAGGTAGCTGGTGTCTCAGTAGTCCATACTGGCTGTAACCAGGGTGCCCTATCCCGAAGAGATTTAGATGAAGAACTGTATTTTTCGGCGTGCATTCAATCCGGTACTGTTTTTAATATTTTTCAAAGCCTTTTTTCTTAGCAGATTAGACAATAGGCAATATTTCTGCACAACGTGAACTTGACAGTGGGAGAATTTAACACCACGAAATGCTACACATTTTAAAATCCCATGCAACACGCTGTTTTTTCTCGTTGTATGTATTTGTTTTCTCTCGCTATATTTGAGATATTTTCATAAAAGCTTGTATTTGTTCTTAGGGCTATACGGCTCTTCGACATCGGAGTGGTTAGAACCAGGATAGGTCTGGGATTTCTTTAGAACATGGAAAAAACTAACTGGCTGAGTGCCATTGAATAAACACTACTGTATAGCAACTGGCAGCGTCTGTACTGAGTTCATCACTTATTTCCTACATTATTTTTCTGCGTGAACTCTTTGGAGAGAACCATCCCGGTAGTTGCCGAAGTGATTGCGGTAAAAACATGAAAAACCGAAATCTGGGTGGCCGAACGAGGATTCGAACCCGCCTAATCCCCAATGCCTCCGCTCACCCACCGAGCTTAGTGTACTTGTATTATCTGGAACCATAGTAACAGTTTGAACACGGAGCCTTGTAGGTGAACTGTTAACGCTAGGACCTGGCATCTTGGTGGAAGCTGGTTCCATACCCTGTCCGGGTTTTACAGTTTTCAGAAGTCACTCCAGTGCCCAATGCTTTCTTTGAATGGCCATGGCCGAATTCTTCCCATTCCATTGCTCTTCATCCTCATCCTGCTCTTACAACTTGGACGCTGACGAATTGTAAACCCGTAACTAGAAATTATTTTTGGGACTGGGCAGAAGTCTAACCAGGAAAACTAGTAAGGCCGTATTTTCTTTCCTTATTGTTCCCACGGGAGCAACGGAACTTTTTTATTTATTTATTTATTTATTGGCCTTTAGCCTTGTCGGCCATACAGCCAGCCTTTGTAAACTTTACATTGGTGTGTACATATTGTTTTCATTTAGTTATGAAACATAATATTGTTGTTTACATGGGTTTTTCATTATCTGCTAGACTACAACCTATATTACATCATTTCTGACAATTCACTTGCAGGTTGCTCACACTCAAACATTCTAATTTGACATTGTATACTTGTGATCTCACATGTAAATAGGATACATTTAACAAGAAAATTATAATTGGTATAAAGGTTACATTTTTGTGATATGTATAAGTAGAGCTAAGTTAGGTGTTTTCCTTCTTCTTGATGTATCATTTTCTAAAATTGAATGTTTTGTCGATAAGTTATGTCTTATCTAAATCGACTACCAGTAAGACGTTCATTTTAGCCGTTATATATTTACAATGAGACTGCATCTATAGCACACATTAAAGAGGTAGTTTTTTGGCGTATATATGGTGCAGTTTTAAGAGTTAGATGGGGAGGATTCAGATAAATATGTCTCCATCCTTATTATATGTCATTAATGTCCTATAAATATTTTTGTCGTTGGAGGCTAGCAAGATAATCACATTCGTTGGTAAAGGAATACCGAGGGTTTTTAGTCTTTTCAACATTTTGTCTTGTTGTGCTCTATATTTCTGGCAGGAAAATAGAATGTGGTTTAAATCGCCTACTGCTGTATCTGAACAGTCGCATTGTGGAGTTTCTCTAAGCCGAATTCGATTTAAGTGGCTGGGGAAATTACCATGGTGGAAGCGACTTCTAATGATACTTGTGATGTACCGCCTGTTGACATTCCATTTGTAGTACCAAGGCTTCGCGGGGATATCAGGTTGTATACGGCCGTAGTGTGTACCTTTTAGTTGTAAAGAGCTACTTCATTCTGTTTGCCATATTTCTTTTGCTCGCTGTTTGATGGTTTGGTGGAATTCTGAGGTGGGTAGTTTTAAGTCTTCTTCGTGTCCTGACACTATAGCTTCCTTCGCCATCTTGTCGACGTATTCGTTGAATTTAATTCCCTTGTGAGATGGAACCCACAAGAACCTTGTGGTGATGCCCTTTATGTTGTTGTATATTTCGTGAAGGATGTCTGCTATTATGCTTGCCATCCTTGTGTTCCAACTGGGCTTTTCAATGCTTGTGATTACGCTCAGGGAATCGGTGATGATTATTACTTCGGTTTGGTCACGGTTACCACTATATTTCAATGCCTCTAATATCGCTTTTGCTTCTGCAAGAAAAATTGACGTTTGCTCCGGTAACGAGTATAGTGCATGATACTGAGTTAGTGGGCAGTATATTGCGCATCCTACTCTGCTTTCTGGGCTGACCTTGGCGCCGTCTGTGTAGATGTGTGCTGCGTTCGAGGTTAGGGTGCTTAGTTTCCTGTTAAGGGTTTCGTTTACATCCGTGTTCGCCGATTTTTCTAGGAGATGGATTTGGGTATCGATTGCTCGTGGGTGGAATGGTGCTTGGTAAATAGGATGTATTTCGAATTTCTCCATTTTGTCACTGATTTCTTCCCAATAGTTGTACGCTTTTAGTAATGGTATGTCGTGTTGGGTCGCTGTGCACGAGCCGGCGGGAGTATTATTAAAGAATGGTTAACATCGACAGTTATAAATCATGTGTCAATTTGTTCATTTAGTTTGGGACAAATTTCACATGTATTATTATGGGTTTTGATCTATCCAATTCCTGTTAGAAGTGGGGCTTGATTCCTATTGGAACCCTGTTTACACAACGAACGTTCTGACTGGCTGAGCGGAGCGGCGGTTTGACGGGCAGGTGGTGGAATGACGACACAGACAGCCTCAGCTTTGCCAATCAAAACGCTCCGTTGTATAAACAAAGTGCCCAAACTCGAACTACTTCTCTTCTGCTATGGAATAAGAGTTTTACGGTTGTACAATTCAATGAAAACAAGTAGAAAATATTCGCATTCCTCATAACACGACACAGATATCAAGCTAAATGGCAAGAACTTCGATTCTGAATGCAAGTACACTGGTTTTCAAAACTTAAGGGCGAAAGTAACGTTCGCATGTTGTGCCACTTCCAAGTAACATATCTCAATAAAACTTAAACCATTCATAGAAAGAACTGCTACAGTATGGCACAGTAGATAAATGTTAGAAAAACGCTATGAGACGAACAGAAATGACAGTACTATACAGAGACAATTAGTTACACTTAAGTCACTGCTACTCACGATGGTCCCCCGAACATTACAAAATGGATGTACGTGGTTCTTAACACGGTGTGTGATCAACACGGAAAGCGATGCGTTATCTACAACGTGCTACCACGCCAGTCACAATGACAGTAAGGAGTTATTCTGGTAGGGCTTTCCATTCCTCCACCAGCATGGGTGACTACTGCCGTATGGTCACCGGTGCATATGGACGTGCTGCAATATGTCTCCCTAAAGCATTCCACACTTGACAAGAATTCTTCTCGGGTATTCTGCCGGATAAGTTCACACGTTCTCAATGGGATTTTAGTTGAGGGAGCGGGCAGGCCAGTCAGTTCGCCGTATGTCAACTTGTTCAAAGAGGTCCTTGTTATCCAAAAAAATTGAAGTCAGGGCCAAATGTGCCCCTGAAAAAAACGTTCATGGGGAAGGGGTACAGTGTCACAAAAACGTCAACCGATGAGTGTACCACGTACAGTGAATCTGGAAGTCGGTACGCCCATGCATCGTTATACCGCCCTACAATATAACACTTGGACCACCAAATCGTCTGTTTGACAATATTCCTGGATGTATTACGTCTTTCCTCCTCTCGATGAGGGTGCATTCAGAATCACTACTCATACTGAATCTGCTCTCATCTGAGAAGAGCACGGGACACCGCTAATCGTCATTCCAGTACTGAAACTCATATCATCATCAAAAACGTTGCTGCTGATGTGCGAATATCAACGAAACACAGTATAATGGTTTAGTTATAAACGTTTCTCGGGAAACAAACCGAAAAATATTATTATTGATGCACAATATTTCGGCGACGCCATCTTCAGGTGCAGTTGTAAGCCTGAATATGGCGACGGAGGTTTATGTCGCCGAAATATTGTGCATCAATAATAATATTACTCTGTTTGTTTCCCGAGAAACGTTTATAAATAAATAAGGCCGAGAAAAATTGCATTCAAGTATAATGGTTGTTGGGCAAACAGACCAACCCCATTTAGTCATCGTCCCACTGTATAGCGTGAGATTGCGTGCCTTGCAGTCTTGTTAAATGTGGTTACATTTGCTCCCACTATTTGACATTGACCCCTTCTTGCCTGTAGTACAATGCAGCTGTCATCTGCTGCTCTAGTTGACCATAATCGACCACCTCCTCTCTTTTGGGTAACATCGTCTTTGGTTGCTCCTATTGCATAAGAAACAATACTGTGGCAATACCAAAATCCTGCGCTAGACTCTTCACAGTTCGTCCCCCTTCCAGTTTCCCGATGATTCTTTCCCTGGTGAAGTCATACAGATGTTGTCTCCGGGTTTTGTTGTAATGCAAAGTGCATAGCAACCGCTCGCTCGTGTTGCGGGGCCTGACACATTTGGAACAGTAGTCGCACTGACCTCAAGCCATGTGACTTCCAGCTTTCTGTACACGCTAGGAAGACCTCTGGCAATGTGCTTCAGAATTTTCAATCATTTCCATGGACTTGTTAATATGTTATGTTACTTTATCTATCCAGTCCTTAAGTTTTGCGCACCAGTGTATCATTTTACAGAAAGACATTAGGGCCTTTGTTCTACAATAGTTAGAGTATGTTATCTTCAAGCTGTGAAAGTCGTGAGGATGGTGCGAACCGCTCGGGGAGCGTCCGTAAACTACGTGGCTGCGTCTAGAGGGAGGGGTTGGCTGGAAAGCTACGCTGAGCTACGTGGAGGGGGAGAGGAGTTCCAAGCCAAGCCACGTAGCTTCTTATTCATATTACTTGTCACAGCTAAAATAAGGTACAGAACACACAACTGCATGTGAGTATTTATTTTTGTCATTTAACTATCTCCGTATGTAATTTACGATAGTCTCACAAGAGAAAACAATACAAAATATATTCTGGAGTCAATAGGGAAGAAAGCTACATGGGGGGAGGGTGGGGGGTGGAGGCAAAGCCACGTTGAGTTACGTGGGGGGAAGGGGGTTCACAGGAGGCCAAAATGGAGCTACGTGGTTTATGGACGCTCCATCGGATGAGCGTTGCCTATTCGGGTGGCATCGAAAATAGTGGTTGACGAAATTGCTGCTGCAACAGTTTGGTGCGCTCTAGCTTACAATAATTTTCTGCGCGCATCTTGTACTACAAAATAAACCACGTGTCCTACATTTGTATTTTTTATTTAATTAGAAGTTATCTTTATCCAAGTTTCTTTCAGTGAACTTTTCCTATTTTAAATATAAACAATATTTTCGTCTTAATTTAGGATCTATTACTGGCATCATATTAAATAATCATTTCAATCGTCACTTTTTAGTAATTAAACATTTTGTGAAACCGCCACAAAATATTAAAATTTGTCTTTGTTTGCATATATTCAGAAAATACTGCTGAAAGACATTGCCTGTTTAAAAGTACGTAAAGTCACTTACCTGTTTTTCCTGGTCGTTATTGATGGCGATTTTGGATGACAGGAATTGTCTCACAAGAGAAAACAGTACAAAATATATTCTGGAGTCTCCATTGGTCCATCCTCTTTCTTTGAACGGGGTACGGAAGCATCCATAAACTGCAGTGATGCTGTTCACGCATTATTTATCTTTATGAAATGGGCGTTTGAGAGTCCATATACTTGTTGCGCCTTGGTAACATTCCCAGCAAAAATTTATTTTTTTCCATTTAACAACGCTACCGTATCATCCATTCTTAAGTTTTACAAATGTATGTCCTCTGTGAAATCAAAATGCAGAGTGGCGTCCGTGGCCGTTGATCTGTGCCCGACGAGAAGCCCCCCCCCCCCCGCCCCCCACTCGTGTATACTCTTGGTTCATTCACAGCTCGGGCAGATGGAACATAAAAGTTTGATGCTTTATTGTACTGTACATTCTGTTACTTATAAAGGAGCAATCTACACAAGAAGTCATCTCGAGGCAGTCATTCTGTAAGCTGCATCCTGTATACTTCTCTAAGCCCTCATTTTTCATTGCTTTTACGTTTCGTGACTCACCACTCTTTAGGGCAGGTAATGTTTACTGCACACGAAAAAAATAACACGTTAACGATCATAACTTCTTCAGAACATGAGAAGCTAAGTAATACTTGTACTGACTTAGTTGTCAAGGTGAATTACAAATGAAGAAAAATATTCAGAGAACACTAAATTCCTTCTTGCGACAAGACGAAAATTGACTATACGAAGGTGAGGTAAAAAATTCTCGTCCTCACAGTGAAAGATTAATTTTTTTTATAAAATATGTATTTATGTTTCGTCCCCTTTTAGTTCAATGCACCTTGTCCAATTTTTCTCGAATGTGTGGGTTCCATCCTCGAAATGCGATTATGGAAATTCTGAAAAAAATAACAATCTACGGCTACTACCTCTTCGCTGACTCAAAGTATTATCCAGCCAAGAATTTCTTATATCTGGAAACTGGTCAGATGTGGGGAATAGTGGCGATACTCCAACAAATCGTACGACAGAGGGTAAGGAAACGCATAAATTATAGGTTCCGTTTAGATTATATTTTGCCAGAGCAGCGGAAGTGTGGTTTTCTAATCAATTAGTTGGACGGATGTTCGCCAAACAGTGCGGGCTCGGTCGAAACGAAGATAATTCGAAAATGTTTTGCACTCGTACAGAAAGGCTACTTGAAGAAAAGTACCAAACCACTGAAGAGCTTCCTTCGTCGTTCTGCGGGCGAACTTGTGTTTCTTTTTATTAAGAACTTAATGACAAATTAGGGACTTTTATGGAAATGAAGAAAGAAGAATTACAGGACCTACTTCTTTTATAACTTAACTTAGTCCACAACCCGAAGGTTGGTTGGTTGTATCCTCCCGAAGGAGGCATTGTGTCAGAGGTAGGACGGCCAGTTCCTTTCCTCTGGGACCTACAGTTTAACATGGAATCCGAACCACGGAGCGTCCTGGCATAGCTCATATGATCAAACATAACTCTCAAAATTCCTGCGCCTGCCGGGATTCGAACCCGATATTGAGGTAATAAATGAAAAAAAACGTTAAAAAAAGTTAGTTTGGGAGAAGTTAGTTATTATGTTTAAAATTTAAATTAATGTATTTTATAATTAACAATCGTGAAGGAATATCTTTTGGATTTACAAAAATATTTTTTTAATATTTTAGAATTTATCATTTATTTACACACAAACAAAAGGACAACTCAATGAAATGTATTTTGAAACCTCTTACATTGATGGACGGAAATTCAAACATTTAACACATGTGAATTTTAACTAAATAGGGCGCCATCTTAGTTAGCAATTAACAAATCAGATTAAAAAAAGGCACTGAGAAATCTCTTTATCAATGCAGATCTCTCTGCCAGATCGTTCCGAGTTCAATCAAAGCCGAAGATCTATGCAGTTTTGTTACTCAACGTTGTTTGCAGCCAGTCAGCACCACAGCTGCATCTGTACACTTCCGGCTCAAAATTCCACATGCGACGCAACATAGGAAGGTGCCTTCACCATCCAAAACCATCTCTCACATTGTACTCGCGCAGGTTGGCACTATCTGTGCCGCATTAAACAGCTGGCTCCTCTTCCCGCAACTCAGCGGTGAGCCAAGGTCCAGTCGTCGCCAGCGCCTGGCCTCGGCTCCAAGACAAAGTTTTGCTTGGATTGTCTCTTTCTACAAATTGTCCTCTTTAATAGTGTAAAAATAAGCTGTCCCACGTTCATATTTCAATATTCGCGTCCCGGCGATACTCAGACTAGTTCCGATATCCTGCCTCTTGTCCGGGGTCTGTATCCTTCTGCGCAAACCGAGGTTTCCTTTCACCGACTTCGCAGCTACAACAGTCTGTTCTGTTACGTTCTTGACAGTATCATAATTATAAAATGATCTAAATATTGATCATTTCAATATGGAGCACCTTTGCCACAAACTGATTAACAAAACCAAGCGTTATCTTACAAGATCCCTCAGTTTTTGTCACATCACCTTTGTAAACAGGTGCGTTATCCTGATGAAAGATGATTTATTTTTAATTTTGTAATCCCGGTCTCTTCTCACAATTTTTTTTATCAATTTGGTCCAGAAGACTTGCGTAGTATTCGCCAATTATTTTTTTACCGCCTTCAAGGTAGTCAGTAAAAATGATTCCTTTCTCATCTCAGAAAACACTGTCCATGACCTTACTGACAGATGATTTTGTCATGGCTTACGCCTCGTAGATGTGAAGATCATTAGAGGCGGAAAAGTACTGGGGCGAGGAACGAGAAGGAATTCGACAATGGCCTTTTGAAGGATCCGTCCCAGCATTTGCTCGGAGTTATTTAGGGAAAACATCGAAAACCAAAATGTGGATGGTTGGACGGGGATTCAAAACTACTTCCTTCCGAATGCGAGACCCAGGCGAATGAAGTCGACTTTGCCTTTTTTTTAGGCAGAAACATCGGCTTCCAGCCACTGCTTCCATTGTTGTTTCTGGCGTGCAGTGGTGTCTCCACGTCGCATCCACAGTAACTAACTGGCAGAAATAAAATGGGTAGACTCGTTTTTAAAAACGGACCAAACATTGTTCTTTTTCGCATTTGTTTTTGGTCAGCATTTAACAATTGCGGCACCCATCTTGCCGAAAAGTTTGTTTCCCATCTGCTAATTTTCAGTGAACGTTTTGTATCGCCATCTCTTGCTGATAATGGTTTTGTGTTTTATGACTCGGATAGGAATATTATATTTGGAGTAATGTAAAACAGGTCGTTATCCAGATTCGGGCATCACGATACTTGTAAAAGGAGTCTTTCCAGGCCTGGATGTAAAAGTAATGTACCAGTTTCCTCCGTATGTCTTAAATTGTTCTCGCTTGTGTAAATCACTTTGATGAATGTTGTTAAATGTATTGTGTTATGTTTATCACATAAAGTTGAAACAGGGGAAACAGTAAAATCCTAAAACCCGGTGCTGCTCCATTCAAACCGCCAAGTTTAACGTCTCCAGCTAACGGATGAATCCCTGTCAAGAATGTCGTATGCCTTCACTCCATACTGGAATTAACCCAGTACAATCTGGCGGTTAGGAATTGTGTAGGGGAGCGAGGGGCTTGTTGTAACAGGGGTAAGTAGTAACAGGCTCTTTTCACTAGGATCTTAAACTTTATTAGCGTATTTCTTTGACTCGATTTGACCTATAAACCGCGCCGCATCATGTTGTCATAGCCAGTGTCCCGCAGTGAGCGGCAGTGTGCACGCGCTTCACTTTTGCCAGGTAATATAAAATTGTACTGTCGTAAAATTTTGGTTTGCGTTATTATTATCGACTAATTTCAAACTTTCTATATCTTATTTACATTCAAATTTATCTATCTCTGATAATGTGTAACAGTTTTTGAGATTGCTAAATTGTTTAAATAGTTATCTTGATAAATGTTAAAAATCATACCATGGGGTTAGTTGTAACAAAATCCCGGGGCTTGTTGTAACGTGTTACAACATGCCCCACGTTATGATGTAGATACCTACTTATTTTTTTTCCCCCCCCCTTTCTTCTAGAATGGTGACTGAATTTAATTATAATGAAACCCGCCAAATGTTGATTCTTATATAAGTACAATACTTTGTTAGATAGATATTAAAAAGAGATAATTACGAAGCATACCTTAGATATAAATAATTTAATTACTTACTGTGATTGAAAAGTGCCATGATAATTATAAGTAATTTTTAACTAAATAAAACTGTTAATTACTTAATTTTTAGGTGTTGATTACTTAAAAAGTGTATTTAAGTTGATTTTTGATAAGAATTACATAATACCTACTTTAGAAAGATGTCAATTTTGTTAACAATAAACAAAGAATAAATGATTAGAGGTATTATTGTTTTTTTTTTTTTTTTTTTGTTTTTTTTGTCGTTACTACTTGCCCCAAGCACGAGGTAAGTTGTAACACCGCACTTCTTCTAGAAAATAATTGATTGTAAAATAATGACCAATAGTTATGGTATTATTTTTACTTGATTTGGTAGAGGAAGAGTTACAGCATCCATCCATCTTTATTTAGTAGCAATTTAATCAATGGATCTCAAGATATATTAGTTTTCATGAAAACTGTTACAACCAGCCCCTCGCTCCCCTACCACTATCCCTCCTAACCTGCTGGAAAAGTGGTGAATTTCTTAAGTGCATGGCATGCTTTTCCTCATTTATGACTCAGACCACGTAATATAGGAAATTCTCAATCATTCTCACATGATGCTTCAAGGTTACTAGGCATGGAAGGCAGTTTGGTCCTTATAATTTCACCTCGAAAATGAAAATCGCGTAGCGGATTAATGATGTGAATTCAAATTACTCGCAAGTGGTGGCGCCCATATAATTCCTAACTTAACAGTTACAATGACTTTCATTTTACGGTAAGAGGCTGAAAAAAAATTGGAGGTAGATAGTAGTCAGAGCTACTGCCGCAAGTGCTAACTTGAATAAGTCTTTCTTTCGCTAAATATGCCGTGGAACAACAAACATTGGTTAGAACTTAAGCTATTTACCTGATAAACATTTTATTTATGAACACAAGAGAAATTATTCCGTACTTAACTTCTACAGCGGGTGGCTGATCGCTCTGGGATCACCTCACCGCACTTCCAAGTGGGTTAGCTGCATTACGCTGTTTCTCGTACTGTTCTAAATACTTGAACAAACTAGTTCCAAAAAATACTCCTTGCAATATTGACTAAGGGGCGTCCATTAATTACGTGAACACAAATAAGGGAGGAGTCCGATGAAATCTCACCAAGAATGGGGGAGAGGGGGTTCCCAACCAGATCTCTCACGAAACGCTCACCAGGGGGGGGGGGGGAAATCCAGATTTACGGAAAAAAACTGCTCATGTAATTAATAGACCCCCACCTGTGCTATCGCTGGAGTGATTTACTTCACCTAAGTATCACCTCAACACAGAGCGATCTGGTGGCTCAATGGTTAAGGCGTCTGACTGGGGATCGACAGGTCCCCGGTTCGAGTCCCTGTCTCGGCGGGGATTTTTATGGGCACTTAACATGACCTTCACCTCTGGCACAACTTGCTGTGTAATGTGAAGTACGCCAGAACGCTTCCGTGGTTCCACGTTAAACTGTAGGTCCCCTCTACCCAGTAGGATGGCCGGGTTAGGTTAAGGCGGCTACGGCAGGGGCGGAATGCACAGCCAATAGAAACTCTATCTCCGGGTCATTCCGACCAGTTGGAATTATTATCATACCTGAACAGAAAGCCGTTAAACTTCAGCTTTGGTAAATGAAACGGCCCAGTGTTATAATGTGGGAATGGCATCAAAATAGCCTCATCCAAGTGTCGTGAAATGATTTGTTGTTTCTCATACAAATAACTACCCGGTTTGCCGGCCTCGGTAGCGTAGGGGCTAGAGCACTAGCTCCGCGTGCCGAAGGTCGCCGGTTCGAATCCGGCCGCGGGCGTGGATGTTGTGTGTCTGTGTGAATGTCTTGTCCGTCCTGTGGTGTCTATACTTAGTAATCATAACATACTGGAGAAACTATATCACTGGATGAGATATCATAAACACATCGAGCTGGCTGAATGGCTTAGTTGCCGAAAGCCATTAAAAAAAAAAACAACTACCCGGTTTCAAAGTTAGTGAGGTAAGTACATCAATTGTCGACATGTTATGACTTTATTTTTTCACTTACGAAGCCTCTGACCACATATAATAATTATGCATTCCAAAGTAATTTTCTGCATCCTGAACATCTCTATTCCATTATTTATAGTAGTTTTTGGTAAATTTTAGACGCAAACATATGTTATTAAGAAAGTATTCAGCCTCTGCATTTGTTCTTAAGTCAACGCCATGAATTAGACAGACTCCAGCGGCACATAACCTTAAAATACTCCCAACGCCAAAAAATAAAAAGAGCTGATAGAGGAAGATCGAAGAGAAAGTTGATAGAAGGGAGTAGTCCAAGTGGAGCAATGCCAGATTCAGAAGTGATCCCACAAGTCGTGAGCCGTTGAGGGATACAGGAGACCCATAAAAACGCCTCTACTCTAAGTCCTTTCTTAATTAAAAACGCCTCAGAGTGTAACAACATGCCTCTGCCGTATCTGCCAATTTTTCATGAAGTACTTAACAGGTGATGGGTTTCACTATCTGTCTATTATGTAATATACCTAAACACAGGCTAATAAATATTACATCGTATGTACCGAAGATTTTAGGTTACAAACGCAGCGCAGTAAGGTGTAGGTGGACGGCACGTAAAGTTCGTTCACTTTATGTTTGAAATTCAGTTATTTATTGAGGAACGTAAATTCGATAATTCTGCCAATTTAAGGAACATGCGAGTATTTAGGTATCATATTCGACCCAGAGGATATCCGTAATAGTAATATTCTTTCCGTTTAAACTATGAATGCATACACTTATTTATCTCATCGCGATCACGTTTGCATATTCATTTTCAGTACAAAGTAAAGCAAACTTACATTAACTGTAAGTTAAAGTACTTACTGATGTTTGGGAGCGTCCATAAACCACGTAGCTCCATTTTGGCATCATGTGAACCCCCTCCCCCCACGCAGCCCAACGTGACATTTTTGTCCTACACCCCCCCCCCCTTTCCCCCATGTAGCACGTAGCCCTTTTTCCCTACTGATGCCAGAAGACATTTTGTACCGTTTTCTCTTGTCTGACTATAATAAATTACATACAGGGATAATTAAATGGCGGAAATAAATATTCTCAAGCTGTTGTGTGTTCTGTATGTCATTTTAACTGTGACATATAATATGAACGTAAAGCTACGTGACCTAGCTCCGAAACCCCCTACCCCTACAGCCAACCCTTCCCCCCCTAGATCGAGTCACGTAGTTTATGCACACTCCCTTACGATTTCGCTAAAATCAAACGTGCTTCTAATTAGGGTAACCACACGCTCTACAACTGTTCGCCACTGATAGACGAGACCATCACCGAGCACGATGACCCATTCGGGTTGACAGGTGAAGTTGACAGTGTTGCTGCTTTAGTTCAGGCTTTTCTGTATCATCGTATTTCTTTAAATTCCATGTCGACAAGAGGTACTCACTCTTACCTTGATCATCATCATCATCTAGAGCAGCTTCCAGCCGCTGGCCGGGTCTGCTAAGAACAAAAGTCTCTCCAGCGCTGCCTGTCCAACCACCATCTCTCTTCTTCCACTGTCACCCAATTTCCTCCTCTTTCTTCCACACATTTTTTAACACCTTTCACCCACCCTTTCTGTCCATCGGTCTTCCTCTGGGCCTCTTCCCCTCCAGCTCCATGCCCAGTATCTTCCTTGGTATCTTTTCCCATTCTTCTTACAAACCCATACCACCGTACTTAGATTTTCTGTTCATCGTTGTAGTGGTTCCTCCTTGATCATCTTCCTTATTCTATACCTTCACGTTACTCCTACTCTACTCCTCTGAAATTTCGTCACCCAGGTTTCCGATCCATTAAAATTGGCACAAAGTACGTTTTATAGATTGCCTCCTTAATCTTTTGCGGAACATCCCTACTCCATACCAGACCTCTAATACTCTTAAAAAAATCTATCTGCACATCTTCATCTTTCATTTATGTCCATCCTTTTTCCTCCATTTACTTCAATCCAACTTCCCAAATATTTGAAACATTCTATTTAATTTAATTGCTCTCCTCCATGTGATTTGTCTTTGTCTGTCTTGTTCTTCTTTCTTGTTGCACCAGAAGGTACTCTTCTTACCGTACTGATTTCAAAAACACATTTTATTTTTATGACTACCATATAGTCTTTAGATTTTACAAGGTACTGAAAAAGAAACAGTAATCGTTGACGTTTAAAGAAAATACATTTTCGTATAACTTCTCCCAAGTTGCGAGCGCATATTCTAAAAACTGCGCTGAGGTATTATTCATTATTCGTGATTTGAGTACCGTTATGATCATTGAATATGTAGGAGTTAAAGACTATTTACACGGTCAAGGTGAAGGCCAACTATCTGTAACTGACCTGGGGCTGTGGTACGTGGGACGAAGCGAAGACGAAAATAAACGATGACGGAAATAACTGCAGGAAGTGGAGACGGGAGCAGGCCTGCCACCGAGACACACTCCTGCTTTGTTTTTCAGAACACCGTAACGAACGCACCACCACTAGGTCGCGTCCATAAACGAATAAATCACATCTAACGTGGTGGACGAGGATTCGAATCCCCGTCCGGCCATCCAGATTTCGGTTTCTCGAAATCACTTCAGGCAAATGCCGGAAAGGTTCTTCAAAAGGCCATCGCCAATTTCTTTCGTTGCCTCCAGTCCTTTCCCGCCTCTAATGATTTCGACGTCGACGATGCATAAAGCCATAAGGGGGAAAAAAAGTGTGAACTCGGCATCATAAAATATCGATTTACTCAAACGGCCTCAAACTTCGTACAACGATACCTTCTTCTTTTGCTCACTTATACAGAGAGAGAGAGAGAGAGAGAGAGAAAATTGTCTCAAAACTATGTCGCCATAATGTTCCGTTTCATCACTGCACTGATGGCAGTCTATCTTTCCACACGTCAGGCATCACGTATTTGTTCCACTGGTTCATCTGTGTATGTAGCGGTCTGGTTGCTCAGTGGTTAAGGCGTCTGACTATAGATCGAAAGGTCCCCGGTTCGAATCTCTGTCTCGACGGGGTTTTCATGGGCACTTAACACGACATTCACCTCTGGTGTAGCTTGCTGTGTAATGTGAAGTGCACCAGAACGCATCCGTGGTTCGGATTCCACATTAAACTGTAGGTCCTCTGTACCCGGTAGGATTGCCGGGTTAGGTTAAGGCGCTTACGACAGGGGCGGTTACCGAGCGGGGCGGTGTAACGGTTAGCGTTCTCGCCTCGCATTCGGGAGGACGGCGGTTCGAATCCCCGTCCGGGCATCCAGATTTGGGTTTTCCATGGTTTCCCCAAATCACTCCAGGCAAATGCCGGGATGCTTCCTTCAAAAGGCCATGGCCGAATTCCTTCCCATTCCTTGCCCCATCCTTGCGTCCCATCCTTTCCCGTCTCTAAAGACCTCGATGTTAAAAAGAGACGTAAAGCAGTTACCAAAAAAAAAAAAAAAAGACAGGGGCGGAATGCGCGGTCAGTAGAAACGAAGTCAGCAGGTTATTCCGACCACACGGAATTATTATTATCTATGTATGTGTCATTTATTAGGCTTCACTGCACTCAGTGGATTACTGGTTCGAACTCGGCGTCGGTCAAAAATCGTATCTGTTATTTATTATGTTAGCAATATGACGTCCCTGTTTTAACTTATTATATGTTTAAAAAGTTACATGCAGTAAGATAAAATATAAACAGAGTGAATCAAACTGTGTGCCTAGAATAGCCAAATGGCGTTTATTTATTTACTATTGTTATTTGGAATAGATCCTATCGGATCACGCATAGCCTCGATTCTCATCATGGTTTGTAGTTAAGAATTTGTTTGCGCCTGTCTGTGATTTCGTTTTACATGAAATGTGTATTTTTGTTTGCAAAATGTGTAGTTTATGAGGCGAAGATTGGAAACCGTTGTAGCATTAGCGTCGGTGACTGCGGAAAACCGCCTAAAAATCAATGCGGCTAGTACGCGGAGCCCAAAACTCGAGCCTGGTCCCGTTGCAGCTCCCGGCTTAACGCGTGCATCCACACTGGCGCGTCATTTATTTATTATTAAGTTAAAACGTTTCTTAAAATAGTTTGACGGATTTACTGTTGAATTTAAAGTCCCTGGATACGAGGTCTTTAGCGTTCTTCTAGACATTGAATTTTTGTCTATTATTGATTTTTATAATTTACTATTTTGCCGAACTTAGAGGGTAATTAATACCTTTCGTTTTATGACTGAACTAGTGACCCGCTCTGCTTCACAAAGGTATTTCGTCCACTCTTGTTCCTATCATGACCAATGGTAAAATTTGTATTAAAAATGTAAAAAAAAAATAAAAAAAAAAAAAAAATTGCCGTTTATGAAAATCACATCTTGACGAAAAATAATGAAATTACTTCTGAATTAAATTATTTGTTATTAATAAAACAAGTAAATCTCACTTTGAATAATTATTTACACCAAATAAAATGAGCTGCGAGATTTTATCAAAAACTTTCTTACGAAAAGAACGTTTTAAAAAAATCTCAAAAACACAGACACATATATCGAGAGGTCCCCGTTTCGAATCCCTGTGACAGCGGGGATTTTATTAAGCCCTTAACTCCGGGCCCAGCTTGCTATGTAATGTGAAGCACGCCAGAACGCTATACCTCTTTAACATGTAGGTCCCCTCTAGCGCTAACAACCGTAGTTGTAACACGGATGTGTGTACATCGAAAACAAATTCAGGCGAAACGAATAGCTTAACATGGTCCTAGTTCGCCTAAACGAACATATATACATTTCACTCCTTCCCGGTTTAGGTCAGTTGTTGTAGGAAGTTATGGGCCCTGTTCAGTGCTCAGTCGGAGTTTTTTTACTTGATGCTTCCTTAAAAAAAAAAAAAATGCTCAAATTTTCGCCGCCTTGGTTCATTTAAATCGCTACCACTCAGTTTGCATTACGCAAGAGGTCAGTGTTTAATATACATAAACACTGCTCGTAAACTGCCTTACACAAAAGTGAAAAGTACATAAAATTTTGGCTCCAGGTTCTCGACATTAGTGTGGTCATACAGACGTAATAACGCTCATGGAACTTAGTCTTTTGTATATTGAAAAATTAAATAAGAGTATCAGTTTTTCCGGGAGCAACTGAAATAATGGATTACTTATTCATTTGGCTCTTATTAACTACGTTTAATATCTAACCTTTTCTCAGAAGCATGGTTTACCATAGACCACTTCCTTTTCTTTTGGAGCGCTACCATGTATACCTGTTTTCTGTTTAAATTACGAGGGTGCTTTGAAAAGTTCACGGAATGAAATAGAAAGAAACTTATTACCTCAGTAAAACTTTTTTATTTTTCAGTGTAATCTTTACACTAACACACTTGGTCCATCGATGTTCGAATGCCTTGAACCAATCTCGAAAAATTGATTTCTCCAGTCCTGCAAAAGACCAGTCATCTTTGGCTGTCAGTTCTTCGTTTGAAGAAAATCTTCGTCCACCGAAGAAAATTTTGAGCTTGGGGAAGAGATGGAAGTCTGATGGAACCATTTCAGGAGAATAAGGCGGGTGTGGCAACAAGTTGTATCCTAGTTCATGTATTTTTGCCGTAGCAACGACACTTGCGTGAGGGCGCGCGTTGTCTTGATGAAAAATGACTTTCTTTCTTGCCAAACCTGGCCCTTTTTTCGCGTATCTTTTGCTATAGTTGATCCAGGAGGTTAGCGTAGTACTTCCCCGTAATTGTTTGACCAGTGGGAAGATAATCTATCAACAGAATCTCTTTCGCATCCCAGAAAACTGGCGCCTTAACCTTTCCGGCCGACCGTATTGCCTTTACTTTCTTTGGTGGTGAATCAACATGTTTCCACTGCTTTGATCGTTGTTTTGTCTCTGGGGTAGTGGACCCAAGTTTCATCTGTGGGCTCAAACCGGTGCAAAAGATCTTGTTGGTTTCTCTGAAAACAGGTGAAACATCGTTCGAACATTTCCACTCGGATGCTGTTATAATCCAGTGTCAAGAGTCGTGACACACATATAGCATATAATTTTCTTATCTCCAATTCCGCTTTCCAAATGTGATATTCCCGTTCAGACGACAGCAATTTCTCGCACTTTCATTCGGCGATCCTTCATGACCATTTTATGCAGCTTTGCAATACATCTGGGGTAGTGGGGCATCTTGGCCGACCGCCATGCAGATCATCATCTAAGCTGTCCCAACCAAATTTAAACTAGTTTTTTTTTTTTAATGGCATTTGGCTATGTGACCATACAGCCAGCACTATGTAACTTTGTAGTTTGCAACTATGTATTGTATCATTCAATTATAGATTCTACCTGATATAGACGACACAAGACAAACACAACACTTAATTAAAACCGCCCATGCCCTCGGCCGGACTCGAACCGGCGAGGCTAGCACGCTATCCCCTACGCTGCCGGGGTCGGCTTAAACTCGTTTGTTTACACGGAAACAGTTGACTATGAACTAGCAGAATCCCCCAGTGTGTTCTGAAAATCGGCATAAATTTCCTTTCCTTTCATAACTTTATTTACAAGGTACTTAATCACTGCTCTAATCTCGATTTTTTTTCATCTTCACAAATCACTACGCCGGAAAAAAACAAATGTCCCCACCACAGATCTGTACCCAGAGCACTGTTTACTGCTGAAGGATGACATATTATCACGCTGGAATCTCGATGCGGTAGCACTGAGATCTGGTGGTGATTCCGAGAACTTTTCAAACCACCCTCGTATCTCGTCTTTTTTCTTAAAACAATGATAGATTCATCTATTTTCAGGCTCCATCAGTTTTATTAGATTCGTGCGTTAGTCATTTTAACGTGTTTTCGCATATTTACTCTTCATCATTTTAGAATATTCTGATATAGAGTATTCCAAATCCTATTTTTTTTAAAATTCACATTTTATGTATCACATTGATGAATCAATAATCTTGTCCGAATTCATACCCGTTCCTTGCCTCCAGTCATTTCCAGCATCTAATGACCTCGACGACGAGGAACCCTATGAAGCCTTTGTTCACGTGAGCTATTAATGTATGGACCGTTCTCTTAAACCTATGATTTGGGTAAGGGTTGATTCCTCAAGCTGTGCCCTAACCACACATCTATGTATGAAAGAACAGTAAGTTCTGTACGGTTTACATGTTTCGCGTTCGAAGAAGAAAATAAAAAATATCAAACAGCAAACACTTTTCACGAGCTTTCCAAGCAGTGTTTGAAGCTTGTTTACCTGGAAGACAAACATGAAGATTTTCATGATGACAACGATAGAATTTCTGAATTCTTCGAGCGCGGTTAGACTTATGGTGCAATCAATTAATTACATGATACTCTTAGTGATTAAAAAAAAACGCTTTGCGACACTCAAGCAAAACAAGTTTGGTTTGTTTCTAAGATGAGGGTTTAATGCGTGCTGGGATTACAAGGTGTCGACTGAGGCGCCGCTTAGCGCATGGCAGGCGTGGACTTGCTTTATTGATTGCGCGTTCCTCACAGCTCGATCACTGCGCCGTACGCCAGACGCAATTGTTTATGTCATGTCGGCTATTCTCAAAGGGGTATTAGGGGCCATCCACAAATTACGTCACACGAATTTCATGATTTTTGGATCCTTCCCTCCCCCCATGTCACAGTTTGTCACATTTGTGTGGACCCGCCCCCTCCCCTGGTGTGACGTCACTTATTTTGCAATTTTAAATTTATAAATTAAAACAGCACTTCCAAAATGATTTATGTATTTCTAGTTAAAAAATCGTATCAACAATAAATCAAACATTTAAGAAAATATAAAAAAACCATAAAAATCGAATTAATTATACAAAATTGAGTCTTCATGGGTCCATGGATTTTGAACCCATTCCTTGATACTGTTTATATTGGCATAATAGTCACTTCATTCTTGATTTCGATAGTGTTGGGAACATTCGATGTGTCAAAATCATCTTCATCTTCCGCCATGAGCCAAAAAGTGATACAAATTATGCATGTCATGTCGCAAAGTTTATGACACGTCCCCCCCCCCCCCCTTGTCACACGATGTCACACTTTGTTGACCCCCTCCCCCGCCCCCCAAGGTGTGACGTAATTTATGAATGGCCCATTAGTGGGTTGTCATTGAACCAGCAGCCAATACAGCCCTACAGCACGACGTTTTACAAGTTTTTATGTTAAACGCATTGTTTTGATTCAAATTTTTAGTATAGGCCTACTGTTTGTGGAAATGTTTGTTTTGGTGCGATATACTGTTCATTTCAGGAAGAAAACACTTTGTATTTGGTGGGTTATAGCAATAGATTACATGTAAGCCGGTGTTTCCCCTATTGTTTTGCGGGTCACGTATACACTGTTCAGTACTCCTATGTGAGCAAGATTCCTCATCGGCTTTTTTTTTTACTGCATTACGACTCGTCGACGGCTAAGGTCATTAGAGGCGGGATGGGACTGGTGACAAGGAACGGGAAGGAATTTGGCCATGTCCTTTTTCGAAGGAAGCATCCCGGCATTCGCCTGGAGTGATTTGGGTAAACCATGGAAAACCCAAATCTGGATGCCCGGACGGGGATTCGAACCCGCGTCCTCCCGAATACGAGACCAGAACGTTAACCGTTCACCCTCCACACTCGGTTACCTCCTTATCGTCATTCTCCTGCAAAGCGGAACAGGAATTTGATCATAATTCAGTCCCAAACACAGCCGTCTGTGCAACAGGATCGCTTCAGCTTTTTTGAATTCCAGTCAATTACTATTCTGTTAACTGATTTTTTTGCTAAATGTTTTGCTTTCGGCAATATCAGAATTTGCTTACTCTTCTACTTTTATTTATTACTAAAATATTGTTTGTAAGTAGATTTGTTGTTTATTTATTTGATAGTTATTCATCTTTCTTCCTTTGGGCGTCAATGTCGCGTTCATTAGAGTCAGGGGATGAACACGGCGAGGAACGGGAAGGAATTCGGCCATGGCCTTTTGAAGAAACCATTCCGGCATTGTCCTGGAGTGATCTCGGAAAAAACTATGGAAAACCGAAATCTCGATGGTTGGAGAGGGAATTGAACCCACGTCCCCCGATTGCCAGGCCCTAAAGTTACCGCACACCCACCAGGCTCGGTGATAATTATTATTATCAGGATGGACGCCCATTTTTAGTAATAGTAAAGCTTATTGCAGAATGACTCTATGAATTAAAATAATTTGTTTTGTAAAAATTAATTTCTTCTTTTAGCGTGTTTTAAGTTTTAATCTTCATGGGCTCACTTCATCTGCCCCTCATAAAGTGATGTAGAAATTTGTTCCTCAACAGTAAGGCATCTACTTAGTTTCCTGATTTCTGAGTCGTTTGTTTCTACGTTGTGTGTAAATAACGTTTCATTGAGCAAGTTGCTTTTCGTATGTCAGTATAAAGGAGCTCTAGAATCAATCGGAAGTGTCCCGACGCTTATATCTGTATTCTGTGCGTTACATATTTTCTGGAATCAACAGGTAGGTGTTTTGGCGTAGCGTCTGTAGCGGTCGCTAGGAAGCAATTGTGTTTCGTGACATTCCATTTGCGAGGGGGTGAGTTTACACCAGAACGCCGCGTGCATTTTTAGTTTAGGGAAAGTAAACTAAACGAACTATTGATCGTTCTGCAGTGTTTTGACGTGAATACGTCTTCTGAGTTCGGTACTGCGTCGCATTACAGGATTACGAACGACATGAAGACTGCCCAGTTTGGAACGACTGATTACTGAACTGAGGACAACGGGACAGATAAAGCTTGATAGGGTTAACAATATTAATCGGCATTTCTCCGGCGGGGACTAGACACACCGAGTGCCCCTACAGACCGCACCCCGCTCATTTGTCGCACTAACTGGAATACACTACGGCGAACAATTGTTTCAAGATCAATAAAAGTAAATTTTGAAAAATTGTGATAGTTTGAAAGTGAAAATGTCGGAGTTCATTATAAGAAAGTGGAAGCAGAACCAGCGGAATGCAGGTAGAATTGAAGCAAAATCCCTTGGAATTGCGGGGAAGTGTTAGCTGTGGTGACTGAGGAAGAAAGCCGATCGAGAAAAAAAGTTGTGCACGACATCGGCGAGACCCATTTGTGCAGGGGAGGGAGTTACGGCAACTGAACTGCTTCCGATGGATGTGGACACTATTACCCCACAGACGATCAGCCTGATTTTATAAGAAAGTTTCTCGGGCTTCAATCGCTTGACAATGAAAGCAGTGCTTCCTGCTTCCGAAAGGTCGCCAGTCGATGCGAATTTGACGCGGCTAGATACCCGAGAAGTTTTCTCACATTGTCGCCGAGAGATCGTACATAGCCTAGTGTTTACTTCCGTGAACTTCCTCTGAAACACTTGTTGTAGTATTTAAATACTGAGAAGTAGTTTATCTTGTGTACCTAAATAAAATGTTTACTTACAAATAATATCTGTTTGGCTAAAGAAAGACGTATTCACTTTAATACTTCCGGTAGTTTCTCCGACTACTACCTACCACCATTTTTTTTTTATCAGTAGCTGCATAAGGAAGAAAGAATATTTTGTTTTGGTTTTGCCGAAGCCCTCAATTCGCTGAGGATGGCGGGCGGAAATGACACATAAGTTGGCGGAAGGTGGGCCACCCTCGGATATACGGAGGGCAGTGCGGTATCGACAAGTAGAAAATGCTCAAACAGGATACAAGTATACCAGTACTAGAACTAATGAAAAGCTTCATTCGTCGTCATAGGGGGGAACTGGAGTAAGTAGTTAAGACCTCGGTGGCATTTAGGTACTGATATGGAAATAAAGAAAGAAGTATAACAGGAACGACTTCTTTTCTATCGATTACCCTTGTTATCTTACAGCTGCTTATTGATTCACTTTCTCATTCCACGTAGCGCGTATCGCACCGGGTCTTTACTTGTTGAACTTGTTTTTACTGAGCTAAATAAAAATTTTACCAAGCCTAAATCTGACGGTGAAGTATTTTAAGAGCCCTACATGTAATAAGGCTTGGGATGCCATACATCATCGATTGGTATCCCTATTTGACTTTCACCGTATGTGCGGAATAGTCACAAAAATTTGTAGCTTTTCGTGTAATAGGAAAAGAATTTGCAGGACCTAAGTCACTATATGGCATAAGCAGAAAAATTTAGCTAAACCCAAAAATTTTGTTTCCATTTGTACTCCTTTTTTTAATACAATCTTGTTACTGTCTCTTGGCACTGGCACATACGTGCTATATTTTTGTGATCTGGGTGCACCTGCTTAAGTCGAGTCAACGGCGGGCGGTATTACCTAACCGTTTCTCGAAGTGATTCGGACCATTTTTGTATCTCAACTTCTTTGAGCGTAGTGAGGCTACATGCGTCAAATTTTCCATTATAAATAGATATCAGCAATCTTTGCAAACACTCGAAAAATTTATTTCTTGTTTTTAGTATATTTGTTGTTCGTAAGCAGATTTCACAGATTTAACTCACTGACTGACTTACCGATGATCATCGAAATTCTAATATACTTTCCGTAGTTGTAGAAATCGGAAATTAGGTACAAAAATTAAGGTTTACCCACTTGTTATAGGAAAAGTATAAAACTCGAAAATTTCTGTATATCTACCTCTCATCTACCCAAACGTAAAATCATTGTAATTTCAAATACCTCAGATTTATATTACAGACGGAGATTACTGTGTTTAACGAATGTGTTAATTTTACTTCTTTCCTCGCCTTACTTTGAAAGTTAGTGAAGTTCTCATTTTTTTTATCAACTATGAAACAACGACACTATAACTCGACAATACTTCTCGTGGTCCTAGAAACAGGTAATTTGGAACACATATATGGTTTAACCGCCAAATCATAAGAAAAGTCCAATATTGGTGATTTTTCTCTATATTTGTGCAATGTCAACCCCAAACGTGAAACGTTTAGGCGCATTTTTGCAGGTTAATTGTTTTGCATTGGATGACGTTATATGCCTCAAATTTCTTTGATGCATAGGGATCAGTATGCTTAACTAACAACTGATGCTAAGTTTGGAAGTTACTTGGGATTTACTCATGGTAGCAGTACTGCTCCTTCAAGACGCATTTCCACTGTTTGCAGATGCAATGGTGGTAACGGACACACGTATGCAGCTACAGCACTACACCTGAGTGGCGACTCAGAATATTTTTTTTTTTTTTTTTTTTTTTACTTATGACTTTACGCCTCGTCGACGGCGCTGTCATTAGAGGCGGGATGAGACTAGTGACAAGGAACGGGAAGGAATTCGGATATAGCCTTTTGAAGGAAGCATCCCGGCATTCGCCTGGAGTGATTTGGGGAAACCATGGAAACCCAAATCTGGATGCCCGGACGGGGATTCGAACCGCCGTCCTCCCGAATGCGAGGCCACTCACACACCACACTCGGTGAGATCCTACACAAACAATACTTGACTCTTGGTTGTTTCGAGACAAAAAATTATGAGATCTTGTTCTGTGTCACCTCCACACTTTTAAACTGTGTATTCGCTTCACTTTTTGAAACAGAATGTGTCTTTTGGTGATATATCACTTGGCAATGTATGTCAGTTTTATTAAACCTATATAAAAACCGTTGTTGCTTTATCGACCTTAAAAATATGCAAAATCCAAGATTTCCCTCCCCGTCTTTTGGGTTTGTAAAGTCTTAAAATAAATCGTATATTTTATGACTTTCTTTTCAGTAAAAAATATAACATGCATAATGGTCACGTCACTAGATTTTTTATGTTTATTTTAAACCAGCTATCTATAACACCAGAGAAACCATTCTGTTTCGGAAAGTGAAGTTAATACACACTTTAAATTATAAACTTCGCTGAGAACAAGACCTCATAACTTTTTGACACTGCTCAAGCACGAGACTTAGCCTATTTTTACAAGAATTGTTTTTGTAGGATCACTACTTACAGGAATATTATGTACTGAATATTTTTTGTGATTCATGATTTACTCTATTGTTGAGTATGCATACTGTTTCACACGTTCACTTTTTTTGTACTCCTGAATTTTTTCCCATTCGTAGGTGATTAGCGCGATTATCTTGTAGCTGAAGTTTAACGCTCACTTAATGGCTGATATCTTGAATGACGGCATATTCTAAGAGAGAGAAGTGTCGCCACAAATCTGCAAACAACGCGTCCTTTGTGCTAACGTGTTTTCTGTAATTTTGTTTGCGAGACTGAATTGGGTGACTGTCTCAGCATACGTCCCGACGAGCTCGGAAAAGCGACAAAAAAATCTTAATCACGATGGGCGGTCCGGATATGACTGCAGGATTTAAACTGTTCACGATCGTACATCTTCAAGTTCGGTATGCAAAGTTTTCAATGCACTAGCTCAAAGTATTGTCTCCAACTAGCCAGTGTATCCATCTGTCTCCCAAGCCATTAGTTCTACTATTGGGAATTGTTTTGCCCAGTAAAATGCAACAAATTCGACCAAGCATGCCTAATTGTTATTTCAGATACGTTTCGGCTTCCACGCTGGAGTTGGAATATACGTTAGTTTAGACCCATAAAGTTGGTATCTTACCACAGGATTTTATATTCCTAAACTACGCTTCGTCCAATGTCTACAAAAAAAGAAAACTGATTTTATTATTCAATGGATTGAATAGATCTGGGGAGGTGATGCAATCGGTGAATAAACTACTATGCTGATAAGGAAAGGACACAAGTTGTAAGGTTGTGGAATGTAAATGTAGTACGACACACGTGTTTGGTATGTAGGAACTAAACAGCTGTCCGGTGGGCGAGCAGTTGGGAGGACGCGGGTGCAATCACAGATCCGGCCATCTGGATTTCGTTTTTCTTTATTTGCAGAAATGACTCCAAACGAATGCCGGAAAGATTCGGAATTCCTTCCTTTGTTTTGGGCCTTCAATCTTCTCCTTGTCCTATTGACCTTGACGTCGACGAGCCATAAAGTCCGACCAAAATAAAATTTCAAGCTACGCATAGGAATGCTGATAATTTTAAGTCTTTTGACTAAAATAAATTTATAAACTGAGTGAAAATCGTTGCTAAGAATGAACTGAGAAAACAGAAATGATTTTCTTCAAATTTATTTGTAGCTATCGGTTTGCTGAAAACTGCTGCTAACATGATATAGGGTAGATGCGATCTCAGATTAACAAAAAATTTGCGTGGTGATCCATTGTTAACTATTCAAATTAAAAAAACTAACTTAGTCCACAACCCGAAGGTTGGTTGGATCCTCGCGAAGGAGGCATACTAAGCCATTGTGTCAGAGGTAGGATGGCCAGTTCCTTTCCTCAGTGACCTACAGTTTAACGTGGAATTCGAACCACGGAGCGACCTGGTATAACTCAAAGGATCAAACACAATTCTTAAAAATTCCTGCACCTCTCGCGACTCGAACAAAGAACTTTTAGAAATCAAGTGCCTCTACCACTGAGCTACCAGACCGCTCTATTCAATAAACTCAATATATTTGTCTTTTTCATTGGAGCTTTTTAATTCATCGGTGTTCTTGTTAACGAATGAGAAGAAAATCAGTCATGAACTGAATGAAGGAACGACCCAGGCATTGGCCTGGAAGGACTTGGGAAACCACAGTAAACTAAAATTATTGTGGTTGTCCTCGATTAGAACCCGGCTACTCAGACTCCGAGTATGATGAGGTTTTATGGTTAATTTTAATAGCACTTATAATTTTTCTCCATAGATGTCCTCAAGTGGTTTAGGGAAGCATACCTCAGGATCGCCATCGCAGAATAAAATACCCATTCCTTCATCTCGCTCAGTTAATTACACTATCGTATTACACAATGCACGCTTCCGTCTCTAATTTTTGCTAACTTTACATTTAAAAAAAAATTCAGCCGTTAATCTCCCTCTTCGACTGCCATTAAACATTATAACGGCAATACTCTGGCAAGTTATGTAACATTCACACGAATATTTTCTTTCTTATGGCTTTACCCCTTGTCGACATCACTAGAAACGGGAAAGGACAAAGGCCGAGGGATGGGAAGGAATTCGGCCGTAGCCTTTTGAAGGAACTATTTCGGCATTTGGCTGAAGTGGTTTCGGGAAACCACCACCCACCACGCTCGATACGACACTACAAATCTGTCTCCTGTTTATAATGCTTCTTTACCTCTTTTTATCTGAAAAATTAAACAGTCAAAATTTCAACATGCACTTAATCACATATCTTCTAAAAGGTGGGTGATTCTTTTCAAATGTTAATAATGTTTAGTCTTCGCAGAATTTAGTCATTATATTTGAGAAAAACGCAGAAGTAGCGGAAAGGAGCGGCGATGCTTTACATTGAAAGTAAAGGAATGGAGTTGCTCCGCGCCAGTACAGACAACCTGATTAGTGCGGGAAAGAAAATCAAGCATTTCCTGTTTTCATTGATGTTGCTGGTCTGAACGTACTACAGCTAAGCACGGGAATGGTTTGCTTCCTGATAGGACAGGGAATAGATCTTTTATTCAAACCAGCCAGATTGCTGCCTCGCACGTACTTAGGGTGGCCGTTTCGAAGTCTCGGAGTGTGTGTGGTAGTAAGTAGTGTTGTTTCTATCTAGTGGTTTACTAACTCTAATAGTTGTCTGTATGACTCAATTGGCCAAGTGTTTCATAAAAAAAAAGTGTCTTCTGAATCGAAGTTCAGTGAAGAAGCAGTTCCGCAAGGTGGTATCTGCCTTCTGTAAGTTGCTTGAACGGCTTGGATTTGTTTGTTAAAAATGCAAAAGAAGGAATTCGAAGTCAGTACGATGTGTTACTCGTCTTATTGCACAGCTATTAGGCTTCTCATCCAGTAGTTCGCCGCAGTTGAGCAGGAGCCATACGAAGCACTTAAAGTAACTCTTCCACTTCATTGGATGCTGGGAACAGAACGGGATTTTTCACGAAACGCTTTCGGGTTTTCTGTCGAAACGCCATTTCTTTCAAGTACGTTATATTATAGCGTCAGCAATGGAACTGATCCTGATAGTCGAGCGGTAACGCTCTGGCCTCGCATTCGGGAGGATGCAGGTTACAATCCCTGTCGGGCCAGCAAGATTTCGGTTTTCTATAGTTTTCCAAAATCACTCCAGACATATGCCGGGATGGTTTTTTCATCTCTTTCCCGCACCTTGCCCCCAGCCCTTTCCCGCTTCTTAAAAGTGAGGCCAGTGCGTTAAACCCCGTTTTCCTAGCGACACGTTTTTTTGCGTCGTGTACGAAATGTTACACTCAGCCTGTTACGCCGCCTATTACTTCCCACTATTTTTAATGGGACTGTATTCCTAAAGAGAGCAACGCGATACACATTACACCCGTTTAAGCACATGGTTTTTCTAACAGTTTTGGAGCCTACAGTCCGGGCACGCACATCAATTCCTTTCAAAAAAAAATTTAGGCATACGGGAAGCCTCCGGAAAATGAATGAAAAAGATACATACAAGTAACAGGACTGGTTCTGCAGAGGAAGAGAAAGTTAGTCTAATCTTTGATCATTAAGGTATACCAGATATCAGGAAGAACCAGTAGAAATTCTGATGAATACTTCATCACATTCAGAATAAAATGAATATGCTGGATTAGATATTACGGAGTCTGAAGTTTTGGGGGAAGCTAGCGGTCTAGTAATGCAAGCAATATAAATAGCCAGGCATATTTCGTGTATAATTTTACAGAGACGGTATAGAAATACTAGTTAAAAATTTCAGATCTTGTGGGGATCGTGCAGTTGCCAAAAAATAAGTGACCAAACGTTCATCTGCAGTTACTGTATATTCTGCCTCGCGGCTCAACCTTTTTGATATGTTTGGAGCTACCGACTATAAAATATAGTCAAATATCAAACTATCCAATCGCAAATCATTTTTGAAAATTGATCATTTTTCTTGAAGCTCTCCCAAAGGAATCATTTGTCCATACTGATCCCTACTTTGAAGCCATATTTTCATTTTTTATTTTTTTGGATTTCCTTCTGCGCCGAAAAAATGTATAAAGCAGAACATGCTGTTTCTATGATTTCATTTACGAACATGTTACTGGCACTTATAAATACATTGATGTCTAACAGAACTAAAATTATGTGAAAACTAGATGACGGCCGCTTGGAGCGTTTAAAAATCTTAACAACCCGGCGGAAATTACACGCACCACACCAAAACTTTTGGAAATTGCTTTTACACGGACACTTTTGGCGAATACGCTCCAGTCCTGACGCTCTGGAGCAGTGTGTACGTCTAAAGGGGCCTATTGACGTGGTGCGGAGTCTAATGTCTCTCGTGTTTTGTGCAAATCTCAAACTTGTCAGTGTCAAATGTCAAAAAACACGTCAAAAAAAGGTGCTGAATGTGCGTTTTTCAGCTGACAAAGACGAGGTTTTAATTGATTTTGTACAGAACCATGCGATATTGTTTGACTTGAAAGACCAGGAATTTAAAAATACGACGAAGAATGATCTAATCTGGAATGAAGCTGGGAAAGTTTTGAAAAGAGAAGGAGATCTTTTATTTAAATTGATTTTCTATAAATTAATTTTGTACACTAATTTTATCAGACTGTCTATTGCACTACTATTTCTACATTTTTACTAAAAAAAATATTCCATAATTAATTCAAATCTAGAAGTGTGATAATAGTACTACTTCTTCAATTTGAATTGTCACGGTTGGTGCTGAAGTAATCGGTGAATCGACTTCTCACTTAGCAAAACTCATTTGTGCCTGCTGGAGAAATCAGACTCTCCCGTAGTCAGAAACCTGAAACAGTATTGGCAAATAATATGCAATAAATGTCGTTAAGCCTTTCCCAAAAAATGAATTTTTGTTTTTAAATAAAACGTTCCTTAATAACTACTTTTAAGCTTTAGATCTATTTAACATGTTTTATGAGTGATTCCATAAAATTAGGCTAGCTTTTGGAAATAATTTAACTAAACTATATTTTAGATGCTTGTGAATTCCCGAATAGTGTATATGATGGGTAATTAATTTATTATGTTAAACTCATAAGGTCCAGTGACTTTATGTGGTATTTTATGAGGAAATTACGATTTTGTGAATTTAGGCATCAACGGACTGGCGGGTATGGTTAGGAACTCATAAAAAAATATTGTCATTGTTATAAAATAAGAAGTTTATATGTAGTTTCTCTTTTATTTGTAGCTCATCTTTAAACAATCATGTACTTATTAACAAAAACATTGTGTAATATATTTTGCTTTCTTAGTATAATTAGCCATTTATGGTCAGTATTATCTGAAGTAAGACAATCAAATCCTTTAACCTTAGGTTTATACAGCTAACCTAAGCATAGCTTTACAATTTTTTTAATATGTATATCTGCAGTTATGCCAAACATAAGCTTTTTGTAATTAGACTTTTCTTGATTACTTTTAGCTTTTAAATAATTTTCTGTAATTTGAGCCTGTACAAATTCGCCAAACAACACATTTTTGACTAGTTCTTTACTTTGATTAGTATCATCTGCCATCCGTTCAGTTTTACGCTCTCGTTTTCCACATTTTGATCCATGTCATTGTCCTCCTTTCTGAATTTCGCATATTTTCTAAGCGCATAGTCCTCTTTATCATCCACAATATCTGAGCCGGCCTCGGTAGCGTAGGGGCTAGAGCACCAGCTCCGCGTGCCGCAGGTCGCCAGTTCGAATACGGCCGCGGGCATGGATGTTTAAGTGTTGTGTGTCTGTGTGAATGTCCTGTCGTGTCTATACTTAAGAATCATAACGTACTGGAGAAATTAATTCACTGGATGAGATATCATAAACACACTGAGCTGGCTGAATGGCTGAGTTGCCGAAAGCCATTAAAAAAATAATAATAATATATATTTTTTTTTAATGGCATTTGGCAACGGAGGCCATACAGCCAGCTCAAGGTGATTTAATTGCTTTCAGTGTATAGACGCCACAGGACGGACAGGACATTCACACAGACATACAACACTTAACATCCATGCCCGCGGCCGGATTCGAACCGGCGGCCTTCGGCACGCGGAGCTAGCACTCTAGCCCCTACGCTACCGAGGCCGGCCTAATAATATCTTAGAACAAGGATAGCGACCATTTTCCTTCTTCTTCGATCCATTTTGCCACACTGAGACACTATCCGTAGGTCAACACGTTGCCCTAGGAAAACACTTTTCGCCATGTAGTACATTTCGCGCTCGTGCCGACGTCACTAGGGCAAAACAGGCTAGGAAGACAGGGCTTTATTACTCACCCTCCACGTTCGGTCTACTCTAATGCCGTAGCATATTAAGTTAGGTATCTTTGGAATCGTCTTACTGAGTAACATGTATGTAGTGTACAGTAATAGCTATGACATTGTTAGAAAGATTTAATAATCGAAATTGAAGTTGTGAAAATTGTGTGTTTGGACAAAATGTCGCCGTATATGAGGACTCTACATATTCGATAGTATCGTAAACAAATACAAAAGAGTGTAGCAGATCATGCTGAATCCAATTAGCCTGAAATTACAATTGCCGAGCGTCAGAGGGCCTACTGACAACGCCTGAAAAATAAGGCGGTTCACGGCGCTCCACAAGGGAATATGATGACCCACATCCGCCGCTGTTGATGTTTGTATCAGAGTAGATGATGTGGAAAACGTGAAGGATTTATATTCGTTCATTTGCTTTCTTCCATGCCTCAATAACAACCCTTTAACACAGGAGACGAATTTACGTTCGGAAGATTTGTGGTCGTTGCACTGACGATTTTTTTTTTTTATCTTCGTTCTTAACGTGCGAGCTATTAGATACATCCAACCAGTCTTAACACAATAAGCTATTCGATTAACTTTTACGCAAAACGGCTTGACGTTTAATCTACAGTATTCTGTCAATTCATATGGCTTCCTTCCTCTACCGAACCGGAGACTGTATACCCTCTCCTTCGTTCGTCGAATGGGGTCGGAAAATCTGGGCAAATCAACACCCCTTGTGTGGTGCCTTCCCAAATTAGGTCTACCAAAGTAATTGGATGACAAAGATTTAAAACTTTATTTTGAATTAAATTATTCCTTTGTGTCGTTACAGTTATATAATCACTATGCTTTGGTCACTATAATTCTCACACGTAATAGACCTCAGCAAGTATCCACTGATATTTTTGTTTTTTAACATGAATTCCATGAACGTATGTACACTTGCTTGTCGCTGGTAACGAAATATGTTCCTGAAAAATTACTGTACTTCGAGAACCTCTTAACTGAAAGGAGAGATTGGGATACCTTTGCAGAGATGACAATCGCTTTCATTATTTCCATCAAACTAAAAGTCACCTAGCTCTCATAATTGCCAACATACACAGACGGAAAAAAAAATCCCAACACCAAGAAAGACTTGTGTTAGATAAACGAAATTTGGTAGGCGTGTTTATACATCTGAAAGATGACATCGATTCAAATTTCGCGCTTCGCGCATAAGTGTGGCGCTAGTAGCGCTACTCAGAGCTTGCAAATCAGGTTTGCTTTAAATACGCGCTGTAAAGTTTGTGAACGTTATTTACCGCTGAGATTTGACATAGTGAGTTGATGTTAGCCAAGAATGCCTTTAAGAAGACGAAGAAGCCATTATCAACAGCTCACCGAGTTTGAACGAGGTCGTGTAATAGGGCTACGAGAAGGTGGATTTTCTTTTCGCGATATTGCAGAAAGACTTGGCCGGAATGTATCCACTGTGCATGATTGTTGGGTGCAGTGGTCAAGGGATGGTACTGCCTCAAGAAGACCGGGTTCCGGGAGGCCACGTGGCACTACTGAGAGGGAAGACCGCCGTATTCGGCGTACAGCTGTGGCGCATCGTACTGCGTCTGCGGCAGAAATTCGAGCTGCAGTTGGTACCACAGTGACACAACGAACTGTTAGAAATCGGTTACTTCAAGGACAGCTCCGAGCCAGGCGCCCTGTAGCGTGCATTCCACTGACTACAAGCCATCGCCGTTTGCGACTCCAGTGGTGTCAAGCCAGAGCTCATTGGAGGACGGAGTGGAGATCTGTTGTGTTTTCTGATGAAAGCAGGTTCTGCCTTGGTGCCAGTGATGGCCGAGTGTTGGTCAGAAGGAGGCCAGGGGAACGCCTGCAACCAAACTGTCTGCGGCCTAGACACACTGGACCTACACCTGGAGTCATGGTCTGGGGAGCAATTTCCTATGACAGCAGGAGCACTCTTGTGGTTATACCAAACACACTGACTGCAAATTTGTACGTCAGTCTGGTAATTCAACCTGTAGTGCTGCCATTCATGAACAGCATTCAAGGGGGAGTTTTTCAACAGGATAACGCTCGCCCTCATACCGCTGTTGTCTCGCAACGTGCTCTACAGAGTGTCGACATGTTACCTTGGCCTGCGAGATCACCAGATCTGTCTCCAATTGAACACGTATGGGATATCATTGGACGACAACTCCAGCATCATCCACAGCCAGCACTGACCGTCCCAGTATTGACAGCACAAGTACAACAAGCATGGAACTCCATACCACAAAGTGACATTCGAAACCTGTATGACACAATGCATTCACGTTTGCAGGCTTGCATTCAAAATTCTGGAGGTTACACCGGCTATTAATTTAACAGTATTTCACATTTGAAATGCATTTTCTTGAGCTTAAATTAACCTGTGATCTTGAAAATTTAATCAATTAAACATGTTAACTTGACAAATGCATTGTCCAAATTTCATTACTCTACAATAATTTTTTCTTGGTGTTGGGATTTTTTTTTCCGTCTGTGTATTTAGAAAAAAATAAAGTATATTTGTCTTTTGAAGAGGAAAATATAAAGTATATCAAAGAAAAAAAAAAAGTATTTTTAAATTTGGGTATTTATTGCCTTAAATGCATGTTTCTTCGCGCTCGAGCGTGGTGGTGTAACGGATAGCGTTCTGGCCTCGCATTCGGGAGGACGGCGGTTCGAATCCCCGTCCGGGCATCCAGATTTGGGTTTTCCATGGTTTCCCCAAATCACTCCAGGTGAATGCCGGGATGCTTCCTTCAAAAGGCCATGGCCGAATTCCTTCCCATTCCTTGCCCCCATCCTTTCCCGTCTCTAAAGACCACGTTGTTAAAAAGGGACGTTAAACTGTTACAAAAAAAAAAAAAATTCTTCGCGCTTACGGGACTAGCTATTAATTTTTGTTTCATTTCAAAGTGTTATTGCTGGTACCTCGTTTTAAATCTAGATTTATAAATAAATTAACTCATTTTTGATTAAATTTTTTTCTCACCATTTTGCATTCATTTCGTTTCGTCATAAGCATTAATACGTCGTTTGGAAATTAATAACGTACCTTGAATTACATAATTTACCAGAAATAAAGTATTTCTGCAAACTTTATGGTTAGGATAAAGTATACTGACCATAAATAATGTTAAAAAGTATGGTTAGTAACCCTACATCACTGGCTATGTCGCGGACAAAATATTCCTGGCCGATAGGCACTTTTTCATCCACGAAGTTATGGAACTAGCATAAGAACGTTCCGTTCCATGTGTTGTATAATTTACTCGAAATAAAGTACTTTCGCACTCTTAGTCGTAGGAAAAGGTATAACGACACAAAGTGAAGTATGATACCTTTTTTTTTATAAAGTATGTTTGGCAGTGATGATTCACTTTCGCCTCGTGTCAGTTTGAGCCTCGTACATCCGTTTTAGTAACTTTGATTTATAACTGAGTGCTGCGTGACTTACTTGTTTGTGAACATCCTGAACGCTAAGAAGAGAAAAGCTGAAAAAGTTATGTGTAAATGAGTCCCAAAGTAGACTAAAACTGAGAGGGTTCGGCTGTACAGATTAAAACAGAAATTGGCCAAAGAAAATTAGTCAGAAGAAAATTTACATGTGAGTGAAGAATAAAATTAAGACTACTGCCAACGCCCGGCCATCTACGTTGCTTGAAACTCTTTAACAATGACATGACATGGAAAATGCAATCATAGTAAAAATGGATGTGGACGTAGGTGTAAAATTTTCGAACTTGCATCAGTATGTAAAAAATGTGAATAATGAATTAAAGATATTTAAAATCGAATGTGTGACACTGAATCGTATTCACGAAAATAACAACCGCTAAATCTCGACTAATGCCTGTCCTGACTTTAAAAAAAAAAAATTGAAACATCGTTTGTATTATCAGTTGAAACGTTAAGGAGTAATTCAGTTTCATCGTCATTTGATGCTATCCTAACACCGCGGTTAAAAAATTATCTGGGTACTGATTCTTGAAACACGGTATGGGTCCTTGGAATAGAACATGGCAGTTACTGATTTAATTAAGATTATTGTAGCAGCCAGTGGCTTAATCGCAATTCTGGATGACGGAGGTTCGATCCCCAGACTGTCATCCATTTTTTGTTTCCCACGTTTTTTCCGAAATCATCTGAAGCGAATGCAGAGGTGGTTTTTGCAAAAATCCATGGTTATATCGACGAGCCGAATACCCCCCCCCCTCCCCCAATATGGGGCGTATTGTAGCGTACAAACGGGTTCTTGATCAATATATTTTGCAGCGTACGAAAAGATTCCTGATTTATATATTTTCTGTATAAATTCGTCAAATTTAAGGAAGTAGTTACGACGCTCTGAGCTCGCATTTGGAAGGACGCAAGTTCGATTCTCCGTCTGGCCATCCAGATTTTGGTTTTCCACGGTTTCCTGGAATCACTCCAGGTGAATGCTAGATGGTTACTTCAAAAGGCCATAATTGAATTAATTCCCGTTCATTGCACCCAGTTCTTTCCCGCCTCAAATGACCTTGTCGTCGACGAGGTGTGAAGCCATTAAAAAAATAGTTATGAACAGACATAGGTAAATATTAGTATGGTTAAAATATCAGCCAAATGAAAACCATGCCTTTAGTATAGAGGACGAAAGTAAATCATAACCTAACTATGTCTTTCCCTTCACCGTCCGTAAGTGATCTAAATGTTTTTCACTCAATAGAGTCTGTAGGGTACAACTCTCTATTAAATAATGGCAGACGTGGAGTATAACAAAAAGCACTAATAATATGTAGATCTGGATATCACGTATTACATTATTTTTATGATTACAACTTAAAAAAATGTACTTTTCACAAATTCTTCTCATATAGGAAAACAAAAAGCTGTGCAGCACTCTTAAGTATCACCTCCAGCGTTAGGATAACAGCTAATATATTTAGGAAATATATATTTACGGAATTTTTCCACTTGTAAAGTTTGAACAGCCATACACTCACGGAAAACAGAATTACGATGCTTTCTAGGAGATTCTTGGCACTTTCGTTTTGGGAGCTTTACATATCACTATTAAATTTTCATGCCGTTTGACCATCACGTGACCCAGTAACAGTCATAAGAGTATATCATCTGTGCTGAGACAAGGTTGGTGTCAAGCTACGGTAACTTATACGTCACGTTATCGCAGTTGCCTTCGTCGCTGGAGATGTCCTTTTATGGACCTGTCACTCACAGGATTAATTGGCGTGTTAAGGGTCAATAATCCTTCCATGTTCGCAGCAATGTCTTACATGGAGACTGTCACATTTGGTAATCATATATATTGCGGGGTAGTAACCACTTAGTTATTGGTTCAAGGGCGTATGCGACGACAGTTTTTTTTCGGACAGTTTTTTTCCCACTGTTTCCATAACAAGTAAGTTGTAGCTCGGCCAGCAGAACGTGAGTTAGCCACCCCTCCGAGCAAGGTAGGTACGGTGTCGCTCGTGCCAGTCGCGGGTTCGAATCCTGGCTGGCCATCATGATTTCGTTGTCTCACGGTTTCCGAATGCCTGGATAGTTTCCTTCAAAACACCAGGTCACAGTTTCTTCCAGTTCCTTGTACCCATTCCCTCCCACCTCTAACGACCTCGACATCGACAAGGCGAAATGACGAATAACGCAAAGTAGCCAAACAGCCAAGATCTCCACATGTTATTTCGAATCACCGTTTCTATTACTAAAAATACTTCTATTATTTCAATTTCATATCAGTATTAATACTATATTTTTTTACCCTAAAACCATTATAACCATTAACAATCATTTTCTAACCCTATTATTTGATATTCACATGTTTATTATAAGTGATTGAAGTGATTTCACAAAATTACTGTAACTCTGTATTATTTGATATACTGTCACAAAACATTACAGTCATATAGAATAAATCAACAAGTTTTTTTGGTATGTTAGAAGTGCTTTTTCTGTATCGCTTTACTGATTTTGCAGATATCAAGTCGATAGTCCATCCGTTGAAGTCAGCTCGCAGTTCTGATAGGTTTGTTGGTAGACAAGGCTTAAACACTATATTTCACATAACACCATAAAAAAAAAAATGCATTAGGTTAGTTCGGGAGAGCGTGCAGGCCTGATAGGAATTGTTGATCATCATCCACACCACGACCAATCCATCGGTTTCTCAACTTCTATTTAAGAATTCGCGAACGCCTTGATTGAAGTGTGGTAGAACTTTTAGAATTTTTCTATATGACTGTAAAGTTTTGTAACTATATATCAAATAAGATAGTTACAGTAAATTTGTGAATTCGCTTCAATAATTGTATAATAACCCTGTATTTATGCGGCTATTGACAAGTGAAGATGGCAAGATTGTTACAAAAAATAGAAGACTGTTTATTATCAACTTATTAACTAAGTAACATTATAAGCTGCGTTTATATAGTGGCTAACATTTACACACGAAACGCTTCAGTCACATCACTACTGGCATCAATACCCATCGACCTTACCTTACGATGATATTGATGATAGAAACATGAATTTGAAGAACTCCAAGAACATCTTAAACAACTACTTTGCGCGTAAGGGAACGTGCATAAACCACGTCACGTAGCTCCATTTTGGCCTCCTATGAACCTCTCCTCCCCCCACGTTGCCCTACGTGGCTTTTTCCTCTACCCCCCTCCCCCCCACGTAGCACGTAGCATTTTTCCCTTAAGATTCCAGAAGACATTTTGTACTGTTTTGTATTGTCAGACTATTGTAAATTACATACGGTGATAATTAACTGAGGGAAATAAATAATCACATGCTGTTGTGAGTTCTGTTCCTCATTTTAACTGTGAAAAATGTTATGAAAGGAAAGCTACGTGGACTGGCTCGGAAACTCCCCCCACGTAGCCCAACGTAGCCTTCCAGCAAACCCCCCCCCCCCCCCCCCGGACCGAACCACGTAGTTTGTGCACGCTCCCTAAAAGATTTTTTAATACCAAAATTGGAAATCACAGATCAATCACTTTCTTGAAGATTTTGGTAGCAACCTATGCGTAAAGAATCTTCGATGGAGTAGAAGGAGAACATACGTCC
>CM061921.1:222885189-222956636 GCA_031002005.1 Vandiemenella viatica | reverse complement strand
TTTATATTTTCTATTTTAAATGAGGATCACAGACAGCCATGTTGCACTCAGCACAAAGCAGTTGTGTCCAAGGCGTAGTATCCTTGTAATTTTCTTTTATTCCTAGGCACGTACAAGGAAAGAAGGGCGCTTCATAACTTTAGCTTTAAACCAGGGATCCCCAAAGTGGTCGATACCGACCCCTTGGGGTCGATAAGAGATCTCCAGGGGTCGATTAATACAGAGGGGTCGAAAGGGGGTCGATTAATACTAAAGAGAATCAATTAAACTGTACAGGAAAGATAATAGGAATGCTCTATTAAAAATCAGGTCAATAAATTAAAGCTCATCCTCTCAATTCTCGTCTGTTTGCGAAGTCAGGTGAAGTAAATGATGAAATATGTGACAAGTTAAAACAGTAACACAACCATCTGTTCTTTTTGGCAGGTCTTTATTTGAAATCTATTCCATCTATCCATAGTTTTGTTCCTAATTTTTGAGATTGTAATAATAGTGGAAAGTATCTCGTTTTTCTGTTAATGTTATGGGGTGGATTTTATAAATTATTTCGCTGAGTTGTTACGCAGGCCTCCTTATTGCTTAGCATCAGAAATGCCAAAAATGATTTAATGTTTTTATTAAATACTTGTGGGGGTCGATAAGAATGCAAATATCCTGTCAAGGGGTCGACGGGGTAAAAAGTTTGGGGACCCCCGCTTTAAACGAATGCTTTAGCAAATCAGGGCATTTAAAGATCTCTCGCTTGGTTAAAAAAAAATTTCTGAGGACAACAGTAAAAATCCGAGGTCATTCTGGGGACGAAATCTGTCCGGGGACAGAGAGCTAAATACGGGGACTGTCCCCGGCAAACGGGGATGTCTGGTAGTGGTAACCCTAGCTTTCATGCCACGGTAAAGAAATCGGAGGACTCATCTTATCGCGTTAAATTAGTCCAGATGCGAGCATAAGTGCGTAAAGCAATGCGTTAAGCTTTTAAAGAATTCCAAGTTAGGAATTTATCTGAACATCTAATTACTCATACAAAAAAGATAAGATCGTATATCAAAGTAATAAGAGGCTCTCGTAAGGTTATGCCATCACTGATTAAGGCAAGCGGGGAATTATAGGAACCTCGCATAAAGAAAGCAGAATTTTTAAATAATATCTTTAACAAAGCTTTCTTTATAGAAAACGTAGAGGAGATCCCTATATTTAACAATCATATCGACAAAATTATGAAAAATCTCGTTCTTGATGCCAAGGGAATAATAAAATTGCTTAGGAATATAAAAACCAATAAGGTTCCCGGACCAGACGGTATTTATACTGGAGTCTCCTCTAGGTACGCAAAGGAAATTGCTCGGTATTTGATGAAATTGTATACCACCTCAAGGAAACATACCCACCGAGCGTGGTGGGTGAGTGGTTAACGCTCTGGCCTCGCATTCGGGAGGACACCAGTTCGAATCTCCGTCCGGGCATCCAGATTTGGGTTTTCCATGGTTTCTCCAAATCACTCCAGGCGAATGCCGGCATGCTTCCTTCAAAAAGGTCATGGCCGAATTCCTTCCCGTTCCTTGTTCCCAGTCCCATCCCGCCTGTAATTACCTCGACGTCGATGAGGCGTAAAGCCATAAGTAAAAAAAAAAAAGAAACATACCAGCTGAGTGTAAGACCGCCATCGTAAAGCCAGTATTTAAAAGTGAGAATACTAATGATCCTCAAAATTAAATATCGATCTCGTTAACTTCAATATTTTGCAGGATTTTAAGACATATCATCTACTCAAATGTCATGCAATTTTTAGATGAAGGAGATCTAGCTCACGACTTGTGCCATGTTATAGATAAACAATGCCAGATTTATTTAGCTCTATTAGATTTTAATAAAGCTTTCGATACTGTACCGCACACTAGATTTCTTTGAAACTCCGTAGTTACTGCATATCTAAACAAATATGCGACTGGGTTGCAGACTTTCTGAAGAGTAGAACACAGTGCGTAGTTCTCGACGGTGAACGTGAGGTCTGAGATTCCCTAGGGGTGTGTGATAGGGCCTCTGTTGTTTCTCATATACATTCACGATTTGTGCAACATCATAAGGAGGAGAAGACTATTCCCCGATGGTGCTATTATATAGGGCTATAATGAAATAAAATACCAGGACGACTGCGCTTTGTTACAAGCTGATGTTACTAAAATAATCGCATGTTGCAAGACAACCAGCAGGATTTAAACGCTAAAAAATGCCAAGTCATTCTTATAAGTAAAAAGGTGACACCACTGAACTCTGAATATACCATTAATTGCACTGTCCTTACAACGGTAGATTCCGCTAAATAACTAGGTGTAAAAATTCGTAATAATTTGTTGTGGAATGAAAATATCGAGAAGGTAATTAGGAAAGCAAATCAAATGCTCTGATTTCTAGGTCGTGATTTAAAACAGTGTAAACCGGAAATTAAATTGATTACATACAAAGCTCTTGTGCGTCCTCACTTAGAAGATTGTTGTTCTGTATGGGGCCCTCATCAAAAGGGGTTAATGGAGGCACTGGAGAAGGTCCAAAGAAGAGCCGCCAGATTCGTCACAGGTATATATAGCTGGAGGGAAAGCGTAAGTGTGAAGTTGGAGGAGTTAGGATGGGACGATCTGGAACACCGAAGGCGTTGCTCTCGGCAGGAGCTTATTGAAAAATTCATGACTGACTTATTTCAGGATGACAGCAAACACATATTACTACCAACAAGATTTATATATAGAAACTACCAAGAAAATAAGATAAGAGAAATCATTTCTATACTCGTTTTTTTCCACGAGCGATTAGAGAATTGAATAGGAAAGACTTAGTATTCCATAAGCCTGGAAGAAAATTTGGACTATGTAATGTAGCTGACCTGAAGTTGTATAAAACGACAGACAATAAGTTGAAACAATGAGTTGTCGTTGTAAATCTTGTGTAAATAAGTGACCAGTAAGGTTAAAGACTGACAAAGACAGTGAGCTATCTTTGGTGCACATAAAAATATAATGGTATAGTAAAGAGATGTGAAAACATGTATAATGAAGCTATGGGTATGGTGATAATGCTGGACTTTACAACAAATAATCAATTTTTTTGAAGCAAAAATGTACTGATTTGTCGTAAATTGGGGGCATGTGTGAGGTCCCACCAGACATTGGAAAATAACGTAATAAATTAGTTTGTAAATATGTATGTATGTTTTAAATAAAAAGGCTTCACAGTAAAGTGGAATGTTCAGAATAGAGTGGGGTAATTTTAAGTATTTATGTTGTTGTTTTTTTTGCTTTATATTCATCATGGACAATATATTATTTATGTTGTATTCTATTTTCAGAAGTTGGTAGTACCGTAAGAGAGAGGTAGACGGCTGGACAAGGAGGAAGAAGTAGAGGTTGTATTGGCGGCGAGAGAGGAATTGTAATGGTGCATGATGGAAGTAGTTGAATGTTTGTGTAGATCGGCAGTATTTTTACATTTGACTTAATGTGTGAAAATTTTTTATTGATTGATCAGTGGGTAAATAATTAGCATTTATTATCGTATTTGTTTTAGATAAAGTCAAATACCATGAATTATTAAAGTTATACTAAAGCATCTCAAAGCGAGGCGGTAGCGCAAATGTGCGACACGACATTTTCGGGGCTACAAGTCTACCATTACTCAGTTAATTAAAGTGATTTCACCAGACATGGCGCAAGGGAGTACTTCCTGACTTATTAGCTAAAGCTGTGAGGGAGCCAACTTCCAGATATAATAGGCTCAGGATCAAAGGGGTACTGACTGCACATGTGTGATGGGAAAAGTTATAAATTCTAAAGAAATAGTTGAAGCTGATGAAACGATTAGAGATGAGGACATAAACAGGAATGTGAATGTTAATGCTGAAAATATAGCAAGACTCTTACTTGTGAACTGTAGGAGTATAACGAACAAAGTAGTAGAGTTTGCTAACTTAATAGAGATACAAAACCAAAACTAGTTACAGAAGTAGAATCTTTGTTAAAGAAAGAAGTGCTAGAGAATGAGATTTTACCCAATGTGTACCGCAGAGATGGAGGAGCAATTAGTGGAGGGGTATTCATACTGATTAGAAGAGACTACAATAGTTCACTGGTATTTATGGGTCGTAGCCATGAATTGCTAGGGGCAAATTTCTTGGTCGATAAAAAAAAAATATGGTGTTGGTTGCTTACCGCAGTGGAAGAATGAATCATGAAGTTGAGACTCTTGGGAGGAGACTAAATAATATTCATAGTTTAGAGGTGAGCGTAGAATATTTATATTGGTGGGGATTTAATTTTACCAGGTAATAATAATAATAATAATTCCGTGTAGTCGGAATGACCTGGTGACAGGGTTTCTACTGGCTGCGAATTCCGCCCCTGTCGTAGCTGTCTTAACCTAACCCGGCAATCCTACCGGGTACAGTGGACCTACAGTTTAACGTGGAATCTGAACCACGGAAGCGTTCTGGCGTCCTTCACATTACGCAGCATGCTGTGCCAGAGGTGAAGGTCGTGTTAAGTGCCTATGAAAATCCCCACCGAGACTGGGATTCGTACCGGGGAACTTTCGCTCTCCAGTCAGACGCCTTAACCACTGAGCCACCAGACCACTATTTAGCAGGTGTACATTGGAAAGGAGGTAAGATTACTAACACAAGTGAACAGAAATTTGCAGATACCTTATTAAAAAAGGAGGTTTAACAAAAGTGTTAGAAGAGAGCAGAAAGGAGCCCAACTTACAGGATATATTCTTATTAAAGCCTGATAAAAGTCTTGTTGGGTCTCAAGTAACTGAAGGAATATGTGAGTATGAAGCAGTTCTGATGGATATTAGAGGGTTCAGTAAACCAGTAGCCAAAATAGAAGATGGTAATAGGTACAGTAATAAAAAAAACGCACATACCTCAGAACTGAAGAGCTATTTCAGGGGAAGGTTCAGTATACGGAATGAAGGAAGGAGTCGAAATGGGTACAGTTCAAGGAGATAATAAGAATGGGAGAAGAATGTTTATACCAAAACAAAATGGAGAACAGTACGGAACCTACGTATTATAATAGGAAAGTTACGAGGTTAAAGAGGCTAGTAAGAAGAGTACACAACAAAGTTAAGAGACAGCAAGACAAAAGGAAACACATGAAAAAATTAAACAAGGAATTGATAGTGGCAAAGAATGAGGCTACAGATAGTTTTATGAAGAATATTATCGGTGCATGAGCAAGCTGAATGGCGAGAAATTTCTATGGCTATGTTAGAAAATTGAGGGAAAGGGAAGGTATTCAGATATTTATAAATAATGATGGAGAAGAACTAACTGCGAATTTGAAAAAGGCCGATATATTAAGTAACTGGTTCGATGTGACCATTTAGGGACTATGATTCAGGACGGTGTAATTCAGAGAATGAGCTTGTCGGCACAATTAGAAATAAGCAGACTAAAATTTTGAAATTAATCCTGAGGATATAATGAAGGAAGGAAAAAAAAAAAAAAACAGCATAAACTGGCTGGTGTAGATAATATTATTATGGATGTTTTAAACATGACAGGATATGACATTTTACCTCATCTTGAAATGTTATTTAGATAGAGTCTGGATGCTTGCTGCTACCAAAGAGCTGGAAAAGTATGATAGAATAAAAGGAAGAGTGACAAATAGGGTCGAAAATTACAGGCCGATCGGTTTGACATCAGTGGTAGGTTAATTAATGGATTGATATGCAACCACATCAGAAATGTCTGGTTTTCAAATCGACAACACGACTTTAGGCAAGGATATTCATGCAAATTTCAGTTGGTGGGCTTTATGCAAGACATTTCAGATGAAATGGACAAGGAAGACCACATGTATAGTGTAGAACTAGATCTTTCTAAGGCATATGACAGAGTGAGCCATAAAATGATGATAAAAAAGGTAAAAATGACTGGAGTGGATGAAAAGTGATTTGCTGGGTGGAAGAATTCTTAAAAGGTAGAAAGCAAAGAGTTAGGGAAGGAAATGCAGAGTCAAAATAAGTGAAAATGGAAATAGGTGTTCTACAGAGTAGTGTATTGCCACCGGAGTGTGCACTCCATCGCAATTAAATTAAATAAAGTTAAAGGTACTGTACTATTACTCAGAGAATATTGGGGTTCTAAGCCTCCAGGTTTTGTTATAATATTTCTTGTTTTGTCTGCCTGTTAAATTCGTATAGCAGGGCCGTAATTGAATCATTATGCAAGAAATAGCATAGATTTTTAAAGAGTAAAGAACACGATTATCGCCTTAACCATGTCAAGTATGGCGACATAACAATCAAAAAGAATTGCGTCATGCGTGAGTACAAGTAGGTTGTATAGCTCTTAACGAAGTAGAATACCTTAAGTAATTAGCTAATGTTAAGGTTCCATGAAAATTCCATCCATACATGGACTTGAAATTTCAAGGTGAATGTATTAACCAACCACCAGCTCACTCTGTCACCTGGGTTTAGTGATTGCAATCCAGCAAAGCGGGATCCCGCAATCCCGCGGGATCCCGCATCATTAGACAGTCTGGCGTATCCCGCACAAAATTAAGCGGCTCCGCAATCCGCAAATTGCGGCTAAAACGCGTGTCAGTATGAGTGACTCGCTGCCCCACTCGATCTCTATCGGATGTATTGCACTGTTTGCCTGTACCCTTGTAGTTGGCAATTCACTCGTGTGAAGAAACGTTTATTTTTGTCAACCTTCGTCATTCATTAGTAAATAGATACACTATTCATCAAAACTTACGTTTGTTTCGAGTATACATTTCTATAATTTGAATTATGTTGCGTATTTAATACGATTTTTTAACTATATAATTATTTTTTATGTGTCGCACACTTTACCTGAAATACACAGTTACAGCTTTTTATTCACGGTTTTATTATTCCCATTTTCTGTATTTGCAGATGGAGTAATTGTGACAATTTCCTTATTTGTTGCTGAAAATTTAATTATTCGTTGATACAAAACCAATGTTATCGTAATTTTAATCGCATGCATATTTATTTAGCAGCTATCAAAAGGCAATTGTATATCCTTTGACTTATTGATGATTTGGCTGCCGCCTCAATGCGTTTCTTTGACGAAAGCCGCCTGCTTACATGTGCCGCTCAGGCTTTCGATTAATCCCTCTTCTCCTTGTTATTATTTCGAATAAAGGCAAAAGAAGTTATAATGAAGTTTTCACGGGTGTATCGACGAATTGTGTTGTAGGAACACCATACTTCGACGGCTGCCTCCGCCGTCTTCCTCACGTGTGAAATTTCGTGTTTTTACAATGAAATCCGGCGATACAGCCAATGAGGACTTCACTGCAATCATTCGCCGAGAAAGTCTCCTTTCTTACTAAAAAGTAATAATTTCCACCCTAAAAACGTCGTTACGCCACTTAAGTAAAACTGAAATACTTGACAGTTTACGTGTTGGTGAGTAGTTTCTTTTAATAACATTGAATCAACTGTAATATCAATCAAGGAATCAGGAGATATAATAATGAATCCCGCAAAATCAAAAAAAAAAAAAAAAAAAAAAAAAAAAAGGCCACGTCTCGTGCTTGTGCAGTGACAAAAAGTTATGAGATCTTGTTCTGAGCAAAGTCTGCACTTTACAGAGTATATTCACTTCACTTTGTGAAATGGAATGCTTTCTCTCGGTATTATGGAACGTTTATTTAATTTTTTTTTTAAACTAAGCAAACCATGTTTTTAAACATATGTGATGTATTGTAAGGCACATAATATGACCTAACACTGAATATTTTCCATTTTTTTATTAAACATTGGTTTAGATTAAAAAATAAAAATGTAATACCTCGAAATGTACTTAAGACATGCTAAAATTTTTTAATGTCATTTTACCAATTAAAATATTGTTAGCTGTTAATTTTTATAAATTAACATTAAAAGTGATTTATTAATTTGATTATTATTTAATTTATTAACGTTTTAAGTAACCATGTCTTAAATATATTCGTTAAAAAACTGTTTGCACCAATCCCACTGGATCCCGCGGGATTGGCGCAAATCTCGCAAAACTTTCGCGGGATTGCAATCATTACCTGTGTTGTCCCTAATATTTGTTTACATCGTTTCAAAGACTACCTTACCCATTATTGGCAGAGTTCAGTGCTCACCGCACACATTGCTTACATAGCTTAAATACCCATACTAACCATTTTTAAATAACATTCATACACAGTTGATATCCAGCGACGGCCGGCATCTGTGGTTATTATCCATCTAGACCAGTGTTTCCCAACCTTTTTTGGGTCATGTCCCACTTTCAACTTTTTTTTTGCCCCCCATAGATAATTTTTAATAAAAAAATTATTTGTTATTAAAGAAACTGATATAGGATGGTTTTTGAATGAAAACACTTTAATATTATCATAAAACACAGTAAGTAAAATTATAAAACATATAATGAAATACTAAAATTCAAAAGGTTTATAATCAACATTTATTATGGCAATTTAGTGTGATCCTTTTAAGAATTTGCTTTTTTGCTATATTTTGTAACCATATCTGGCATTGCGTTTAAATAACCCAAAGAGAAAGCGGTAAAGTCGTATCAAGTCAATTTCTAAATTGCCCCCCTTAAAAACCCAAATTGCCCCCCTGTAGGGCGTGGGCCCCACGTTGGGAAACACTGATCTAGACCCTTTCCTGTGAAACTTGAATCTAAAAGGACATATCGATGACAACCGTCATTTATTAGTAGTTAATATTAATAAAAAACAAGTCAACGTATTATCGTTAGCTTCTAGATTCTACTGAATACGCTGCAGAAGATGCTGGTGTAATTATTTTAGCTGTTTATCTAAGCAGAGAGAGCTGCCATTTCATTAGTTAATTAAATATTCTCTTTTAGGTTAAGTGGACTTTATCACAGATCGCTAATCGGAATATAAAGAAGAAACTCAATATTTTGACTGACTGTTAGGACTAAGAGACGATAGAAGGAGAATTTAGACAACTTTAATAAAACTTCAATTTATTTCTCTTTATATAGATATAAAGATTCAATCACTTCATCACAGTGCACGAAGTCCCATCAGCAAAATAGTATATCTCTGTTTGTTTCGGATCGGTGTTTTAGAGTGACAAGTTTGCATAGTCCGTTGGTAACAACTTGGGAACACAGAAGGGCCGTGCCGCAAACATTTCGACACGTGAAGACCGTGCAATGTAGAGTATCACACAGAAGGGGGAGTGTCTGTTGGAGGCACTCTTCAGAGGAGGGCGCAGGCCCTGGTGTGTCCATTGCTGGCACTCTTGCGGATCCGCATGGGCACTGCGCGTAGTTTGCTGAGATAGTACCCCGAGCCGCGGCCGCGGTCGGACGGGTAGTCTGCAGACTCGGCCTCTGGCGGCGCCTCGTCGCGGCGCTGCAGCCGGTGGATGACGATGCGGTACGTGCCGATCACCGCGCTCTTGGCCCCACGCTCGCGGTGCTCGTCCAGCAGCTGTCGGGTGATGCCCAGCTCGGACAGCTTCTCGACGGCTGCGGCTTCAGCCTCACAGAGGGCTTCGTTGCTGCTCGACTCGGTGGGAGTAATACTGTATTTTTCAGACGGACCCGGTGGCGGTGTCATTGGCGTCTTCTCCAGGAAGTCAGTCTCCTTGATGGCGTCCAATGTCGGCCGCCTGGACGGGTTCAGTTGCAGGATAGACACTGTAAAAGTCAATATAATTGATCATTTACTTCTTGCGTTCTCTTCTTTTCTATGTGATTAAAAGATAGATAATATTTACGGCACTTTATTTATATGTAGACCTACTCCCACGAAAGGTGTGGCAAGAGCGTGTATTTAAGAGTTTCCACCATAAAACAATGAATTTTACTAGAAAAAACTGGTGATTCTTATCATAGAAATATTTGATTACTAGCTGATACCCGCGACTTCGTACGCATGTATTAAGAATTTCTTTGCCAGAATTGATTATGGAAAGTTGTTGGTAACGAAGGATTGGTCCCAAACAACACCGAGTCGGAATAATATGACAGGAAAGCTATCACTATATCATTCTACCGTCGAACCTTTCTCTTGAAGAGAATCAATTTCCAACATATTTCTGTCACCATTCGATAAGTTCTCAAAATTTCGTGACTACAACTGTTAATCATACCGGTAAAAATGTCCTGAGCCCTTCCCACAGATTTTCTTGTCAAATTCCATTAATATCGGTATAGCCATTTAGTCGTCAAAACGTAACAAAAAGACAGAGAGTTACTTCCGCATTTATAGTGTTATTAGTGCAGATCACACACACTGACTGTGAACAACCCCGGAGGGATCATTATAGCGTGAAAAAGTGAACACCTACAGCATTGCAAGAATACCTACGATTTGCCACGCACTGAACCCCTAAATTTGTGAAATCTACAGTTTAACATTCAATCCTTATAACCGACGGTCCAGGGATGACTCTTACGATCAAAAACAAATTTTTAAAATCTTTGGCTGCACGGAGAATTGAACCAGAGACCACGATCCAAACAGCAGTAAGCAAGCACTTTAAGCACTGAGCTACCAGACCGCTATATGGAAAGATTGTACAGAGACCTAAACACCCTACGCGTCTGTCTATCACCATTCAGTAAATTTTCGAAATTATAAGACAACATGTATTATTTATACAGAAAATTTTTCAACCAAATGTAGACAGTATTTTTCTACTTGTTTCAAAGGATAAGTGTGAAAACTTTCATCGAAATCGGATGAATACTGTGGATTTGTATGAAGAACAAACAAACCAACAAACAAACATACATACATACATTCATTCATCTTTATATATATAGATTGGAGCAGATAACACACTGACTTCGAGAGAGAAAAAATTGTACACTTACAGAATTGTTAGACCGCGTACATTTTGCCAAGCATTTCACCCCAAAATTTGTGAGATCTACAGTTTAATGTGGAATCCGTAAAACTGACCGTCCAGGCATGGCACATACGATTTTTTTTTTTTTTGAACTTTGCCTCCATTGGGATTTGATCCGGCAGAATACACATTAGTAAGCAACCGCGGTAACCAATGGGCCACCAGCCCACAATAGTGTATGGAACTACAGAGTCTTACACATCCTAAACGACGGTCTATGTTCGTTTCGGTAATTTTTCAAAATTACATAACAATATGACGGTAAATTGCTCAGCCAAATGTAGACAGTATTTTTCTCCAATTTTCAAAGGATAAGTATGCAAAGTTTCATCGAGATCGGATGAAAACTGTGGATTTGTATGAAGAACAAACAAACAAACATTCATCTTTAGATATATAGATAGATTTAAATTATATTAAAAAATGATAAAATATGTAATTATTCCTTATGTAATATTCGCCCACCATATTGGCTCAGGTCATTGAAGCACCATGTTTGTTTAACCGTTTCGAATATCGTTGATGGAAGACATTTTCATCACAGAGACTTGGGTGGCAGAAGAATAGAAGCCATAGTGCACGATTCCTAATGGCCTAATCGCCTAATCGCCAAACCTTTTCGCAAAGCGAGTGCAGTGAAGGCATAACACACTGTTTATAGTGATTTGTCCATCTGATGAGGACGTAAAACTTGGGAGGATCCGTGGCGTCTTTCGGAAGGTTAGGCTCTGAATGTACCGGCATTGGGAATTATCCTCTCCTTTCTTTCATTCATTCACGCTACGCAGTCACATTCACAAAAAAAGAAACACTTACATACACTTCCATATTGGAAAACGCAACGGGAAGCCAATTCTGAGGGCAGTTGACATGGAGAGTAACTCCCTCAGTGGTGACCATCATCATAAGTAATATTCACGTACAAAAATTGCTTCTTAGTCCTGTCTGGCCTCGCCCTAAGGCATGGGGCAAGATGAGGCATTCTTTTTGGTTGTTTTTTTTCATCCTCACGGAGTGGGCAAACATGAACCGACTCATCATCGCCACATGCGTCAATGCACCCAAAACTGCTGACTTTCCACATGTCTGTCAAGTGATTCACCTCTCATGAAACTTGGAATGTAGATTATGACAGCAAAGACATACTGCATATTCTGTGTCACTGTCAGAGTGGACCTTGTGATGGCTCTAGGGATTTATAGAGTGTAATTAGGACTATATTCTGCATGTTTATCACAAGTTTGGGTGACATGGAAAGAACCTCCAAGAAGAGTGAGCTAATCTGTACACTCTGGCATCCCCTTGTCAACGGCATTGCCGACTGATCTTTCCACGACAAAGGCGTTGAGATGAGTAATCCTAAAAACAATGGGTCATTTTAAGACCAATATTAATAATAATGTCAATCAACATTGAGGGTCTATCTACAATTAAAGAAGAACTACTCAAAAATATGTGCCATAAATCTTAATGTGACGTTCTACGTTGACAACAGACACGTAGAGATATCACTCAGAGAAGACCAAAAATAGGAGGAATGCGTTTTATAGCTAAATGGGCTCACAGTAAGTATGGTAGTGACATTGTTTAAAATCAGAGATAGCAGTGCTTTCCACTTCATACACACAGGATAATGATATTGAAATACTGACTATCGAGTTGAGTAACTGCACTTTCACGTCAATCTAAAAGCCACCAAATGCGAGGTTCCAATTCAAGTCACTAGCAAATTTCTACAGTCAGACTTCTCGTGTTGTAGCTGGTGACTTTAACAGCCATAGCAGCTTCTTGGTATACGAGGATGATGACGAGAACGGGGAAGCTGTACTGAAATGGGTGGAACATAATAAGCTAACTGTTCTTCATGACAGTAAACTCCTACATTCTTTCAACAGCGGAAGATGGAAGTGGGGTTATATCCCTGATCTGTTGTTCACCAAAACAGTTTCGCAACCAATACCTAACAACCAACATAGATCAATACGCATGCAAGAATTTGCAACAATCAGACCGATGATACTTCCACTTCGACGGGGGTTTAATTTAAAAAAGGACAACAAATTGGACAACTTTTACTAAAAAATTGGATTATATGATTTGAAACATGCACCCTTGGCGGAGCACTAAAATGATTTGGTGGAGGCTGTGAAAACAGGTTCCCGACTTTCAATTCTTAGCGGTTGCCGCACAATGTACATTCCAGGCATAAGCAAAGAGGTTTCACATCACCTGCAGGAATACCTGAGGCTGTTCGAAGATAAATCTTTTAGCCGGGAAACTGTGTAATCTGGGTTAACACTGTGCTCTACACTTGCAAAGACTAAGTGAAAACGTTGGATTGAGGCCCTGAAAAACGTGGAACTGCCCATGAAGGGCCGAAAGGCATAGCAACTTCAGAGAAGACTTTGACCCATATGAAACCAATACACATGCCAATGTAACACCCAACCAAATAGTACAACAAATACACTGGCGGAAATTAAAAGTGTAAAACCCAGACGGAGTTGTGATAAATTAATTAAATTTGGCCCCAATTATCTTCATATGAAGGGTATTAAATGATTAAAAATTGAAAGTTTCACATATTATAGTATGAGAATTATGGGACTGTTTATTATGCAAAATTACTATTTTTTTGTCGACAATTTCTTGTTGACCAAGTGTGCCAAGGCGAAGAGTGACGATCCTCTACACTGAAATTTGTTACCGTGAGAAAGGTCGGAGAACTGACGTGTTTGAAATCGGTGCATCATGTCGTGAAATCTCTCGAACGATTGGCCGTAGTGTAATTTTAGTTTAAAGACTTGTTACACAGTGAATCAAAGAAGGCTCTTGTACCCCTAGAGCAGGCACAGGTCCACACAGAAGGATAACAGCACGTGAAGACCGAAAAATTCTGTGGGTGGCTGTGGCTGGCAGACTGGTGACTGCAGGACAGATCCTGGTAGTGGTTACAGAGAGATTCACCCTCCTGACGATTTAAAAAAAAAAAATTGCTTGAAGCTTGGTTTTTTCTCTCTGACCCCTAAGCAATGTGTTCCATTAACATTATTTCACTGCTGGCATCGTCTAACCTGGTACAGTATAATGCAAAACGCAAATGGACACGTGAATGGCGTACATTTGTTTTTAGAGACGAGTCTCGATTCCGTCTGTGGCAAAGTGATAATCGACAACATGTACGCAGGCGTAGTGGAGAAACAGCTTACCCTGCTGTGATTTCAGAACGTGATTTCAGCCACGGGTTTTATAGTTTGGGGCAGTTAGTTTCGACAGCAGGACTGACACAATAACAGCCCACTTGTTTCTGAATGGGGTACTGCACCCAATAGGGTGATACCCTTGATGACTCTGGTATCCCGGCCCAACACCGTAACATGCCCGGAAGAAGAGATGGAGGTGGACAACCGATAGACGGCGCTAGCAATAGGCCAACTAGCGCCAACGCATAGCAGGGGTTTCCGCCGCGGCCAATCAGAAGCGACTTGCCTAGTATAGATACAACCACGCGGTCCCACTTGGGACAGTGAGGAATCCGACAAGTCCTTCCTTGTTGTTGTCCTCGAGGAACTTCCTCAAAGCCGTCAGCGAGAGCTTGTTCGCTCCACGTTCGACTTGTGTGTCGCGTACTTCAAGTAGCACGCAACTCAGAAGATGAGTGGCCGGTACACAGCTGTCGCCAGGAGAAGAGCCGGTGGTTGGCTGCCTGCCGAGGCCGATTCTCGTCTGGACGAGATGGTGGAGGAGGCAAAGCGGCGTCCGCCGCGGTTCTGGCCGACGAAACCGCAGTTCGCGCCAGCTGCGGATGCAGTGCCGGATTCTCCTGCATCTCCCGACAAGATGGATGACAATGAACCTCTCATGGAAGAGGGTCCAACTTATCCCATCTATGCTGTCACCAGTGATGGTATCCGACTACTCGGCCGGCTGCAGGGCTGCACCGATCTACCGCTGCTCGCATGGCCGCAAGTAGACGGACTGATCATCATGCCCTGTAACCTGACTGACTGGAGGACAGCCACTAACATGTTGCAAGAGGAGAACATACCCGCGAAGGATTACTATCCACAACGTAACGTCAAGACAACTTCTACAACAGATGACAACTGTCCCGCATCTGCCGATAAGTCTACTTCTACTGCCACGAAGCGGAAGACGCAAGAAATCGTGCAGTGCTTCAAGTGCCAGCGCTTCAATCATTACGCGAATCAATGTACTATGAGGCAAAGGTGCGTTCGCTGCGGGGAACAACATCTACCGGCAGACTGTCCCAGACCAAAGAAGGATCCGATCTGCTGCAACTGTGGTGGACATCACGCAGCCTGCTACCGCGGATGTCCCAGCAGGAAACGACGGTTGCAGAAGAGACAAGTAACTTCTCGTGCTGAGTCGGCGCCCAACCCGCAGGGGGACTCAGCCGTAGAAAAGGGTTCAACATGGCAAGCTACCAGAGCAGTTTGTCGTCAGACAACCAAGCACGCTCCATCGCCCAGCGAGGAGGACCGCTCAAGACACCGCATCCCGCCTCGTCCAGCTACGAAGGCGAAGACCGCAACCCCACGTGGCCGAACATCCAGCCGGCATAGATGCTGCGAGTACATCGCAGCAGACCTGCAGTGGGAGCCGAAACTGAATAACATCATCGAGCTGCTGACGCAACTCGTATCAAGTATAATTACGAGCTCGGCCGATACACCTAGCTCCAGAACGCTTCATGAAGACACGCCGTAAATATCATCAATAAGCAAGAATACGGCCAACCAAGAAGAACCAGCTAAAGGTTAAACAAAAAGCCTAAAAAGAAAATAAAAAAGTTAAAAACAAAAATACAACCAGTAAAAATGAAGGCAATGCCAACTAGGCAAATACTTCAACAATGAATTCTCCAGCTTACGGGCTGAAGAAGCAAGTTAGGCTCAGGCAGGACTTGGGACAGTGCTGTGTTCACTGGTTTCCAGTATCGTTACAGTCTCTCCGTACATCGCATATCGGACATTGATCATCGCGCGTCTCGGTTCACGTTCGGTTACCTCTCTTGGACTCTGTGCATCGCATATTGGACTGATCAGTGCGCGTCTTGGTTTACGATCGGTTTCTCCTTTGGACTCTGTGCATCTCATCTTGGACCTTGCGTCCGGTTTGCTCGTGATCGTCTCCGGGTGACCGCCCGTCCGCCCGTCCGCCGTGTGACATTTCGGCCGCCGTGCGGACATAGCAATGTCCACCATCCAAATCGCATCTTCCAACAGAATAATAACCATACTCATACCGTGGCCATCACAACACAAGCCTTGTTAGTGCTTACGATCACAATTTGAACCGCATGGTCCCCAGATTTGTCCCAAATAGAGCATGTCTGGGATGCCAAGAGTAGACACATTAGATCACATGGTCACCCAGCACAATCTGTGCAACAACTGACTGCACAAACATGCAGACTTAAATAGACATAGCCCAAGAATACATCTGAACACTTATTGATTCAATACTGGCAATGATCCACAAATAAGCAGGCGCTAAAGGTTAGAGAACTTCTTACTGACAACTGTATCTAAAGGTAATAAACGTATCCTGATCCATTTCAGTTTGTTATCATTTCTTCTGCGTATCACCCCGGATATATCTACAAAGTTTTCTATAAATCCATAATTCCTGTCTGGTTGTTGCTCTTTTAAGTTCCGTCAGTGTATTACTGAATGGCAAAGGGAGAAGACTCAGAAGAAAAGACAGGACTAATATAGTAAAACGATCAAAATTAGATACAAAAGACCTCTCCAAAGAATTTCAAATGAATGCACTGATAAAAGCTATTAAAAGTTGCGAAACTGGTAAAGCAATAGGTGTTGATGATGTAACTGCAGAGCAGGTAAAAACATTTTGAAACCTTTGCAATGGAATGGCTTTTGCGTCTTTACATCAACTGCCTCCGAAGTAAACAGATATCAAAAATATGGAGAAATACTAAAGTTATTGCCATATTAAAACCTGAAAAAGACTCTTCTGTCGTCAATAATTATCGCCCTATTCCTCTGTTATGCCACCTGTGTGAGATATTTGAAAGGATGCTGCTCAATCAACTGAGCCCTAAAATCGAGCCGAAACTGATACACTAGCAAGCTGGTTTTAGACCTAACAAAAACTGCACCGCAGAAGAAACAGCAAATTACTAATAAGTTTACTGCTGAATGACTTTCCTTATCTGGTAACCAGAGGAAAACGTAATTTGTGTAAATTATCTTGCATAGTAATGCAAGGTATTAGTGTAAGTTGCAACTCTCTTCAGGGACACATATTCTATTTTGTATATATATCATCTCAACCAGCATGGAGTGTAGTGGCTGATGAAGAGTGGTGAAGCAAGGAAAAAGCTGTGATGACTGTGGAGTTCGTTTTAATTGGAAATGTGGCTAAATGGAAGCTGAAACTTAGGTTCGCTCTCCTTGGAGGTGTTTGCCTTGCAAAAGTAGTATGGAAAAAGGGAACTGGGACATAGGATCTCTCGTTTAGAATTTACATTAGCTGAATTAACTAGAAAACTCAATGTTTTGAAAGCTGAATAAGTAGTTTTAAATGTTAAGAAATTCCAACAGACTGCAGCCAAAACTGGAGTGAGACAACAGAACCTGCCTTACAGTATACAAATATTCTGTTGGAAGTTTCCAATACTATCGGGATGTTGGAAAATCTAACTGACGATGTATCAGATACTACAGCAGGACAATTTCGTTGCAACAAAGCTGTAAATAAGCACACGTTGTGCAAAGGTCGCGAAAAGAAATCCCAGAAGGTATTATTGCTTGGAAGTAGCCAAGTTAGAGGATTAAGTGCAATGTTACAGTCAAGCTCGTGCTCTGATGTTGAGATGTGTAGAATATTTAAGAGTAATGCAGACCGTAACAGTATTGAGGATGAAATTTCAAACTTTGGGAAGATCTTTCTGAAGATCATATATTTATAGTTATAGTTGGGTGTCCTGGGAATAGCCTGTTCAGAAATAGCAGTTACTATGTATAAAAAGATATTGACAGCGTTGCCAAGAACACCTTTGCCAACAATGTTGGTTTTGTTGACATTTTCAAACATTATGATCAATCCTGGATGCGTGGTCATGTACAACGTACGCAGGCAGATCTGAAGCGTGCGTTGTATCAGAGTGACAAAATAGACATTGGTCTTATAGATGTTTCTTACGCGGAGTGAGCCTATTCTGGTAGTAATTGGTGGTAGAACTCAAGTCTTTTTTAGGCCAAAAGTCAAGGGTAGAAAGAGTTATTTAAGGAATAACGGGGGTAAACAATAAGTTCAATTATTTTCACCAGAGGTTTAGGAGAGTTGCTTCCCTGCAAGACTATTTAATGAGTAAGCAAGAGTTGGATAACAGTAGGTATTAAAACATCTTGTAGCATAAAATAGAATTGTATGTAGAAGTGGCATTAAAAAACTTGCTGTAGAATAGAAGTAATTAGAGAAGCTAAGCAATTGGCTATAAACAGTTAGATAAGCAATTCCGAAAATAAAATAAAAAGTGTTTGGAACGTTAGAAGAGAAACGACTGTATAATCCCCTTAACATAACTTTAAACATTAACAATAAAGGAATTAACATAACTTTAAGCATTAACAATAAAGGAATTAACAATAAACATGTAAGTGACTCTTCATCTGTAGGATGTGCTTTCAATAACTACTTGTTAACAATTGCTGAACAAATAAGAGGAAAATTTATTGGTAATGCGGATTGTTTAACTACACTTAGATCCTTGTTTCCAAAAACAGCATCTGCCTCTCTTTCCCACTAGTAAAATTAAATAGAAAAACTTATTAAATCCCTAAAAAATAAAAAGTAACTGGGTGACGATGAGGTTACCACCCGTGTACTGAAACAATGTAGCACTAGCATTAGCAGAGTTATCAGTTATATTTGTAATAGTTCTTTCAATGAAGATATCTTTCCAGACTCACTCGAGAAGTCAATAATCGAACTGCTTTATAAAAAGTTTGGTAACTCAAAGACTGAGAATTATAGATCCATTTCACTTCTATTAGCATTTTCAATGATCTTAGAAAAAGCAATGTACAGAATGGCGTATGCACATCTATATTATAATGATTAATGACCCATTCAATATAGCGCAGTTTGGTTTTAGGCACTGTGCTTCGACAGAGTCACCAATCTTTACTTTTATAGACAACATATTGGAAGCAATCCATAAAAAATTATATTCCCTAGGAATAATCTGTAATGTGGCTATGTATGGTCTTTGATTGTGTTGATCATGGGATTCTCCTAGGTAAACTAGTACACTATGGAGTTAGTGGTAGGCCATTTTAAATCGTAAAGTAGAAAGCATTGTGTATCCTTGAAAGATGTTAATACAGGAGAGGTTATAAACTCGGAACAGGGAATAGTTAAATGTGGTGTACTTCAAGGTTCATTTCTTGGCCCTCTGCTATTCTTAATTTATATCAATGATCTGCTACACATATAGTCACAGTGAATGTATGGTGCTTATTGTAGATGCTACTAGAATATCACATTGAAACACCTATCAGTACAAAAGCTTGAAAACACAGCACATGATGCCTTAAAGAAAATTAACAGATGGTTGAGTGCTGATAAATTAATACTCAATAGTTACTTCGATTTGTTACAAAAAATAAATAAAACAAAGAACAACAATAAAGTGGTATCTGAAGGAAAAGCAACCAATGAAAGCAATTTCACAAGATTCATGGTTGTATATATTGATAACAAGTTGAACTGGAAGCAATATGTTCAACATCTTCTTAAAAAACTAAATTCTGCATTTTCATTGAGCTAGAAAAGCTGATATTAAAAAAGGAAGTTGGTATATTTTGAATATTTTAATTCCCTGCTCACTTATGGCATCTCATTCTAGGGACTCTCTTCACAAGCTCAATGGGTATTTAAATCACAAAAACGTGTTCTAAGAATTCTTTGCGGAGCAAACCCACTGACGTCATACAAAAATCTGTTTAGAAAACGTGGTGTACTTACAATTCCAGCACAGTATAAGTTCTCCCTACTATCTTTTGCACTCTTCAGTCTTAATTCTGCCATAGATAGCTATAACGATAGGAATAAATATAACATTCACATAGATCACAAGTCTTTGTCAATTGTAAAGAATGGGATAACATTCACTTGAGCGTCTTTGTTCAGTATCCTACCATAAGAAATAAAAGGTTATCAATGAAAACCTAGCTACTTTAAACCCAAACTGAAAGAGTTCCCGCTTCAGAACCCATTTTACTCTGTGAAAGAATATTCTTTTTGGAATTGGGTAACTAATAATTACTGAGACAATACTATATATTTGATGTGTGGGAGGATAAGGTGACAAAGTTGTTCATAATTACTAAAATGGTATATGTTTTTTTTTTGTGTCGATACCATTTGCGAAAGCAACAATTACTTTATCTGGAAATTGCACTCATGTATAGTAACTAACATAGAATAATATGTATTTGCAGATTACAGTAGAAATTTATTATACTAAGGGGCATCCATAAATTACGTGAGATGTTTTTCCGGACCCCACCTCCCTGCGGTAAGACTTCGTGAGATCTGGTACGATCCCCCACCCCCCCTCTGGTGAGATCTAGTACGTGAGACCCCTCCCCTCCATAGAGATCGCCTCTCACCCTTACACCGCCACTTTACGACGAAACACCCCCCCCCCCCTCCTAAAATCGACTTCCGCGTCATTTGTAGACCTTTTTTTTTTTTAGCTCTACAGTCCAGCAAAATTTTCCAAAACCTCATGACGTGAGATTTCCGTTGACTCCTCCCCCTTCCCCTTGGTGAGATTTCGCCAGAACCTCCCCCCCCCCCTCACTATTTCACTTCACGTAATTCATGGACGCCCCCTAATGGATTTTTAAGGAACTAGTTTTCAGAAGTTGGTAATGTGATTTATATTGTTAATGTATTGTTCCACATCTCTGAGACTGTTGTCACGTTGGTTCAAAGTGAACATATCTATCTAGATTGGCGTCGTGTACCAGGAAATGAAAGAAGTGAGTGGGTGAAACTCTGTACCATCCGACGGACGAGCCATCATCAACAGTGTCTATATGCAGAGTGGAGGGAGTTGGGACTCAAGCTATACGTTTGGTGCAGTCTGGTGATACAGAACTGTGCACCACCACCACTCCTTCCATCCCGGCCTCGTTCCAAATGATGAAAAACTAGATAAGACCTTGAGATTCGTCCAATACCGTCAAAAAGTCTTAGTGAACTTGACTGGATTCTTCTTAATCTTACCGAGACTGATAGGTGAAATGTTAACGTTCAGGTCTGGAAGACGCGGGTTCCAGTCAAAATAATTCGGTTTTCAATATGTTCTCAAAATCGTCCAGGCGAATGCCACGATAGTTCCTTCAAACATGCGAAGTCAGGATGCCTCCCGATTCCTTGCCCCCCCCCCCCACCCCCACCCCCACATACTCTCTCAGCTTTAACGATTTGGATGTAAAGCCCGAGTAGAAAATAAAAAGAAAACTCTTGAAATGTTGCGATGAAATGATATTAGACTTCTTCAAACAAATTGAAACATCTCTTTCAAGTGCTGCTAACTGCTTCCACATCCTAGGCTGTGGCCCAGGTTAATGGAGTTACCCATTACGTCAACGGCCTCCTAGAAATAGAGGTAACAGAGGGTACGATGGACGGCATTCACTTACGCCAAGATTTGGAAATAATAGCTGGAGGATTGTAAGTAACACATGATAATCGGTATGGGGAGTTCATAAGGTAGTTGGGAAGCACTGCATTATAGACACAAGGAATTTCATGTCTCTAAAATTCATTTTATTGGGTTTATCCTAAGAAAATAATAAAAAAGTAAAACAATCGGATCTACAGGTTGGGATTGTTAGGAAGGCGTTATCAATAAAATGATTCTTCTAATGGTTTTACATCTGGTTGACGTCGAGGTCATTAAAGGAGGGATTTTTTTTTTTTTTTAATTGCTTAATGTCTCTTAACAGCGAGGTCTTTAGAGACGGGGAAGGATGGGGAACAAGGAATGGGAAGGAATTCGGCCATGGCCTTTTAAAGGAAGCATCCCGGCATTTACCTGGAGTGATTTGGGAAACCATGGAAAACCCAAATCTGGATGCCCGGACGGGGATTCGAACCGCCGTCCTCCCGAATGCGAGGCCAGAACGCTAGCCGTTACACCACCACGCTCGGTGGAGGGAAATGATTAAGGACAAGGAGCGGAAAGGAATTCGCCCCTGGACTTTTGAAGGAACCATCTCGCCTTTGGCCTGGAATGATTTTGGAAAACCAGGGAAAATCAAATCCTTGAAGGCCGGGTAGGATTTCAAACCCACGTCCTTCCGAATGTCAGACCATATTGGGATAGCAAATTTCAACTGGAAGGACACGTAGTTTGAGTACAGAATGAAAAAGACACAAGATAAAATCTAAGTTAGTGGGGGACATAATGGACAAGAAAATAGAAAACGCGTGACTTAATAGGAACAGTAAAATGATGGAGTTACACTGATGAATTAAGACTAAACAAACAACATTAGCGGAAGTAAATATGACAACATCACCAGAAGATAGCGTCCAAAGATTGAAAACTAAAGCACTAATTATGCATATAACAAATGAAGGAAATCTAATGCAGGATAAGTAAAAATGGAAATGGTATAAGGAACTTCGGAACAGAGGATAGAAATCGTCTGGTAACTAGGTTGGCAGAATTTCGTAATTTAAGAATGTCAGAATAATTTACACGTGGCTTCACCCATGGGACAAGGACAATACAAACTGCACAATATTATTGTTGAACATTATACAATAATAAATTCTTGAACTTCATGATGCATAGACCGATTCTGAGAATTATTTTTTTTATTAGGAAGTGCAATCTGAAATTCAGGAAGTTATTAATGGAAGACGAAACAAACATTCGAAGTGAAAAAATTAAAAGAAATTCACATAAAACAGAAAGGAATACATCGAAAAGAGGGGTAAATTAAGTAGACAAAGAAGCATCGGGCATACAGAGAAAAAAAGAGGCCCATATCTTTGCATCGCAGGAGGTGTAGAAAATGGTAATGATTAAGACTGCAAACTAATATGTAAAAATGTGTAAGAAAAATGATCCAGCAAATATGCAAAAATGTATAGAAAGAAAAGATTAAAGGTAGAATGCGTTATATTGCATGGTCTCATAGAATTTTTAATAAATTTAAAAAAAGAAGTGTTAAAATGAAGAGGTGCTAATTTAAAATTTGCTCTAAGCTAGAAAGACAAAGTAGACGGAAAGAAATTATGTATATAAACTCTGTGATGTGCGGTATGTTAGAAAAAGAGCAAAACGTTTTAATAGATGCTATAGTGTATTCAGATTGTAGCACAGAATCTGAAAGGACTCTAAAGAGTTTAAATAAAAATAAACCGTTAAGAACAGATAAGGTTTCCTTACAGTTATTAAAATCCTAATAACTGTCACAGAAATGTAACGCCGGGGCATGGCATTCTGGAGGATGCGGATTCAAATCCACGTCCGGCCATCCATATTTCGGTTATCCATTGTTTCCCGAAATCACTCAAGGTGTATGCAGGGATAGTTCCTTCAAAAGGTCGTGGCCGATTCCTTCCCATCGTCTCTCGGCTGTAATGACCTCGACGGCAACGATACGCAAAGCCACTCCTCCACCCCAAAAAGAATAACTTTCCGGTTGGTTCCTGTAGTTTCTTGTTTTGTTCTTAGCGCTCCTTCATGGTAGAATTAGCGCGCGTACTCTATCTGGCAATAAGGCCAATCAAAACGCTAGTCAGTGGGTTAAATGCTGACATGATGTAGTAGTAGAAATCTTTCCCAAGTTATTACTTGTGGTATTTTGTAAATGTCGATTAATCTGAATTTTCTTATTTATGCGTTAAATGTTAGTAAGAAACTGAAAAGATTGTACTTTGTTATGTATTTCATAGTCTTATTTGCCATACTACATGAATGTCCTCTGTTCTCTCTCTGGTTATGGCCACTGTGGTCTACGTATACACCAGTAGCTAGTCAGGGGTGTGTAACATGTGATGAGGGTATATCTGTTTGTGAAGGTGGAGATTGGGAACCGTCCTAGAATTTGGCTAGATGATTGCGGAGAAAATATCTAAAAACCGCAATCAAGACGGTCGGTACGCGGGATCCAGAACTCGAAATGGCCTGACAACTTTTCATCTTAACATTCTTCCAAAATCTCATCACGAACTCACTGTGTTGCTTCTCCTATTCTTCTGACCACTTGTTATCAGCCCTGCTTCTAGGTTTCATTACAAATGTACGCTTATTTACAGAGCCTCCCCCCCCCCCTCGTTGCCTCCAGCGAATGTATCCATTTGGTGATTTATTTTATTGAATAATCTTTTTGAGAGTCTATTGTTTTCCGTGCTAAAAATGTGTCCAAAATATTTCAAACGTCTCCTGTATACATTGTGGATAAAACTGTCTTTGAGACTATAGAGGTCTGCTGTTCGCTTCTTCATCCAAATTCCAGAATCGTTCTTTCCTAAGCTCCGCTTAATATTCACCAATCAGATGTAGCAGGGACAGACCTCTGTGGTTATTCGGATTTGTGTTTTCACCTTTCTTATAGAGTGGGTATATCAACTCGCAATTCCAGTTCTGTGGTGCTCGTTTTTGTTTTGTTTTTTTTTCCTAGTGAGTGGATTCTTCTGGTGAGATCTTCTCCTTCAAATTTCAACATCTCCTGGTGTCCTGTTGTTTTTAAGAGATCGAATGATCTCTGCTGCCTCTTCCAATGCTGTGAGATGTGAATCTGGGTTCGGCGTAGGTTTTCAATATGCAATATCTCTTTTGATGAGTCGCAACTGAATAGATCGAGCAAGTAATCTGCTAAAATCTTGCAGTTCAGCTTGATGCTTGTCTCCAGTGGGCCATCTGATTTACGGAAACACATGCTTGGAGTTTGATAGCTGAAAAGCCTCCCATCTTTTGATAGTCTGGTGGCCATTACATATTTTTTATTGCATCACAGGTCGTGTTGCACCATCTGTGTTTTCGTTTCTTCAGGAGCTGTCCAAACTTCTGTGCCGATCTTATAATTGTGCTTCGCAGTTCAGTCTGAGCCTTGCAATCGTGTTCTCGCATGTCCTGTATAAAGCATTAGAGATTTGATACTTTATTTTATATCCCATGATAACTTCTAGCTTACCAGAACAACGCGGTCATTCAAAACGCTGTGGATCTCAGGGGAAAAAGTCGGGACAAACTAAACAAAAAAACAAAAAAAAGTTAAAGCGAGGTACTAAACTTACTGATGAGGGCCCTGCAGGACACAGAAACGTGGCCAGGTACTGTGTAGCAGCATTCGAGGATGAGCTTCTTGAGAGAGTTGACAGTCTGCGCCCTGAAGGGCATGTGACCGGTCACCATGAAGAAAAGGAGAACCCCGAGCGCCCAGACGTCGACGGGGCCTCCCATGTAAGACTCGTCTCGGAACAGCTCAGGTGCTGCGTATGGCGGGGAGCCACAGAATGTGGTCAACAGCTGCTCGCGCCCTGAAACACAGTGACCAGAGATGTTACATGCATTTCAGCACTGATGAGTGCACGCGAAATGACCGGTATATTTGAAAAATCAATAAAAACTAAACGGGCAGCGATAGAAATACAGGCTTGTTGCAATATGCTTGGGACAACAGTAAATTTTCAGGCAGACAAACTTTCGAAATTAGTTACAATTTTCAACAACAGATGGCGTTGCAGGCGATTTTAAAAATATAACAATAAACGCAGTCTGTGAGTTCGCCATTCTGTAAGTCGTCTTTCTGCTGTAAGCGTGTGCTGTTCACAGATTACAAGTTTGCTGTGAAAAAATGGTGGATATGTGGAAAATATCGTACTTTAGATTTTTGCAGATTGCAGCGCCATCTGTTGTTGAAAATTGTAACTAATTTCGAAAGTTTGTCTGCCTGAAAATTTACTGTTGTTCCAAACATATTGCAACAAACGGTGTATTTCTATCACTGCCCGTTTAGTTTTTATTGATTTTTCAATATACTGGTCATTTTTGAAACATCCTGAAGGTTGAAACGGATATCACCTTTGCGGATGCAGAGGTTCATTTATAATTAATTTTATTAAAAATCATTATGAATATATTATTTTATTAAAAATTCTAGATTTTACGTAACTATCGTCTACATCCTGTAACAGCCCTCAAACCTAAACTTTAACTGAAATTGTATTTTATGAAGCATTTTCAGCAAGCTCGAGTGTGATTGAAAATGTTTTTGAATATTTGTCTTGTATTATATTGTAAATCAGTGTAAATGGATTTTGTTTTGTGAAAAGAAATTGTGGAAATACCATTTAATATGTCTAATGACAGAACTATGCAAGAGAATTACTTAAATGTTTGTAATTGTAAGTATTAAGGTGAGCTACGATGTTTAAACGATGATTTACTTCAGTTTAAAATGATTTATGTGGATAATTTTGTGTTTCAGTATCTTTAATTTTCATTTCTAAGCATTTTGTAATAATTATAAATGATTATGTATTAATTCTGATTGTTTTTAATATGTTTTCAATTGTTTAAGTATTGTTAATGTTCGAGAAATATCTGTCGGAAGCCTTTCTTGTTCTACAACTTTCGATGGAGCTTATATAAAACGACCAGCAAAGACTGAGTATTAGTATCTTGGCATTCGTTTACGTCGCTCAAGGACAGTGTTGAACGAACAGTTTTGGTAGTATTGTATTTGGAAGAAGTGTCGACTGTATCGTTGGAGTGTTTTGTTTATATGTGAACTGTATTTTGAAGTCCGATGGCTTAATAGCAATAAAATAAGTTAAAATTTGAAACTGGATCGTGGACTAGTTATTTAATATATGTAACTAAAATCATGAGGCAGCTAACAATCCAGACAATAGTGCCAGAGTGAATTTTTTTACCTTATCTTACAACAACAATGAAACACGAGATGATTGAACAAGTGAATTAAATCAGATACCTAATGTTACACGCGGGAACATAACAATATTTTAAAAATGAACTTCGCGGAGTTCACGTTTATTTCGAGCGACAAGCAAAAGGCCACGCCACCGCACATCAAAGCGCCCGCTATCTGATCTTACTTCACATGCAAGTTCAAACTTGCAACACCGCGCAATGCACTGCTACTCTTATTACAGGACCTTAAAAAAGCATGATGTTATCAAAGTGACAATGTGTCGAATTTTGTAAAAAAAAAAAGAAGCTATAAATACATTGCATTGTAATCAAAACCTTCGTTATAAGGCCGCTTTAAAACTTGCATATGCGGAAGCGGATTTTGAGGTACGAACTCTTGCGGAAGTTCCATACTTACGGATGCGGATTTACATTTCAACCCTAATACGAATCACGTTTGTGTCGTTTCAGAATGGATTTCACAGAGCTAGCGTGCACAACAATATGTGTAGTGCGTCGCTGCAGAAACAAATCTCTACGAAGGCGATGTGGGGAGCATACTAGGTTAAGCGAACAATTTTTAAAAGGACAATTTCCTAATATACACCTACATTTGAGAGATTTCGCTAACAATTTTTTTATTACTTTTGAGTATCTGTGATGCTGTTCCACGAACTGTTGATGTTAACGGGGGCCTAGTACAATGATTCAAATTATTATGCTCAACTAAGATTCTTTTTTTAAGCGCCTTGTCGACGGCTAAGATCATTAGAGGCGGGATGGGAATGGGAAACAAGGAACGGGAAGGAATTCGGCAATGGTCTTTTTGAAGGAAGCATCCCGGCATTAGCCTAGAGTGATTTGGGGAATCAACTAAGATCAAATAGATCGCTAGCTTCTGTGATGAGAACAACTTAGTGATAAAATAGGTAATGCAGAGCTTAATCGAGGTTGCAAGGTTTCGAAAAGTATCATCCGGTGATTTGATCTGTATACTGTGGACCATGTGCCACCGGCCGCTGTTGTACACAGGTGGCCAATGTGAATCATGAGAGGAGGTTAGGTCTCGTGTCCTGTCCATATTCAAAGCGGGATTGTTGGCCCAGGCATACTTAACCACGAAGACAAAAGTTTGTGTTGCCATATGACTGCGAAACCTGTAACTTTTTGTGATCTGCATAGTAATTGAAGTTTCAAGCGTAGTTTGTGGAGGCGGAAATTGGGGTTCGTCCCAGTATTCACCTAGTTGATTGCAGGCACGTGGGGACCAGAACCGGAGTCTGGTTCTGTTCAGTGTGCTGCGCCTCAACGCACTGAGGAATACTGGTGGGTCGCTGCAATACATTATTTTGTGCTTTAACAACTACTTCATTATTGTCATAGACCTTTTATCGTTCGTAGGAGAGACATTATAAAGTGTTTATCATCATTAAATTCTTCAGTTTTGGATGACTTATTTTACAAGAATTTTCAGCAATTCATTTTTAAACGAATTGTTTTCATGTTTCTCAGCTCATCTACTCATGAACTGCGTAGACTGCTTAGGGAACAATGCAGAATCGTCAACTTGAGATTTAGCGGATTTCTCAGCTTTTTTTGTATCATATGCGACTGGGTTGCAGATTTTCTGAAGGGCAGAACATAGTTTGTAGTTCTCCACGGTGAGCGTTCATCACTTACCAAGGTGAGGTCCGGGGTACCCCAGGGAAGCGTGATAGGGCCTCTGTTGTTTCTCATATACATTAACGATTTATGCAACAGAATAAGGGGGATGAAAAGATTATTTGCCGATGATGCTATTATTTATCGTGAAATCAAAACCCAGGACGACTGCGCTTTCTTACAACACGATATTATGAAAATAATTGCATGGTGTAAAGATTGGCAGATGGAGTTAAACGCTAAAAAGTGACAAGTCATGCGTGTAAGTAAAAATATGACACCATTTAGCTCTGAATATTCAATTAATGGTACTATCCTTAGAACGGTAGATTCCACTAAATACCTAGGGGTAACAATTCGTAATAATTTTTCGTCGAATGAGCATATCGATAATGTAATTGGGAAAGCAAATCGTATGCTCTGATTTCTAGGTCGTAATTTAAATCAATGCACTCCGGAAGTTAAATCGATTGTATACAAGTCACTAGTGCGGCCTCGCTTAGAATTTGTTGTTCTGTATGGGTTCCCCATCAAAAGGGGTTAATGGAAGCATTAGAGAAGGTCCAAAGAAGAGCCGCACGATTCGTGACAGGTATATATAGTTGGAGGGAAAGCGTAAGTGCGATGTTGAAGGAGTTAGGTTGGGAAGACCTGAAACACCGAAGGCGTTGCTCTCGGCAGAAGCTAATTGAAAAATTCATGACTGACGTATTTCGGAATGACAGCAAGCAAATATTGCTACCAGCAACATTCATATCTCGGAATGACCACGAAAATAAGATAAGAGAAATCAGGGCGAGAGCCGATTTATTTATGTACACTTTTTTCCCACGAGCGATTAGGGAATGGAATAGAAAGGATTTACCGGGCGAGTAAACTTAAAATCTGACAGGAGTAGCTTTCGATAAGGTACTCCGGCCATTCTGATCTAGGTTTTTCCGGATCACTCCAGGCAAATGCTGGGATGGTTCCTCTCATTAACTCATGGGCGCCTCCTGCCATATCCTGTATATCACTTCGAAACTATTACCCTTTCGGATAGGTGCAATGCACCCTCCACCATACACTTTTAGTGAATCGCGGAGAAAGAATAATAATACTAATAATAATTATCGTCATCAGATGAAGACGCGGTTTAAGCCATTATGCGCTGTTCCATGGCTGTCAGTAAAACCTGAAGTTGTTCATATTACATGTATTTTCGTCGTTTTGTAAATCCAGAACCAGAGCGAGATTTCTTTTGATCTGCTGCTTCTCTAAACTTTATTTTTTTTTTTTAACATTATGTATGTGTGGACAGCAGATGTTTGGGTTTTCAAAAGGCAATATTATCAGAAACCGTGGTTGTGTTACAATACAGCCAGGGCCTGAATGAGAAATAACTGTCTGTACTACAGCATAAGACGCTATGAATTCACTTTTTAATAATTTACGTTGCCTTCACGGTTAGCATGTTACTGATGTCAGTACTTCTGCCTGCAGATTTACCCGCGCTTTTAACTCCCCGAGTATCAAAAAACATTTAAATTTATAGTGAAAATTAAGTTTTTCGCGGCTTAAGGATGGAAAAAATTCTTCGCGGGTTTTCTGCTGGATAATTTCTTTATTTAACAACGTTTCATATGACAGCTCACCTGATGAAGGCAACGGTGATTGCTTGCGAAACGTTGTTAAATAAAGAAATTATCCTGTAGAAAACCCGCGAAGAATTTGTTTCATTTAAATTTAATCTAAGACGTTACCACGGTAACAGCTAGTATCATATGCCGTGAGTTCCTGCGACTTTGAAAGCTTTGATTTACATTATCCGCCTATATTAATGTACTATATTTCAGAAAACTCAAGAAATAAATAATCAATGTTATGTAATCAGCAAAAATAATAACAAAATACAGATAATGTTTTTTGATGTAGTGTGATGATTGGCAGATTTTTGTTCACATTAAGAAAGGAGCGTTCATGTTTGATGAACTGTGATCTTTAATGGGTATCTGTTCAGGTTAAGAAAGCAGTGTAATGTGAATTTTAGTGAGTATCTGTTCAGGTTAAGAAAGGAGTGTTCTTGTTTGATGTAATGTGATCAATGGTGGGTAACTCTTAAAGTTAAGAAAGGAGTGTATGTGTCTAATATAGGGTGATGTTTGGTGGTTGTCTGTTCTGGTTTAGAAAGGAGTGTTTTTGTTTGAAGTACTATGATCTTTGGTGGGTATCCATTCAGGTCAGGAAATAAATGTCATGTTTGATATAGTGTGAACTTTGGTTGGTTTTTGTTAAAGTTAAGAAAGGTGTGTCATATTGGATGTAACGTAATCGTTGATGGGTATCTGTTGAGGATAATACAGGAGTGTTTCTGTTTGATATATTGTGATCGTTGGTGAGTAATTTGTTTAGGTTACGACAGGAGGGTTCATATCTGATGTAGAGTGATCTTTGGTGAGTATTTGTTCAGGTAAGGAAAGGACTGTACATGTTTGATGTAATGTGAGCTTTGGCGAGTATGAAAGATGTGTTGGTGTTTGAAGTAGTGTGATCTTTGGTGGGTATCATAAGGTTAAAAAAGGAATGTTCATGTCTTATGTAGTGTCGCGTTTGGTGGATATCCGTTCAGGTTAAGAATGGAGTGTTCATGTTTGATCTAGTGTGAAATTTGGTGAACATCTGTTCAGGTTAACATAAGAGATGTTTCATGTAGTGTGATCTTTGGTGAGCATCTGTTCAGTTAAAGAAAGGTGTGTTCATATTTGATGTAGTAAGATGTTTGGTGGGTATCTGTTCAGATTAAGAAAGGAGTGCTGGTGTTTGATGTATTGTGATCTTTGTGGGTGTCAGATCAAGTAAAAAAGGCAAGTTAGATTTATTGTTATCTTTGGTGGGTGTTTGTTCAGGTTAACAAAAAAGTGTTCATGTTTGATTAAGTGTGATCTTTGATAGTTATCTGATCAGGTTATGAAAGGAGTGTTCATGTTTGATATTATCTGATCTTTGGTGGGTAACTCTTCAAGTAAAGATAGAATTGTGATTGATATAGTGTGATCTTCGGTGGGTATCTGTTCAGATTAAGAAAGGAGATTTAAGTTTGGTGTACAGTGATCTATGGTGGGTATTTATTTATATAAAGAAAAAAAGTCATTTTTATGTAGTGTGATCTTTGGCGGGTATCTGTTCAGGTTAAAGAAAGTGTTCATGTGTGAGGTAGAGTGATCTTTGATGGGTATCTGTTCAGATAAGAAAATAATGTTCATATTTGATGTATTGTGATCTTTGGTATGCATCTGTTAAGGTTAATAAAGTCCTGTACATTTTTTATGCAGTGTTATCTTTGGTGGGTGTCTATTTAGGTTAAGAAAGGAATGTTCATGCTTGATATTGTTTCGTTTTTGGTGGGTATCTGTTTAGGTAAAGAAAGTTGTGTTTATGTTTGATGTAATGTAATCATTGGTTGGTATCTGTTCAAATTAGGAAAGGTGTATTTATGTTCGATGAAGTGTGATTTTTTGTGGGCATCTGTTCAGTTAACAAAGGAGTGCACATATTTGATGTAGTATTGTCGTTGGTTGGTTTCCGTTCAGGATAGGAAAGGAATGTTCATGTTTGATATAATGGGATGATTGGTGTTTATCTATTCAGGTAATAAAAGTGGTGTTTGTATGTGATGTACTGTGATTTTTGGTTGTTATCTGTTCAGATCAAGAAAGGTATGTCATTTTTGATGTATTGTTTGTTATCTTTGGTGGTTACCTCTCAAGATTAAGAAAGGTGTGTTTGTTTTTGATGTAGTGTGATATTTGGTGGATATTTATTAGGTAAGGAAAGGAGAGTTATATTTGGTTTAGTGTAATCTACGGTCAGTATCTGTTCAGGAAAACAAATGAAACAATTAAGTTTTTCCCGGCGTATGGTAGACAGGAATTCTTCACGGGTCATCTGCCGGATAAGTTCTTTTAAACACGACGTTTCGGCAGTCACCTCCGCTGCCTTCATCTGGTGATTATCCTGTTGGAAGATGCCATTTGGATGGTGGACTGAAGGGGTATCACAATAGGTTGCAGTACCTCATTCACATGCTGGTGGGATGTTGTGTGTTCAACAACCAACTCAGTCCTGCTCTCGAAACAGATTGCCCCAAACCGTGACACCAGTGGCTACCTGTCTATTCCAGCACTTTTCAAAGAAAGGCTGAAACTAAACATTCTAAGACTATCTTCATTCTTTAGCAACCCAGCCGGCACCGATGGATATTATTTTGGCAAGACTGTAACTTATTACAATCCATCAGAATGTTGTGCATATACCGGAAGGCTTCACTCCTAACATTATTAGTGTTTAGCGTCGCGATTTCTTCAGAAAATTAATACGTTAAGAAACCGAGCACAATGAAGCCGTCTGAAGTACGGACTTAACACTTGCTAGAACTAGTCAACATTACGAAAAGGCCGATTGATTAACAGCCTATGGCAAATCTTACAATGGCGTTCGACCTATGGATGATGTTCGCAAACGAAGGAGCATAGAGCATAATTGGAAGGCTCCAATTTGGCACGACAGCCATACTCCTGCACTACCTAAGTACTGAGACATCACTGACTTGAGAAAAACTATAAAAACAAATCGAAGAAAATAATTCGAATAAAAACTAGTTATATGCGAGTTAAACCTCATGCAGTCAGGTTTTCATATTTCAATGACCTTAACAGATATGGATATGGTAGGTCAGAAGGCAACCACTTGGCGAAAGGAACAATGCATAACATATTTTTGATATATTTCCAAGTCCGTTGAGCACAGTATGCACTCGGTGTATTTATCACCAAACGCACATTCTCCTACACCCTTTCAAAGACGCATAACATTACAGCTGACGCAGTCGTTAGAATACAATCATTTTCTTAAAAAAATTTTGGTTAGTGGGTAGTGCCTTTCTCCTCCATTAGGTTGTCTGAATTAAGATCATGTATACTAATAATAAAATTCTAACCAGGGAGAGGTCTGTACATGTGAGATGTTTTTTACAAAAATGAGTTGAGCTACTGTTAATAAGCTATAGAGAAGGAATCAATATCTGTCTGCGTTTGAGTAACGGGATTCACGCAAAAACTGCTGTTGGGATTCTGACGTGATTTCGTTTAATGTACAGCCCATAGTATCACAGGTATGTTTCATTTTTGTGTGATATCGAAACACTAAGAAATTTACCACAGTAGTATCAATTTTTGACTGAACAAGAATCATAGAAAAAATACCAGTAGTCGTAAATCGATGGAGTTTCGTTTAATGTGCGCTTCATGGACTTGCGGGTAAAATTATGTTTCATGTGCTGTAGAAAAATTGAGAAAAAAAATAATGTATCAGTTTTACACCGAACGCGATTTGCTCTAAAACTACTGGCATTATTTTGATGGGGTTTCAATTAATCAACAGCCCGTGGGCCCACGGGTAAACTAGGGTTTGGAAAAAAAAATAATAATAATAAAATAATAAAATAAAATAGAAATTTATGTTTTTTTCGTTGAAAGCGATTTACTCAAAAACTACTAGTCAGATTTTTATGGATTTTTGATTAATGTACAGCCTGTGACTTCGAGGGTGAATTTGGATATACGTTTCATTCTGAAGTGACGTCGAAAAAATGAGACGTGAGGGGTAATTTTTCGTTAAACGCGAAACACGCAAGTACTGCTGGTTCCATATTGATAAAGCTTTGATCCCACCAGCAGAATAGGATGCGTTTTATTTTGATGTGACACTGTAAAGTGATAAATTTAAAATAATTTTTACCTGAACGTGATTCACTCTAAAACCACAGGTCGGATTATGATGGAGTTTCGTCTAATGTATATTCCATGGTTCCACAGGTAAAACAGAGTATGTATCATTTTGATGTGACGTCGAAAAAATAAGAAATCTAGGACAATTTTTCGTTAAGCGCAATTCACGTCAAATACCGGTCGGATCTTGGTTGTTTCGATTGTGTAGAGTCTGTGGCGACATGGGTAATGTAGGATGTTTTTCATTCTGATGTGATGTCGGAAAATTGAGAAATTTGCCTAATTATTATCATGTTTAGTTTAACGCGCGTCGCAGATAATATGCTGGCCAGAGTTTGTTTGGGTTTTGATTAATTTAGAGCCCTGGTTCCAGCGGTAAGGGAGGGTATGTTTCATTTTGATGTGCTGTCCAAAAGCTGAGGAATTAAAGTAAAAGTGTTCACAAACTAGTATCGAACGTTTATCGTGATTTCAGCGTACTAGCGGCATCGTATTACTCAGAGGAATGACGTTACAGTTTGTCATGGCAACCGTTGATGTGAAAAGAATCTGCTTTCATTGAGGCACAGATGCCGCGGGTCATGTAGTTGGTTTCACAGATAGTGAGTCCACTATTAGTTAATGCGGAGGCAGTTGCGGGCAACTAATAGTTTTCAATAAAACAGCATTAATATGTGCAAAGTAACCGCAAAATAAAAGCTTTATAATTTTTATCGCAACTTAAAAAAAAAATATAGATTTTTTTCTCAAGCTGCAACCTGAGTACCATTTTGCGACACCTTAACGCAATGGGCAACACTGGGTCACTGGTGGGTGATAAAAATAGCTGTATTTGTGTTTAGTATTTATTGTTTAATTATTGTATATAGTCATTATTCAAAACAAATTTAAAATTCTTACTTACTAGCAATGTTTAGACAGACAAAAAACAGATATTATATAAAATCTACAACTTCGACGGCAGCACTCGTCTTTATTTTTCAGTGAAAAAAAAAAAAAATTTTGATTGAAGAGTGCTACTAAACAACGACACCCCCCATGCTGGGAAATATTTTTTTTACCCTATTTACTTATATGGGACCCTCCCTGGAATTGTAACATTGCAATATTTTAAATACGATATTCCGTTTCCAGTCAACGTAGCACATAACTTACGCAGATTTGAAAGCTATACAGGGTGATTCAAAATAACGTGGACAAAATGACATGGTAGATCTGTCATACAATAAGGATAAAAAATCGCATAGGAACAGAGAGTCCCAACTTGCGATCCGGAGCCGCTACAGGGCGTCTAAAATAATAGTGACACAAACAGAAGAAACAGAACCATTACTGATAATTTTATTGATAATTACTCACTCACAAGCGACTAATGCAAACCAAATGTTGAGCCTACAGCAGAAGTTTTTGCCAGATTCATCGAGACAAGCCCGGCATCTCCGTTGCATGGAACGGCGCACCTTCTCAAAGATACCAGGTGTATCTCGAACACATCCGGCTGCCGCAACGATTCTTCCTATCCAAGTCTTCCGGCGTTTCAACAGGTGTTTCATACACAAGTACCTTTTAAAAAATCCCACAAAAAAAATCCAAGGGATCGTGGTGGCTCGTGTTTGTATCGCAACGCCCTCTCGTGGCTCTAAGCGCCCACTACAGTCGTTTGCGACCCTCTTTTCCTATGCGATTTTTGATCCTTATTGTATGACAGATCTACCATGTCATTTTGTCCACGTTATTTTGAATCACCCTGTATATTCCGCTAACGAGCTAGTGGCCTATGGAAGACAGAAAACACTTGGGCACTGTTTACCTGTCATGTTACAGGTACTGTCGTATCAGTGGCAGGTGAGAGTGGTGAATTTCGCCATCTGTCTGAGAACCACTCAGTTTCTGATCAGCATTCCTATGAATGATAACGTGTAAGTTCTTGGAAAGATGACGGAAGTTGAGCTCACGCCAGTGTCACATACCTCCGTGCGATATCTTCATGAACAAAGGCTTATTAATAGGTTATTAATAGGTCATCCCTGTACTGTTCGTCTTAATTATGGTTTTACCATAGCCATCCATATACAGTAGCTGAATGTTCAAATTCTCGAATTCAAAAAACAACGTACTGAATTTAATTTTACTTCGTGTCCTTACGCCTCAACGACGTCGAGGTCATTAGAAGCAACAAAGGATTGGGGACAAGGAACGGGTATCCGAATGCCAGGCCTTTGCGTTACCGTTCATCCACCAGGATCTTTAAAAATATTTGGGAAAGTTTTAGGAGCACCATATGAAAGAGAAGAGAGGATTAGACATTAATATATTAGCTTTTGATTCTTATGGCTTTAGACCTGGTCGAGGTCATTAGAGGCAAGGAACGGCCTTTTGAAGGAACCATCACGGCATTCGCCTGAAGTGATCTGGGGAAACCATGGAAAACCGAAATCTGGATGGCTGGACAGGGATTCGAAACCGCGTCCTCTCTTTTAGGCGAGGCCAGAGCAATACATTCACACTTGATTTAAATAACAAGAGAATTTAATTGTAGTTACCTTGAAATGTGGTGAACAATATACCTCAACACTAAAGGATTTTGAAGTAAAATGTGCGTGAGTTGTAAGGGAAACAGTTCTTTCGCATTCAGTCAATTAATAATAACACACACTTTCGTCCCTTAGTAGACGTCACTGAATATAAGAGTACATGATCTTATCTCTGGATTAAGTTTGGTGAATTCATTTCACAATTTATCGCTGAAATTTGTGTATCATCCTGGACAGTTAAATCTTGTGTCCAATGTATGTAAAATGTTCAAGATTGTAATGATAAGGTTATCATACAAATGTTTAATATTAAGTTAATATGGGCTGTACAATAAGGCAAGGGAATACGCGATGTGTGAAAGTCTGAGATGTCCACCTTGACACGTAACGTAACAACGCAATGTCATCGCTCAGTGAGGGATACTGTAATGGGCCAAATTACATTTTGTGTTTATCTAGAATGTATTGGTTATTAGCGGGAGCTTGGAGAAAGGGTGCTGGAGGATTTTCTCTAAGTGTCGAACGGGCTTTTCGTTTGAATATGTCTGTTGAGCCGTTGCTGTTATTCACGACTTTGCGGCACCAACAATTCTTTGTTGGCGGGAGAAGGGTCTTTACCTGCGCGTAAGAATTTACTAAGACAAGCTCATAAAATAGTCCCCTATACCGAAGCCACGCTGAGCCAATGAAAAGCACCCAAGGCGAGAACGAAGCGGTTTGGAAACTAAGTATCGGCCATTTTTTAAATTCATTCCGTTCTGGAGCACGAAACGTTCTAGACGCATTTTCTACTGACTGCCCAGTAGTAATGTTAAATGTTTTTTTCTGTTGCTTGCATGCAGTATGAATCAGACTAACGAGCAGTTGATTGGGTTCAGGGCCGGCGTTAGGGGGGGGGGGGGGGGGTAAGCAGGTCAAAAGTACCCGGGCCCGCCGGTTGATGGGGGGCCCCGATCACCGACTGTAGGGGCCGTCACGCCATGACACCATGAATCGGCCCATTGTCGCCCCGGCCAGTTTGTGGAGCTAAAAAAAAAGGTCGCCCACTTTACTCCGGGCCCAAAATTCCTAGCGCCGGCCCTGATTGGGTTAAGCTTGGTTCTAACTGTGCTTAATAACGATACATGCATTTACTGTATCCATTTGCCCACGACACGAAGGGGATGAGATAAGCATCTCGAGTCTATTACCTGACGCAGCTGTGGCCGCTTCCTGTATTTTACAAGAAACGGTAAAGCACATCAATCTGTTCAACGAATTATTACGAACAATGAGGAATACGGAAACCGTAACACGCCCTTAAAGATAATTTCATTGCTCTGCTTAACAATTCAAATGCAATCAGTGCTTTGGTGTTGCGTGATTAGCTAGCCGGCTAATCATATTTGATTTCATACGATTTCGAGGCGAGAATGATTTTATACTACAGTATGAATGAAAATCTGTAATTTTGTATTAAGGTGTAAATAATTCTGGAAGTGATATTGAGATAGATATATGACTATAATCATTTATTTGTTTGTTTGACGTATCATCTTGTAATATGTAGATTAAATGCAGTTTGTTACCTAGTTAGAGATCTTTCATTCTGGATCCCGAACAGCAAATTAATAATGTAAGAAATTAGTAAGCAAAAGTTATATGATTATTACAATACTGTTCCCGGACCGAGTGACTATTACCTGCCCCAGCAATAGAAATTACCAGGGAGTTGTGTCGTCAATACACAAAGGCGATGAAGATGAGTCTCCCACAAGCTGGCGTCTTCTACCTTTATGGCCGTTTTAAAAGGACGCGTGGTTTAACACGTCAATCTGCGTAGATTTGTGGCAGAGACTAAGCCGCAGTAATATATGAAAGAGAGTGACGTTACGAAGAGAGGGATGTGCTCTTTCCCACACATGATGCTTTATAGAAAGACATTTCACATGCGGGGGAGAGAGAAAGGCGAACCCCGAACAGCAACGATTATCGCCGAAATAACGCAAAGACGCACTGACAACCAAATAAAGGTGCCCTGGTAATTCCCGTGAGCGTCTGGGAGAGGGAAAATATTTTACCCTATAAGGAATTTGTTGTTATTCTGTTTATAAATTCTATCCACATATGGAGTGCATCCGGATGGTGCGAACGAGACCTCGGACTAGACTGGAGCACGTAAGAGTAGACTGGAAGGGGGCTTGTCGACATCGGACCTGCGGAGGACAGAAATCAGCGTCTTCCATGTACTGGGAGCGTAATAAGCAACCAGAATTTGAGTTGAAAGGGTTACTATTAAAGTTTCATATTTCGAAATTAGACTGTGAACTGATACATTTTCACATGGTGCTGTGTGGGTGAGGATGATTGATGAGGCAGCGACTTCGTGAAACCTGCGCATCATATTTTCCGGTAATAGACTGCATCGAGCTTTAACGAAGAGTGTTTGTACATGAGTATTTTCCTCGACGAAACCACCCAATTGACGCCCTGAGTGGAGCAATCGACCCGCTTAACGGTTTCACTACTGAACAAATATACTGTAAAGTCGCATGTATATGTTATGCTTGAGAATGAACAGCAGTTATTATATTTCAGGTTTAATTGAAGGCCTTAATAAATGGTGATCATTAGACCCATGTTATATTGCGTGCCATTTGTGGATATTTCATATTTTGCTGAATGATTTTTTAAAATAAAGTCATGTGGAAATCAGTTCTACTGTATTAACGTTTGTACAGTCGTTTTAAAATATAATGGTATCGATGTTTTTACAGCATATTCAGTTCCATAGTCTAACGGAAATCCGCGTGTTGTTTTATAAATAATTTTGGAATTGTTTATAATATTTGAAACGTAAATCTATCTTTCGTATATTTGGTCATGATGCTACAATAAATAAGACACACTTAGCTTTATATATATTTATAAATTCATTTCGCGCCTTTTTCATTCACAATCAATGAAATAACTAAACATGCGTAAATAGGTACTTAAAATTAAGCATGTAAGACCCAGAACCGTTACCAGATAGAGTTAGAAACTTGGGTAGAAGCTTATGAGTGAGGTATCCCACACTGGTTTACAAAAAATAAAAGATAAAATAAAAAAGGATGTGTGCCTTAATGAGGAATGAAGTTATGGTTTAACAGTACACCTTAGTTACCTGACACAAGTTGTGTGCTGAATCCGAAGTCTCCAAGCTTTACAAGTCCACATGATGAAAAGAAGACATTCTCAGCCTTAATATCACGATGTATGAAATTATTGTCGTGCTGAAACAAATTAGGAATCAAATATTAGTATATATGACAAGTATTTGACAAATTGGCTGTAAATATTTCACTAAATGTTACAATTGGACTAGACCCAGGTTCGACTTACTATTACTATTACTCCGCGATTCACTAAAAGTGTGTGGCGGAGGGTGCATTGCACCTATCCGGGAAGTTGGAAGGGATATACGGGATATGGCAGGAGGCGCCCATGGGCTATTGTGAGGAACCATCCCAGCATTCGCATGGAGCGAACTGGGAAACCATGGAAAACCCAGATCAAGATGGCCGGAGTACTTTATCGAAAGCTACACCTGTCGGATTTTATGTTTCGTCGCCCGGTAAATCCTTTCTATTCCACTCCCTAATCGCTCGTTGAAAACATGAGTACAGAAATGAATCGGTTCTGGCCCTGATTTCTCTTATCTTATTTTCGCGGTCATTCCGGGATATGAATGTTGCTGGTAGAAATATTTGTTTACTGTCATTCCGAAATACGTCAGTCGAGAATTTTTCAATTAGCTTCTGTCGAGAGCAACGCCTTCGGTGCTCCAGGTCTTCCCAACCCAACTCCTTCAACATCGCACTTACGCTTTCCCTCCAACTGTCACGAATCGGGCGGCTCTTCTTTGGACCATCTCTAATGCCTCCATTAATCCCTTTTCATGAGGACCCCATACAGAGCAACAATATTCTAAGTGAGGACGCACTAGTGACTTGTATGCAATCGATTTAACGTCTGGAGTGCACTGTTTTAAATTACGACCTAGAAATTGAAGCTTACGATTTGCTTTCCCAATTACATTCTCGATATGCTCATTCCATGACAAATTATTACGAATTGTTACCCCTAGGTATTTAGCGGAATCTACCGTTCTAAGGACAGTGACATTACTAGTATATTCAAAGCTAAATGGTGTCACCTTTTAACTTACACGCATGACTTGGCACTTTTTAGCGTTTAACTCCAACTGCCAAGCTTTACACCATGCAATTATTTTCATAATATCGTATTGTAACAAAGCGCAGTCGTCCTGGGTTGTGATTTCACGATAAATAATAGCATCATCGGCAAATAATCTTTTCATCCCCCTTATTATGTCGCATAAATCATTAATGTATATGAGAAACAACAGAGGCCCTATCACGCTTCCCTAAGGAACCCCGTACCTCACTTCGGGAAGTGATGAACGCTCACCGTCGAGAACGACACACTGTGTTCTGCCCTCCAGAAAGTCTGCAACCCAGTCGCATATTTGTCTAGATATGCCGTAGCCACGAAGTTTCCTAAGTAACCTAGAGTGAGGCACAGTGTCGAAAGCTTTTTTAAAGTCTAATAGAACTAAATCAACCTGGGATTGCTCATCTATAATACTTAACTCATATTCTGAAGTCTAGTATTATAGATCTGGAGGCACCAACATAACATCACCTTCAATTTTATTTCATCTTAGTTCTGTTTTACAAGTATCAGACCCTATTGATCTAATGCAAACGATTAATCAACGAAGTGGTCCTCCGTTAAAGTGATCTAAAGGACAATGTTTCCCTCCTAGCTGACGGTATGCCATTTCCGATTTCCTTGGAACTTGGACATCTTTCGAACTTGCTCAGACACATATATCGTTTTCTGTGCCGTCAGGGTACCTACTGTACACTCACGAAATGGTTACTTGCGTACTGAAAATACAGATGAAGGGAGCACGATTTGAGTATTGGTGGAATTACATTCACAAACAGACATTCCTGACACGCTTCCAACATTGAACAGATTACAGGAAGAAGTGTGTGTGATCGTAAAGAGACTACTTTTAAGTACAATAGATTGCAGACCTCTAAGCGAATGGTTCTCCAGGCAGAAGGTCCATTATCTTTTTGAGAAATCTCGTGTCTTACTATGGTAGCAAAAATTCGCCAGAAGTTTATGCTGTCGATTGTTCTTATAGACGCTGAACATAGTACTCTATTGCATTATGTCAGAGATAAAAAGCGCTACTGCAGCCAAACGCTACCGTTGCCACAAACTAATACAGATCCTCATTACTAAGCTAGATGGCGGATGACACAGAGATGTCATACAGTTGTATACGCAACTGGAAAACGCAGTTAATAATGAAGTCGCAATAAACACTGTATGCTCGAATTTGAACACAGTTCCTTTTGAGAAATTGTTAGTGACGTAACCAGCCAAGTAACTTCTCTGTGTCAGTAGAGTTAATCACTGATTTTGGATGACTTTGAATGCTTTAAACCACAAGGAACATAGGGAATAAACGCATTCACATTACGTTGTCTGAGGAAAGCCGAGCGTAGAGGGTGAGCGGTTAAAGCTCTGGCCTCGTATTCGGGAGGACACCGGTTCGAATCCCCGTCCGGGCATCCAGATTTGAGTTTTCCATTGGTATCCCCAAATCACTCCTAGAGAATGCCGGAATGTTTCCTTCAAAAGGTCATGGCCAAATTCCTTTCCATTCCTTATCTCCAGTTCCATCCCGCCTCTAATGACATCGATGTTGACGGGGCGTAATGCTATAAGTAAAAAGAAAAAAAAAATTCTGAGGAAACCTGTGCTGATGTCACATCTTAAAGAAGAGAAAGGTTACATGTCAGCCACTGCCCATCCTATCTGTACCAGTAAACACGTTAGAAACTTACACAAATTCAACCTCCCCTTCCCTCTCCTTCAAAGAATCACACCATTCTTCCCCTCAAAAAATTCATTGAGTCTTTTGTTGAATTGATAGTCACTGGAAGGGCAACCTTCCTGAATTCGCCGCTACCAATGCGACCGTTGTGTGGGGCGTGTTGCGTCTCAGCTGCGCAGGCGCTGCGGTGAGGTAAACTGAATCCTCTCCATTGATAACTTGGCTTAGTTTAGAAACAGAGATATTCACAACAGAAATAAATATAAGATGCTGATTTGTTACCTATTGTGTTCGTCTGTCTGAAAAACTATCTTAGAGCGTGTGTTGCATATTAATTTAATTGTTTGCCACACAGGATTCCCGTCTCTTTTTTAGTTTCATTTTTTAAAATCTTTTATTATTTTTCCGTAAACCCTGCTTAGGAAAGTTCGCTGGGATGTGAAGCTTACTGTGATTAATAGATAAACATACATTATGAATAATAACTATACTGAAAACTATTATATATTAAAACACATGAATTTAAATAATAAAATTTACAGCTTCATTTTTTGAAAGCTGTACCAGATAATGTTAATTGTTATGCATGCAGTGGAAGTAGTTACCAGTCAGGTAATCGTTCAGCTTTTTTATTAGACGTTTATTACCTGCAATCTGTTTTACACTATTAGAGATTTTATTCAATATACGAGTATGTGTTTCAGAGTAGTTAACTACTCTTGGTACTTACGAAAATGATGTTTCAATTTGTCCAAGTTAATTCTGTTATATTTTAATTGTGTACCTGGGAATTTGAAGCAAAGAAGTGAAACTTTTCTGTTAAAAAGTTTTTGAGAGTATGTATATATACTCTGAAGTGTCCAGATTCATAGGATACCTCCCAATATCATTTGGGACCCCCTTTTGCCAAGAAAAGTGCAGCGACACGACGTGGCATTAACTTAACAAGCTGTAGAAAGTCCCTGAAGAAATATTGAGCCATGTTTCCTCTAGAGCTGTCCATAGTTGCGAAAGTGTTGACGGTGCACGAACTGACCATTCGATCATGTTGTAGAATATGTTCGATTGTATTCAAGTCTGACTATCAAGGTGGCCAAATCATTCGCTGGAACAGTCCAAAATGTCCGCGTGACATAGCGTCTAGGGAAAGTCAATAGTAGTTTTAGAAAATGAAGGCCATGAATGGTTGCAAATAGCCTCCAAGTAGCTGAATATATCCAATTCCAGTCAGTGGTCGGTTTACACTGAGCAGACTTTCAGTCCACGCCATAAAAACACAGTACATACAGGGATGAATCTTGCATAGCGTCTTCCTGACAACATGGGTCCATGACCTCATCGGAACCTGCACTACACTTGAATCCCACCATCAGCTCTTACCAACTAGAATCGTGACTCATCTGACAACGCAAACGTCTTCCAGTCATCTAGGGTCCAAACATACAGGGTCTCGAGGAAAGAAAGGATAATCCTGCAACCACAGATAGGTCACATCATGTCCTACTATATGGCAAAATTTTATTTTAGTATAAGTCTCACCATTTTCGAGATATTCAGTTTTTTTCGAAACATGTAACTTTGTTCGTTTATTCCATGCCATTTCTACAAATTAAGACTTTTTGAACACTGTTTTCTTTTTAATTTACTCAAGGATGTTTGAGTAATCTAAAACAATGTCCTTTTTTCCTTAAAACATTAAAAAACCTTAAAAAATCTTTTTCAAAATCATTAACATCATTTTTTACTGCATGTTTAAAATGCGCAATGGTCTCTTTAGCAGATTGAACTATCATAAAACAATCGTTTTAAAAGAAGTATAAAATAATTGTACCATTTAAGATTTTTTTTTTAAAGAACATTGTTTCAGGTGACTCAAATATCCTTGTGTAAATTAAAAAAAAACAGGGTTAGAAAAGTTTTAATTTGTAGAAATGGCATGGAATAAACTAAAAAAGGTTACATGTTTCGATAAAATATTTAAAAGATCAATATCTCGAAATGGTAAGACTTTTACTGAAATAAAATTTTGTCACATAGTAGGAAATGATGTGACCTCTTTGCGGTTGCAATATTATCCTTTCATTCCTGGACACCCTGTAAATGTTCACGAGCCAAGAAGAGGGGCTGCAGCCGATGGCATTTTGTTAGCAGAGTCACTCGCTTTGGTCTCCTGCTGCCATATTCCGTTTACGTCAAATTTCGCTGCACTGTGCGTCGCACGTTCCAAATTGAGTGTTGCTGTTCTTTGACGCAGTGTTGCCTGACGCAGACGTCGCTGATCTCGGTCATTAAGGAGACGTGGTCGGCCACGGTGAGAGGTAATGCCAGAAATTACATATTCATGGCACACTCTTGACGCAGTGGATGCGGAATGTTGAATTTACCAACAATTTCCGAAATGAAATGCGTCTAGCTCCAGCTACCATTCCACTTTCAAAGTCTGTTAATTCATGTCAGGTCAGAAAACCTTTCACTACTCACGATTGTACAAATGAAAGTTCCGACACTGCGCGGCACATTGATACATATCTTCCACAGTACTACCGCCCTATGTATATTTGCATCTTCCTGTCCCTTTTGGCACTTCAGTGTAGGTATACGTACAGTGCATGTAAGGAGAAGTCATTGTAAAAATATCGAGTTTCTTGAACAGTTTTTTTGCAACAAGCTCTTAGTTTTACCCTTCACTGTATCTTATGCCCCTTTCCTGTTTTATGAAGGCATCTTACTTGCTGTAAGTAACTTAAACCCCTAGCAAAGACTGAAAAATGTACAAAGAAGCGTTGCACAGTTGTCTGCATTAAACTTAAAAAAAAAAACTGAAGAAAGAACCGGTCGTTTAGATAAAAGGTGTATTAATTCAATATTAATAAGACACATTACGCAAGTGAGTACACATAACTAGTCTGAATATTTTTTTGATATTTTTTTGGATATTTTTATTATTTAGACGCCAACACGTATTTTAATTTCAGTAATATAAGACTAAAAAACTTTACACAGCATCTTTTCGTCTACTGTCCAGAGGAGTCCATTAACTTAAGAGCCTTATAACCAGTATGTTCCTAGTATTTATCCTGTCTGGTAGAGATCGGATGGCTTGTTAGGAAGTATTTACATCTATATGTGAATCTTGTAAGATTTGTTCCGCATGTTTCGTGTTAATATGGTAGTGAAATGTGAAGTTTTTAACAGAAAATTATTAATCACCCTAGTATTCGTCTTGACAATTACAGAAAATAGTAAAAATATAGTTCCAGTAGAAATGAAAAGTGGAAGTGATAAAGTAAAGAAAGTAACAAGGTAACTAAATGGCTTGCTATAAAACCCACAAACTAAAAAAGAAACAAAAATAATGTTATATAAAACCATTGTTGAAACGATTACGACATACGGAACGGAAGTTGACTGATCAAAAAAGGAAAACTTACTTTCAATGGAAATATGGTTTTCGAGACGCTGTCATAGGTTGACATTGCTAGATACAGTAAAGATTACGAAATGATCAACAATTATAGACACTGTAGAAACAAAAGTAAGGGATAATATACATATATAAAGATGAATGTATGTTTGTTTGTTTGTTCTTCATACAAATCCACAGTTTTCGTCCGATCTCGATGAAACTTTGCACACTTATGCTTTGAAACAAGGAGAAAAGTACTGTCTACATTTGGTTGAAAAATTATCTGTATAAATAATACATGTTGTCTTATAATTTCGAGAAATTACTGAACAGAGATAGATAGACTCGTTGAATGTCTATATCTCTGTATTGCCTTTCGATACAGCGGACGAGTAGCTCAGTGGTTAAAGAGCTTGGTTACTGATGTTTGGATCGTGGTCTCGGGTTCAAATCTACGTGGTGGCAAAGATTTTTAAAAATTGTTTTTGATCGTAAGTGTCACGCCTGGACCGTCGGTTATTGGGATTGAATGTTAAACTATGTTACATATCACAAATTTAGGGGTGCAAATCGTAGGTAGTCTTGCAATGCTGTAAATGTACACTTTTTTTTAAGTTATATTAATCCCTCAGGGGTGATTTGCAGTCAATGTGTGTGTGATCTGCAGTATGAATACTATAAATGCGGAAGTAAGTCTCAGTCTTTTCTTTACGTTTTGACGACTAAATGCTTCTAATGATATTGACGGAATTTGACAAGAAAATCTGTAGGGAGGGCACAGGACCTTTTTTTTTTCGGTATGATTAACTGCAGTAGTCACGAAATTTTGAGAACTTATCGAACGGTGACAGAGAGACGGATGTGTGTGTTAGTCTTTAATATTACGTAGGTTGCTCAAGGTGTGCTTCTTGCGCATTATGTTAGTGTATAATTTGTTAGTAAATTTCGTTTAGAGAAAAAATGTATTATTTAATGTGGATGTAGATATTCTCTGTCCTATTACTTAGTGTCTGCTTAGATGTTTCTGTCACCAGTTTATTTCGCCTTCTTTTTTGACATGCCTTGCGGGCGTAAACTGGCCTAAGGTACAGCTCTAGCAGAGCACTAGCAGCTAAAGTTATTAGAACCCAAGAATCGGATACTCATGCTGAAGAGAGAAGAAAAGACCAATCTGAAATAAACGTACCCTTAGTTAACTCCCCCCCCCCCCCACATCCCCTCACCTTCGTTTGTTTTTCCGTTTTTAAATATATTGGAAATTGATTCTCTTCCAGAGACAGGTTCGACGATAGAATGATATAGTGATGGCTTTCCGGTCATATTATGCCGATTAAGTGTTGTTTGGGACCAATCCTTCGTTACCAACAACTTTCTGTAATCAATTCTGGCAAAGAAATTCTTAATCCACGCGTACGAAGTCGCGGGTATCTGCTAGTACGGCAATATTTGCAATATGATTGAAAATTGGTGGCCTACGTGACAACGAATGTTCGGTTAAGTAGAGATCCGATACAATAACAAGAGGCGTCGAAGCTAACTAATTATGAATCTTAGTTTTATGGACTTTTAACTGAGAAATTTTTTGAGATGCGGAAAACAATTTTAATGTTTTTTTCTTTCTTACTCGATCCAGCCATTTCATGAGCACGTGCAATCGGCCCCCTGGTAACTCATGAGAGAGGTGAAGACTTGTGTTTCGCACGAATTGAAACCGTGTTTGTTAGACTCGGCGTACTTAAAATATTGGAGGAAAGTCTATTGTAACTTATTGTGTTCTGTATGAAAAAGAGTTTTTTTTTTGCTGTGAGGTATGTATTTTATCAGGCGGACAAACACTGAGCCACTTTGGCTGGTTAATTTTAAATATAATGTAATATGCTTGTAATTTTCAAAAAAAGGAATAATATATAAGTCAAGGCAAATACTACTTAAAATTAATTGTTTACTACCACTGCTCTTTGTTTTTGTTTCAGTTTTGATACAGAGAATGTGTAAACCTATGCAGACAATTTGGATGCGTGTGTAACGGTGATACCTTATATATATTTTCAAAATCCATTGTTGTTGAAGGTTGGTTCATCTTTTTATTCATCAACAACGGAATTTGAAAATTCTCCCAGATTTGAATTTCAGTTACTCAGTTTTATCCAAGCTGTTATTCGTCTTTCTTTTTTAACTGACAGTTTATTTACTGAAGAATATTAATTAAGAAAAAAAGAATTTGAAAGTATCAGCGAAAAACTGCAATTTACTGAATTAAGGCAAGGAATACCAGGAAACTCATATCTTCAAATTCGTAAAATATCGCTAAGCATACATAGGATTATTCTGGTAAACATTGAGACAGCCTATTTCATTTTTCATTTCAGATCTATGTCTTTAAGCCATGCTGTATATAGGTGAAATAAAATCAGAATTCGCCTGGCATGATATGGGGAAACCAAAGAAAACTGGAATCCGGCTGGCTGAATCAGGAGTCCAACCCTGGTCTTCCAGGACGCCAGGCCAGAATGTTACCACCAGGCTCGGTTTAAGGTTCCTAGGTGGTTATCCGTAAACAGCTGGTCAGTGTCCAGGTGGTACAGAATCAGCACATTAAAAGTACGCGTTTCATGAACAATGTTACATCATATATAGGGTGAGTCTAAAAGTATTTTACACCTTTGGAATTGTACAAAAATTTGTTGAGAAAACTTACAGAATCGGTAGATGTGTCATTTTGTAGCAAACAGCCTCATGTTTGATGCATGTAGTGCGTAGTGCATCAGTACACCATTCCGCCACCATGATCGCCAGCGTAGTGCACAGTTAAAATGGCTACTTTCACTGGTATTGTTTGTCTGGATATACTTGAAAACTTTTTAATTCCACAGATCGATGAAGATGACCGAGATGGGATGGTTTACTACCAGCAAGTCGGTGATCTACCTCATTCCATCACGGAACTTAGAGGTTCCCTCGATCATCGCTTCCCATGTCGATGGATTGGCTGTGAAGGGACAATCACATGGCCACCTCGCCCCCCCCAGACTTGACACTACTGGATTTCTCTCTCTGGGGTTTCATTAAAGATCATGTGTATGTTCCTCCCCTACCAAACAATTTGGCCGACCTAAAAAATCGAATCTATGCTGCCGTTGTACAAGTTACGCCCGATTTTCTGCAACGAGTGTCGGAAGAAATAGATTACCGGTGGGATGTTTGCCGCATGGCAAATGGTAGTCACAACGAACCCTGAAACTTGAAGTTATTTGCAACAAAATGACACATCTACCGTTTCTGTAAGTTATCTCAGTAAATTTCTATATCATTCCAGAGTAGTAAAGTACTTTTTGTCTCACCATGTATATTAAAAAACTCTTAGGATTCATTGACAGATGGTACACTCATTTTTTCATTACTTACTACCCAACTGTAATGGCTTTAGCTGTCGGCAAAGACTAGCAGAATATTAATTACACTAAACGAACGCGAACCTTCAATTCTTGTGATCCACCAACACCTCCTGGGGGCTACACTGCTTGCATAACCACTAGGCGTCCTCAAAGCTTTCCCTGGCGGCGCCAATCTATATTATCCTATTAATTCAATGGCTGGCTTGCTTTGTACTCCTGAGCAAGTGTGGTCTTATTATTTACGCGTATTACCTTGCACTTATTGCAATTTAATTTTAGCTGTCATTTATCGCGCCATGTTGAAATAACGTCGATTTCACGTTGAATCTCTAAATAATCTTCAGTACTCAGAACTCTTTGCTCCCATATAGACAACTGCACCACCAACAAACAATTTTTAACGGGTATAAACATTGTCCTAGCCCAGTAGGTCAGCGATTAGGATCTGGCTTGACATCCGGGAGATCGCGGGTTCAAATCCCCAGCCAGCCACGGTCGCCACTGTCCTCCCGTGGCCAGGGCGTGGGTGGGGGGAGGGGCAGGACTTTGTTAGAACCGGCGTACTTAACCTACAGGAGGAAAGTCTGTGTTTCGGGACCTTCCCAGCATTCGCCTATACGACTATGGGAAATCAACTACAAACCGCAATCGGGAGAGCCGGTACGCGGGACCAGGGCATGAACCTTGTCCCACTGTACCTTCCCGATCCAGTGTGCGGATCCAGAACGTACTGTATATAAATATTGGGAATAGTAGTGGTCCTATTAGACTTCCTTGCGGGACGCCCGATTCAACGCTTCTTCCTCTGCGAAGTTATATTGAGTATATCTAGTTAATAAATCATATATATTATTTCTAAAAGGTGTTTTTTTGTGATGGGCCATCTTTCTCACTCATTCTTAGACAAAATCGATAAATGAGGTATCATTTTAAAGACTACGTTCTCCGCTTTGGTAACATAATTAATTAAGAAACGAATTTTTCGAAATTAAATCCATAATTGGGAAACAATCAAGGTCACGGGTACGAGGTAGTTCAGAGTCAAGCTACTAGGCGTCGCTGGCGTCGATAAGTAGACAGCCCATACCGCTAGATAGCAGTACCAAGTCACAGGGATATGGATAAACTGAATAAGTTTTCTAGAGTGAGGAGTTTTTCGGATATTATGTTTTTGTTCGGTAAACATTTCATCAATAGGTTGCCGGTGATCATATTTTTACTTCAAATATTGTGTACAAAGAGGGTTAGCATTGTAAAAATTTTGTAATTTAAGTTTTTAATCTAAATGTTTTGTAATGTTATTTACAAGTAAATTCTAATGTAAATTAAATCTTGTTTTGTGTTGTAAATTACCACACGTTTGTGTCATATGTATGTTTAAAGTGTCCGAAATTGTTTTCTAACTGTTTCTTAAGGTGTTATACGTGTTTTGCTACGCACCTATTACAGTTGAAAAATAAACAAATGCTACAAACCTGTTGTGATATTCTGTACGGTGTTATTATTTTTTTTTTTTTAATTATGGCTTTACGCCTCGTCGAGGTCATTAGAGGCAGGATGCGATTGGGGGCAACGAACGGGGAGTAATTCAGCCATGGCAATTGAAGGAAATATCCCGGCATTCGCCTGGAGTGATTTGGGGAAACCATAGAAACCCAAATCTGGATGCTCGGACGGGGATTCGAACCAGGGTCCTCCCGAATGCGAAGCCAGAGCGTTAACCGTTCACCCACCACGCTCGGTTGTGTGATCGGATGTTCGTTAAGAAAGGTTTGTGTGGAACATTGTCGAACGCTTTTTTGAAAATCCCCCCCTCCCCCCCCCGAAAAAAATTGCATCAACTAGCGCTCCTTCATCAATAAATTTAATTACAAGAGCTGATCAAATGAAAAGGTACGAAACGACGTAAATATTTGCATATTCCGCCTTGGGAGAACGTAGCGAGACATCTCGGGATGCGATTGGAGTCTCTGAATGGGATTGGAGCATGCGCGGGTGCCTGCATGCGCAGTAGAGAGCAGAGGCTCTTATCAGAAGTGGCGTCCAAATGTGGAATTCCTCGAGCACAGAAAAACCATTAACTCCGATGTGTACTGTGAGACACTCCAACGCCTATGCGGGCCCATCAAGAACAAAAGACCGGGGATGCTCACGGAGGCAGTGATTCTGTTCCGTGATAACGTGCGTCCACACGTCTCCAGAGTCACACACATGGCCAAGTTCAAGTGGGAGACATTGGACCATCCGCCCTACAGTCCGGAAATGTCGCCCTGCGATTTCCATGTGTTTGGTCCACTGAAGAAACACCTGAAAGGGAAGCGCTTCAACTCGAACAACGTACTCAAGGACGCTGTGAAGTACTGGGTCTTGTCACAGCCACAGGAATTCTGGGAACAAGGAATACTGCGGCTTGTTCATCAGTGGGATCATTGTGCTCAGACCTATGGTGTATATTTTGAATAAAGTATACATTTTTACCCACCATGTCGTTTCATACCTTCTCATTTGATCACCCCTTGTACGTGATTGGAAAATAGACCTATCACTGTTTTGGTTCATATTTAACTGGTATACCGTGTCTGTACTCACCATGTATGAGACTGCAGCAACGACCTGGGCAAATATAGGTCGCGCTTCATCCTCGGAGAGGCGAGTGTTGCTGGTAATCTTGTGGAACAGCTCTCCACCACTCGCGTACTCCATTACCAGGTGTATGCGGCTATACGTCTCCACTACCTCGTACAGTCTGAAAATCCAACAGTGGAACACTACAATTGGCAAAATTAAATTGGTAGTCTCAATTGCATAATATCATTCTATTACATGATATCTTCCTTACACAGGAGCTCAGAAGAAACACTGGTAACTGTGTACATAACATCCATGCGTTTGTAAACTGAGTTCGATAAAGAGTGCAGGTGAAATTCTGGACATGAACAAACTTAACATTCGATAGAATGTGTGTGTGTGTGTGTTTTTTTAAATTGAAGTGAAACTTTGTTGGGCGTGGAAGGGAGAAAATCGTTAGTGCTCTGCATATATGCACTCAAATTGTTAAATCTCAAATTGCTTTGCAATGAAGTCTTCACGGTGTTTTTGAAAACACGATATTTTGATGACTATCTCCGCCATCTTCCTCAGGTATGGAGACATCTGTCGAGGTCATTAGAGGTGGGATGGTACTGGGGACAAGGAACGGGAAGTAATTTGGCCATGATCTTTTGAAGGAAGCATCCAGGCATTCGCCTGGAGTGATTTGGAGAAACCATGGAAAACCCAAATCTGGATGCCAGGATGGAGATTCGAACCGGCATCCTAATGATTGCGAGGCCACAGCACTAACTGCTCACCCACCATGCTCGGTTTGTCCAGCTAATTAATTTCCTGTCAATATTGAGGTCATTTACAACACTCTAAGCAAAGGAAGCATGTACTATCAGCCTTGCAAACTTAAAGCAATTCTGGTTTATACTACACCATTCACGTAATGTGTGGTTTTACATGTGGAGAGTTGGAACCATTCCAACATTTTCCTGATAACAGAAAACTATCTAAAAACCTTGATCAGTATGTCTGGCATGACATGATGGGAAAATGGAGGAGACTACTGCAAAGTTTGCCTTGAATTTTAAAAGAAAATCGGTTTATGCATTTTATTCATGTCAATACTGCTTACAACTGATCCACATCAGACAGTGAACATTTTGTGAGAACAAAGGCTTTCACGGCTTATCGATGATATGAAATCTTCGCAAAGATTTCATATAAGTGAACATTTTGATTACTGTATATTTAATCAGAGTTTTCTGTATACCTGATATTACAGTTCTGTTCTTCGACCCCTATTCAAATTCTGGTGCACAGAATGCTGGTAGTTAAAAATTTTTAACATCCTTTTCTTGTTTTAAAGTTCTACGTATCAAAGTTACGAATGCAAAAATATTCTTTTCAAGTCACACTATATATTTTAATAGAGCTGGTACAATTAATTACACAGAAAAAATATTTGATCACAAACAAAGTGATTAATGAATCAGAGAGTAAAACAAAGCTGTTTGTAATATTATAAAAATGGAAACCAAAATGTTGTATTCTGAAGACATTCAATTTCCTAGTCCATTTATTATGAATAAATAAATGATTTTATACCTGTTCCTCCTCCTTTTGACAATTGCCTGTTATATTTTTTTGGGACAGTGAGGAAAGATTGCAAATCATGAAACAGATGGCTGATGTTATCACTTCTGACAGATATGTAGTAAAATAGTGTTAAGAAAATAAAATATTCAGTAAAAATAAAATTTTAATTATGATCAGACTTTTTCCTACAAAGTAAAAACATTGTCACACTCTGATTAGCAAAAGTTATGAACTATGTCTACAAATAAGTGATATTCTTCCAGACTTTTTCAGCTGTCAGCAAACAAAAAGATTTGTTGTTGTTTTAGAGAAATTGCTTTGTGAAAGCGTTGGTAGATCAAAGGTTAAAAATTGTAAAAAAATATGAACCAAAATTATTTATTCTGGCAGTGAGCAAGCATGATTTCAGTCAACATTCATGATAATATTTGTAAACATCTTTTAAGTTTACATGATGAATTATGCAGCAATGTTCATATGTATTTCAGGAAAGGTATGTGGATACACTTGATTATTTTTGCTTTTGTAAAAATTTTACAGAAAGTAGATAATATGAAGATAAGTTATTTAGGAACCTTCTGTGATCTGACTAAGATGTAATTGGTCATAGCATTGTCCAGGAGAATTTGGAACAACAATCAATTAATGATAGGTCCAGATATTATTTGAAATGATCTATAGAAACTAGGAAGTGCAGGAGATAACTAAGCAGGAAAATAATATGATGCAGTTATCTCTGAATGGTAATCAGTTATTGATCCACAGCTAATTTTAAATTACCTAGGTGACAGAACCACGCCATTAAAAAAGAGCAAACTTTTGGTAGTATAGCTTCCATGTTAGTGGATTGCCTCTTGTGGAAAAGGTGTAACTCATTCATTTTGCCACTAAAAAGTATGACAGGGAAATTACAAGATGATACATAGAGAAAAAATTAAAAGAAATTGTGTATAGTTCCTGGAAATACTTGTGGCTAAAGCTATAAACAGGATTAAAATCATTTTTAGTTAATGTTTAATTCTGAATATTAGCAAAGAATAGGGTAAGTAAACATACAACTGAGATGATGACACAAAATATAAGGTAGACACAAATTTGGAATGTTGTGGAAGACTCCTTAATGATGTAAGAGTATGGTGAAATATGTAGCATGTGTGGCCATAAATGTAAGCTGCATGAATAAGGTGTGCACAGTGAGTTGTGATGGTGTGCTCTTGCAGTAATGGCGGCAGAAAGAACACACCTTCAAAGAAAGGAAAAAGAGACGCTGAGAGAAGATTGTGTAAGAAATAATAATACAATGTTGAAATCATAGACCAATGATAAAAATAATAAAATTGTTACTAATATTTTAAAGAAACTATTGAAATTGATTTGGATGGAAAACTTAGGATTCTATTGGTGATTGATTCCAGTGCGATGTGCGGTGTCAACATTTCCCATGTGTAGAATTCAGATGGAGTGTCAATTTCTTGACTCTTATTGCTCTAACAATATGTTTTTGTTGTTGTGGGCATTGGCTGGATAGTCTGGTGAAAACCCTTGAAAAAAAAAAAACTGTGACCTTTTTTTCAGAAATCTTGTTGCGAACCCCCTACGATCAACTGGTGAACCCCTAGGGGTTCGCGTACCCCACTTTGAGAAACGCTGGTCTAGATGAAGGCTGCTCAACCCCATGCCCCCAGGCCACGAAATGGACAACTAGCGCATGGTTATGTGCCCCCCATCGGCAGCGGTCTGGAATATGCTAGCTCAACAACATCTGCAAAGGTCTCATCGATGTTTTTTGCTTTTTTTAAATTATAATAAAAAAAACATCTGCAAAGATCTCATTGATAGTTTTTACTTTTTGAATATTATTAAACTGTGTTACTTATATCCTTGTTATATTTAAATATTAAACTAAGGAAAAAGTAAAAGGCTTTAGGCAATATAAATTACAAAGAAAGGGAAATGACTCATCACTCACCAAAGTTGAAGGCAGCGACGGTTGAAGAACATATATGAGGAACACAAGAATACACAATATTTCGGTTTTACACCTTATTCATGCTAAAGAAAATGAATCATGTGGTTCGGGAGGTGTGCGAAGTTTTCTACATGATTGAGTGCATTGTCGAGATGGCGGGGGGAGTGAGATCTTATATATAAATATGTATATTGCAGAGGGTGATAGAATTAGTAATATACCAAAAGGGTACAGAATGTTGAAACAAAAACAAAAATTAGGCAAATAAATATTGACAGATAAATTTTGAAAAAAAGTTGTGAATAGTTAAATGACAATAATGCTAACACTAATAATAATGAGTGATGCATCAAAGAGAGGAATTTTATCAGTTGTTGTGGCTGGGTGGGTGTGTGGTAGGTATCTAGGATCAGAAATGCACTCTCTCTTGCCAAAAATTCTGCCAATTGCCCCCGAACTTGTTTCAGCAGACCATCTAACCTCAAAAACATCTTGGTTCACAAATACCCTCCATCCGACTCTCCAAATACACCTTATGGATCTTTTCTTTGTAAGAGACCTCGCTGCAAAACCTGTAACATGCATCCCCCCACTACTAAATGTTTTAACCCTGTCATAGGGGAAACCTTCCCCATCACTGGACATGCCACATGCTCCACGACACACATATACCAGCTAACTTGCTGCCATTGCACAAGTTACTATATAGGCCTGACTACACAACAATTTTCAACCAGACTGAATGGCCACAGACAAACAGTACACACCCACAATTTATATCTTCCTGTACCAGAATATACTAACTACCACAATTCGAACGAACTCAATGAGTGTTTCACTGTGAGAGCAATCAGAGTTTTCCCCAGAACCACCACTGCTTCAGAACTTCGGAGATAGGAACTTGCATACCAAAATATCCTAGATACCAGACACCCACCCGGCCTCAATCAATGATAAAATTCCTTTCTTTGACACATCACTCATTATTATTGGTAGTATTAGCGTTATTGCCATTTACTTAGTCATAACTTTTTTTTTTTCAAAATTTATCTGTCAATATTTATTTGCCTAATTTTTGTTTTTGTTTCAACATTCTGTACCCTTTTGGTATATTACTAATTCTATCACCCTCTGCAATATACATATTTATATACAACATCTCACTCCCCCCGCCATATCGACAATGTACTCAATCATGTAGGAAACTTCGCACACCTCCCGAACCACATGACTCATTTCCTTTAGCATGAATAAGGTGTAAACCCGAAATATTGTGTATTCTTGTGTTCGTCATATATGTTCTTCACCCATCCCTGCCTTCAACTTTGGTGAGTGATGAGTCATTTTCCCTTTCCTTGTAATTTATATTTAAATATCTATTGTAACTATAGGCAAATATTATCTGCCTCACAGACTAACTTAGGATCAAAATTGTGGCCTGCAGGCTAAATTAGAAATGAAATTGTGGACCATCCAAAAAATTGGTTGTGCAGCCTTGGTCTAGATGTTCAGTGAAAACAGTTTCCAATGCAGAGCTGCATTTAAGCATAGGCTACATAGGCTGTAGCCTAGGGGCCTGCACCACAAATAGTAGAGCTAAAAAAATAAAATAAAAAAGGTCGCCCATAAAATTAATTTTGAATTTAAGCCCCTGGTCACAGGACAGGGGAGCCCACACCACATGTATAGCCTAGGGTCCACAAAGCCTAAATGCGGCCCTGTTCCTGTGATCATTCATCCTGATGGCCATCAGATCTTTGTATGAAATAGTTCACTGGAGTCAAATTTTTGTTGCATTGCAGGATGCAATTCCAGTCATAGGGAAGGGTTTCCTGATGGTAGGGTTGGAGTAGGTGGTTGCAGCTGGGTTCATGCTGCTGGTTGTTCAAGTTGGTCCACTGCTGGTTGGAGGATTGATGGGACAGATAGGGATAGTCAGGAGATAGGCATTATGGTTTAGAACGGGGGTCCCCAAACTTTTTACCCCGTCGACCCCTTGATACGATATTTGCCTTCTTATCGACCCGCACAAGTATTTAATAAAAACATTAAATCATTTTTGGCATTTCTGGTGCTAAGCAATGAGGAGGCCTGCATAACAACTCAACGAAATAATTTATAAAATCCATCCAATAAAATTAACATAAAATGAGATACCTTCCACTATTATTATAATCTCAAAAAATAGGAACAAAACCATGGATAGATGGAATAAATTTGAAATAAAGACCTGCCAAAAAGAGCAGATGGTTGTTGTACTGTTTTAACTTGTCACATGTTCCATCATTTACAGGGCAGGATTAAGACAGCGCGGGGCCCGTAGCAAATGTGAAGAAGAGGCCCTTGATTTTTTGCCGTCCAGGGGAAAATTGTAGAGCTAAAAAAAATAAATAAAAAAAGGTCGCCCATCTGGCCTATGGCCTAGGTGCATGGGGGCCACCCTAGGAGGCACGAGGCCCCCTAGATGGCGTGAGGCCCGTAGCATTTGCTACCTCCTGCTATGTGGTTAATCCGGTACTGATCATTTACTTCACATGACTTCGCAAACAGATGAGAATTGACATGATGAGCATTAATTTTACTTATCGACCTGATTGTTAGTAGAGTATTCCTATTTTTCCCAGTACAATTTAATTGATCCTCTTTAGTATTAATCGACCCCCTTTCAATCCCCCTGTATTAATCAACCCCGGGAAATGTCTTATCGACCCCAAGGGGTCGGTATCGACCACTTTGGGGACCCCGAGTTTAGAATATTCTTAACATTCTGAAAAGTATGCAGGGAGCAGTGAGAAGTATTTCGGAGAGAAGCAGTGACATTGTAGGGTTTATGAAATTATTATTTATAATTTAATATTAGCAGTAAGAGCTGGTTCTTAAATCTTGCGTTATTATTTTCATTTTTACTTTTTTTCAATCTTCCCCCACTTTCTGTTTTTCTACTCATCTAAAATGGCAAGTCAGTGTTGTGCCTTTTTTAGGTTATGGGCTGCTGGTGAAGAGATAAAAATAGGTGATCAAACGGATATTGATTGTAGATCCAGAGTGGGAAAAAATACAAATGCTAAAGAAAAAGATGATGCTTTTGAAACAATAACTGAGGGGTGCAGAACTGGGAAGGTAAAGCTAAATGCTGAAAACATCACAAAGCTAGTGATAACAATGTTACTGGTGAACTGTAGAAATAAAATCAGCAAAGTAACAGAATTTGCAAACCTAATAGAGATACACAGGGTTGTATAGTAATAGGGGTAGAGTCTTGGTTAAAAGAAGGAGTACTAGACATTGAGGTTTTCCCAATGGTTACAGAGTGCACTGCAGTGACAGAGGAGCAACTGGTGGAGGAGTATTCACACTGTTTGGCAAAGACTACTATAGTTCACTGGTCTTCAGCAATCATGACCATGATTTACTTGATCTAGACTTCTTGCGTAGTAAAAAAGAAAAAAAAAATCAGGGTATTGGCTGCTTACCATTGTGCAAGAATAAATGATAAAAATGGGGCTCTTGGGGAGAAACTAAATTCAGATTAATGTACAGAAGTGAACATAGAATGGTTATTATTGGTGGGGATTTAAATTTACCAGGTGTCAACTGGGTAGGAAATAATAATAATAATAATACAAGGAAACAGAGATTTTCATATATCTTAGTAAGAGAAGGATGCTTTGCAGAAGTGGTAGAGCAGAACACAAGGGGACCAAACATGTTGGATATATTCCTAATAGAGCTCAATGATACTCTTGTGGGGTGTCAAGTAACTGAAGGAATAAGTGATCATGAAGCAGTTCTGATGGATATTAGAGAATTTGATGTACCAGTGGCCAGAATTGAAGCAGGAAATAGGTACAATTATTAAAAAGCACAAATTACAGGCCTGAGGGAGTAACTCCATAAACTACGTGGTTCCGTCTATGGGTGGGGGTAGGGGTTGATGGAAAGCTATGCTGAGCTACATTGGAAGGGGGATGGAAGTGTCCAGAGCGAAGCCACGTAGCTTTTCATTCATATTATTTGTCACAGTTAAAATAATGTACATAACACACAACCACAAGTGGATATTTATTTCCATCATTTAATTATCTCTGTATGTAATTCAGGTATCATATATATAAGAACAGTGTTGCGTATACATGTGGCTTGAAGTCTTAGCATTGTGTTTCAAGCAGCCAGAGCATTTGCACTCATCAACACGCAATGATGGGTAAGGAATAGAACAACAATAGTCATGCCTTACCTATACTCCAATTTGCTTAAATATGTCACTCAAGATTTTTGAAGGTAGTGACAGTTCATATTGCTTTGACAGTTTGAAATAAAGCTGTTTTTATTATAACCACATCACTCACAGAAAAAATAATTCTAATTTTGTTCTGTCATGTATATTTCAGTACAACTTTAATTACAGTGCTCGATAAAGTGTTATTTTAAGTTCAAAATGTGGTATGGCGTGACTCTATACAATCAACTTTACTAGGCTGATTGAAAATGTTTTTCCAAAGAGTTTTCATTATCCAGAGTTATAGACATCTTTTAAGCAGATCAGAGAATCTTTTCCTTGTGATGTAGAAAGAAAGGTGACCAAAATGCAGCAAAAGAAAACAAAAAAATGCAGCTCTTCTAAGTTTTTTTTATGCGACAGGTACAGTCTGTTATATTTTATCAATTAATAAACAATGATAAGTGAGCAAATAAGAATGTTTTTAGTAACACTTCAAGAGGAAAAGTATCCTTGACTGTACCTGAGAAAGGGTTTTCACAGTAATTGATCATTTTCAGGAGTGGCTAGTGTAAATATTTAATTTAGAATATTTACAACTATAGAAAAGTATATTGAGGAAGTATTGTTCATGTTCATTACATGTAAAATAATTTCTTAATAATAGTCTGTTAAGAGAAAACAGTACAAAATATATTCTGGAATTAATGGGGGGAAAAGCTATATGCCACAGGGGGGAGAGGAGGAAGGTTGAGGCAAAAGCAATTTAGGAAACATGGCAAGAGGGGGTTCAAAAGAGGCCAATATAGAGGCATTTAGTTTATGGATGCTCCCTAAAACGATATTTCAGGAAAATTTTCAGCAAATGGAAGTATAGCGCAAGGTACAATGGAGTCACAGTGGGAAGAGTTTGAGGAAATAATATAGAAGGGTGAAGAAAGGTAGAAAACAAAAAGTTAGGATAGGAAATGCAGTATCAAGAGAAGTGGAAATGAACATTGGAGTAGCATATTAGGACCATTTCTGTTTGTTACTCTAATGAATGATTGTGTTGATAGATTACTATCCAAAGTTAAATTGTTTGCAGATGATATAATGAGATATAATAGGATCAAAACAGTAGAAGACTGTAAACAGCTGCAGGGTGATCTGGAAAAGATATCTAGCTGGGTGAGTAAACATGGGTTGAAGATAAATGAATTGTTTATTTCAGAAACCTGTCAACTGACATTTTTGTCAAAATTGAGATAAATACATATTATGGCTCATGATGTGTAAACACACATGTTTGAGCAGAAAACCGTCAAAGGCCAAGCCTCTGTATGGGTTTTTTCAAACATCGAATATTGAATTTATTGCAGAAACCCGCTAACCGGCATCAGATGGCGGGTTTCTCCAGTAAATTTCGTGTTCGTCTTGTGGCTCTCCTACTTGTTATTATGTTGCACCACCTGTTTTAACCAGTCGTTCTACTACTTCAAGAGGCAGTTGTTGTCAAGTGTTCAAGTGTTAAATTATTTAACATTTTGTGTGGTTTCACGTTGTTTTTGTGACAGTTTCCTGTAAGAAATGAATAGTGTAAGTTCTGATGATGAATCTCAACCAAAAAAGGAACGAGGCATTTCTGATGAAGATAAATACAAACGTAGTGTAGCGCTATGTTTTGACATCATGCAAAACCTCCCGCTTCCAAATATTCCAGTTCAGGAAGTCTTCTACATGCGTCAGCTCTGGCTTAATGTATTTTGTGTTCACGATATGAAGACAAATAAAACAAGTATGTACGTTTACCATGAAGGTCAAGCTAACAAATCTCCGGACAAGGTGTGCTCAATGTTATCAAATTATTTTAAAACTGAAATTCCTGTTGGAGTTAAACGAATTGTTGTCTTCAGTGATGGCCCATCAGGTCAAAATAAAAATCATTGTGTTGTTCGGTTTCTGATGAACCTCTGTGATAAGGGAATATTCGAGACGGTGACTCACTATTTCCCTGCGACCGTGATTTTGGTTGTGTAAAACGTTTTGTGCGACAAGTGGACAGAGTGTACACACCAGAGCAGTATGCTGCGATGATTATTAGAGCCAGTAAAACAGAGCGTTTTCCTGTCTACCAAGTATCCAGTGACATGATCTTTAGTTTCAATCCGTGGTGGCCCCAGTTTTATAAAAAAAATGTGAGCTCAGATGAAACAAATGGAAGGGGTGTTCCCAAGGAAGAAAAAATTCATTTTAAACTCTCAACCTATAAAGAATTTAAGTACAGCAAATCTGCACCAGGAAAATTTTCAGCCATAACTTTATCAACGGATTCATATTTCCAACTTTTACCTGGAAAAAGTATGTTGATGCTCCTGAACTCCCAACAGTGCAACAGTGCAAGCAGTACCAATCAATGCAAAGAAGATCAACGACCTGAGGAAGCTTAGCAAATACACTAAAGGATATGAAGCTTTCTATGACAACATCATCCAGTGGCGTACAACTGGAGCGGAGTGCAACGTTGATAGGCAGTACGAAGATGAGTAGTCCCATAGAGAGATAGGAAAAATGAGTAATGTTGTAACTGAATCCGTTTAAATTCTTTATATGCACAGAACTAATTATGGAGTTTTTGTTGCTTTTAATAAATATTTTAAGTTTATACTATTATGTTTTTGTTGTTAAACATTGTCCTGCTATTTAAAAAAATTAAAAGTTAGCTTCAAAATAACATTTTTTAATAATGTGAGGTAGTTTATTGCAGAAACCCGTCAACTGAACTTTTTTTAAAAAATTTTTTTGAAGAAAGTAAACGAAATAAAATTGAAATACAAGCAACATTTGTTTTGAGAAGACATTAAGTATTCATCTAATTTTTTCTAGCCAAAAAGCTATATTCAAATAAAAGATATTAAGTTTTTTCTGTTTTACCGAAAATTTAAAAAAGTGCACTTAGCGGGTTTCTGAAATAAACGATTCAAATACAATGAAGAGTCAGCTTATTAGGTATGCAGACAAAAAGCTAAAGGTTAATATGGTTATGAAGTGGGTAAAGAATTGCTTATTGAAGACTTGAAATGTAAATACATTAGCATAACTTCTGATAACATACTTTACTGGGCAGGACACATTGGACAGGTAGTAGGAAAACATTTCAAAAGCCTTCACCTGTTGGAAAGAGTGATGACCCTCATTTTGGGTATCAAATACAGGAGTTGGAAGGGTTACAAAGAAGGGCTGCTAGATTTGTCTTTGGAAATTACTGCAGAACACAATCAATAACAGTATGACAGAGGAGCTGCAATAGGATTCATTGCAGGATATAAGGAGGGTTAAGAGAGTCATGGGAGTGTACAATGGCGTATATCGGTGATGACGCATAGAAAGATATTGGTGAGAGAATCAGCAGAGGTGTGTGGAAGGGAAAAGGTGACTATGACCACAAGCTGGCACTTGATTGCAGGCATAAGGGTATGGGAAGATTTTCCTTCAAAGGTAAGGGTGTCAGGGACTGGAATAAATTACCAAGGGAAATGATGAATAATTTACCAAAAACATTGAAAGAATTTAAAGTACAAATTACTAGAGGGTAAAAATAGGTGGGAAAAGAAAGGGGAAAAATGGGTTTGTAAGGAAATTGCCACCAGAGCATGCACTTCACCACAATTAAATTAATTAATTAATTAGTATATGAACCAATGCAGCAGAGGCAAGTTGTTTTGTATACTGGGAGTATTGAGGTAGATGGGACTGTTTGAATTTAGTGTATAAAAGGTGTAAGTCATTCAATTTAATACTACAATGTAAATCAAAATGAAAATGCGAATGTAATGTGTGGTAGTTTTCAAACTCCATGTTCACTCCTCCTCCATGACACTCAGTACCATTTACCCACAACTAACCACACTTCATTCACATTGCTACCATCTGTGGTCATTCACATGTGGCATGCTTCATGTTTCACTATTCTCAAGCATAATTAAGTGGTCACCACAAACATTGTTTATTTGTGTTCATCTTGTGTTTTTTTGCTGTCATATCCTTCCTGCCTCAAAGTAAGTGATGGTTTTACTTTCCATATGTATGTTTGTAATCACATTGGATATTCCTGTTTGATATTATTGGCTAAAACTCAATTCTTCAATTTAATCCTGAAGAACAATTTCCTGATTATGTTATAAAGAAACAAAATGCACACAAATTTTTAGTATTGCTATTCTTTTGTTTGTCATGTGATCAAATCTATGTATAAATAAATTGTTTATTCTTTTGTGCCTTTATGCCTCGTCAACATCAAAAACATTAGAGTTGGGAGAGGACTGGGGCCAACAAACAAGAAGAGATTCACCCATGGTCTTTTGAAGGACCTGTCCCAGCAGTCGTCTGGGGTGGTTTCATGAAACAATTGAAAATAAAAATCATGATAGTTGGATGGGCATTTGACTGCAAATCCTTCCAAATGCTAGGCTCAAGTGTTGCCGCTTACCCATCAGGCTTGGTTAGTGTAAATCTCTGACAAAGGTGTAAGGTTTCCCAGCCTCCAAAAATATTGTCGCGTTGGAACCGGGACAGGTGTGAATTCGAAGGTTACTTGTCAATGAACACAGCACTTAAACTGAGAACAGGTTTATTGAGAACTCAAACATACACGCAGCACTCACTGCCTCTTGGGCAGAATGCTCTTCTATTTATACACAGATAGAACGTACTAGAGATTACAAGAGTAGTTAACAAATGAAATGTGTAGAAGTTACAAGTGACCTTAGGAAACATGTAGAATCTTCTGGAAATAATAAACAGAATTAAATAATTTTTGTCAGTGGGCGGGATTGAACCGGCGACCTTCGGTACCGCAATTCGTGACGCTACCCGCTGCGCCATGCTGGCAGACGGTACACTGGCGTTCATGCGGCATTGCTCCCTCTCCTGAGGAAAACAGCGTCCCGCTGTTAGATTTCTTTTGGGGCACGCTGAAGTGTCCTGGATCTTGATCTTGTCGTGGGTCCTCTGTATGGCAGTTCTGGAGGGCCCCTCCTGTTTGTACTATTATCTTCCTGTCCGACTTCCTCAGTATCCAAACCGTCCTCAGAGTCCTTGAACAAGAAGCTGGTTGTGCCTAGCTGCTCGTCAGGATTGTAGTAAGGCTTCATGCGGAGGACGTGAACAATGTCCCTTCGCTTTCGTCGTTTCGAAGACGGCTCATAATCCTCGACTTCGTATGTGACGTCTGACCGGCGGCGTATGACACGATACGGACCAAAGTACCGCTTCAGTAACTTTTCTGATAGCCCAACCTTCCGGACAGGGGTAAAAATCCATACGAGATCTCCTGGGTTGTACGCAACAGGTCGGTGCTTGCCGTCATACCGCTGACGGTCCCTCTCCTGGGTGGCCAGTGTTCGTATGCGAGCCAGCTGTCTTGCTTCTTCGACCCTGGTAATGAGCTGTTTTATATAGTCATCCTGAGTGTCGTCCGGCTGGAATGGGAACAGCGTATCCATTGTGGTCTCAGCTTCACGGCCATGGAGCAGAAAAAACGGAGTGAAGCCTGTCGTATCTTGCCTTGCTGTATTATAAGCAAATGTGACCACTGGCAGTATTGTATCCCAATCCTTCTGCTCAACATCCACATACATCGACAGCATATCGGCTAATGTCTTGTTGAAGCGTTCTGTGAGACCGTTTGTCTGAGGGTGGTATGCAGTTGTCATCCTGTGGACAACGTCGCATCTTGACATGACCTCTGATACTAGTCTTGACTGGAATACCTTTCCACGATCGGATATCATCACACGTGGTGCTCCATGCTTCAAAATAATGTCTTCTACTAGAAATTTTGCAACCTCTGGAGCTTCTGCAGTCGGCACAGGTTTGGTGACAGCGTAGCGCGTGAGGTAGTCGGTGCAGACTATTATCCATCGGTTACCGGTTGTCGACTTCGGGAACCTCCCTAAAAGGTCGATCCCAATTCGGTGGAATGGAACTGCTGCAGGTGGAATTGGTACTAGATGACCTGGAGGTAATTGCGGCACATGTTTCCGTCGCTGGCACTCTTTACAGTGACTCACATAATGCTTGACAGATCGGTAGAGACCCTTCCAGTAATACCTGCGTCTGATTCGGTCCAGGGTCTTCACAAATCCCAGATGACCGGATATTGGAGCGTCGTGGAAATACTTGAGAATAGCTGGCTGGAGATGAGCTGGAACGACCAGAAGCCACTTGGGGCCTAGTGGATCGTAGTTGTTCTTATACAATGTCCCATCTATCAATTGAAACCCTCCTTTGGCCGGTTCTCCTTTCTCCAAGGCGTCTATGGTTCTTAATAACTCTGAATCTTCCCTCTGTTCAGCTGCAACGTCACCTAATTCAGCGAGGGCTGAAATTCCATTCATGCTGTTGTGTTCTATTAAAGGATTCCTTGAAAGGCTGTCGGCATCCTTGTGTTTGCGTCCGTTTTTGAATACCACCGTGACGTCGTACTCTTGAAGTCTAAGTGCCCATCTTGCTAGTCGACCTGATGGATCCTTCAAGCTGGTTAGCCAACATAAAGAATGGTGGTCTGTTACGACGGTGAAAGGTTTGCCGAATAAATACGGACGAAACTTGTTGATAGCCCAGACAACTGCGAGGCATTCTTTCTCGGTTGTAGAGTAGTTTATCTCGGGCTTAGAGAATACTCTTGATGCATAGGCTATCACCTTCTCAGCACCTTCCTGAATTTGCACAAGCACTGCACCGATCCCATAACCGCTGGCGTCAGTGTGAAGTTCAGTTTCTGCATTCTCGTCGTATAAGGCTAGAACTGGTGCGGAAGTTAGAGCCTCCTTAAGTGCCTGGAAAGATCTTTCTTTAGTTTCATCCCAGTAAAACTTGGCGTCTCCCTGCAAAAGTTCTTGCAGTGGACGTGCCATGTTACAGAATCCTTTTATGAAACGCCGGAAGTATGAGCACAGCCCAAGAAAGCTTCTCACATCACGAATGTGCTGAGGAGTTGGAAATTCCATGACTGCCCTTACTTTATCTGGATCAGCGCGGACGCCATCTCCGTTGACCAGGTGCCCCAGGATTTTTATCTCTTGGCGACGAAGAGGCACTTCTTCGGATTGAGGCGGAGTCCTGCAGTCTGAACACACTTCAGCACCGTTGACAGGCGACTCAGATGTTCTTCAAATGTTTTCGAGAAAACAACAATGTCATCTAAATAACAAAGACACGTCGTCCACTTAAGGTGTCGAAGTAAGTTGTCCATCATGCGTTCGAATGTGGCCGGAGCGTTGCATAATCCGAATGGCATTACTTTGAATTCATAGAGGCCATCAGGTGTAATAAAAGCCGTCTTTTCTCTGTCAGCTTCGTCAACCTCGATTTGCCAGTAGCCTGTCTGCATGTCCATGGTTGAGAAGTATGTAGCTCCTTTCAAGCAGTCTAAGGCGTCGTCGATGCGCGGCAGTGGGTAGACATCTTTCTTTGTGATTTTGTTCAGCCGCCGATAGTCGACACAGAATCGCCACGTACCATCCTTCTTCTTTACGAGGACCACCGGAGATGACCAAGGACTCTCCGAAGGTTGAATAATGTCATTATGCAACATCTTCTCCACTTCCTCTCGAATTATTCGCCTTTCGACTGGTGACAATCGGTACGAGCGCTGGCTAATGGGCGGATGATCCCCAGTATTGATACGATGCTTTATCGTGGGCCGTTTCGTCTGACCTTTTTTTTGCTGGGGTGTGAATACACCAGAGAATTGGCGTAGTATAGCTAACACCCGGTGGTGTTGTTCCTTGGTCAGGCCGGACCCTATTGGCAGTTCCATAGTTGTTTCCTCCAGCGTGTTGTCGGTACTAGTAACAGAGCATGGATCTTCGTTAATGACGTTGAGCTCGCCCTCCTGGACTGGTTCAGCTGTCCCTATGCACATTCCCTTGGGGATAATTTGTGACTGCTCGTGACAGTTGGTGATCCAAATGTCTCCTCGACCACCGATAATGCTTATGATAGCCGCTGGTATGTAGATTTCTTTCGTGAGCCTAATAAACTTTCTACTATCGACAAGCACTTCAAGGTTGCGGTCGTCCGTGTTTTTGACTGGGACTCTTCTCATTGCGAACGGCGGGATTGTCACGTTGTCAACGGCGAATAACTTCCCAGAAGATTCTGTGTTACGTGTACCCGTCGCAACGACTTCTTCAATTTGCAGCTCAGATGTTCCACAGTCAATGACAGCTTGGGATGCCTTAAGGAAGTCCCATCCAAGGATGACATTATGACTACATTCTGTTAAAATGACAAATTCAACTGGCTGGGTCCTGTTGTTGATGGTTATTCTCGCGACACAAGCTCCAGCTGGCTGGACGTACTTTCCATTTGCGGACCTTTAGCACAGTTGCCCCCGTATCACGGAACATTGTCTTCTTTAGTGTGCGACGATAATTGTCCGACAATACGGAGAAAGAAGCTCCTGAATCAACCAGCGCCCGGACAGGTTGGCCGTCGATTATAACGTTGATGAGATTTCCCGACATCTTAGTGACTGTCATCCATGGAGGATTTTCATCTGCGGCGGCCTCACCTCCGTAGATGGTCGCCTTGCTTAGTTTTCCTGCGTGCGGCGGCTAGGGGAGCGGCTGGTAGCTCTGTCCGGCGACGATGAACGGCAGCGGCGCGTCGGGGATCGACCTCGTCTAGGGTACGGCGATGGGCTTCTTCCCGTAGGTCGACCGAACTCGTCAGCGGGTGGCTGCCTGGGGTAGAACTGTTCGATGGCGGACGTCTTGCGGCAAAATAATCGTCAAATACTCGTCTTCTCTCTCTGCAGTAGCGTATGACATGTCCAGGGCGCCCACAGTGGAAACATACTGGCGCGTTGTCTTCTGTCCTCCAGACGTCCGTTCGTCTGCGGGACGTCATAGGTGCCGGAGGATTTGGTTGTGGCCGTCGGCCGTTTCCAGTGGTGGAAATATTTATTGCATCACCTTCTGTAATTGAATGTTTTAGTTATAATCGTTGAATAATTCAGCTATATTTGGCTTGTTTCCCTAACTTTGTATCAGAAATGAATAACACAACATTTTTTATCAAATTTATTTCATTCTAATGATTGATTTCTATAAAAAGAATTGTTATAAATATTTTACCTTTCCTTGAAAAAATTGATGTAAGTGTACATGCCAGCTAGTCTGTTTGTTCTTCTGAAATACGAATATTATTTTTGGAAGAAATACGTTATTACTTTTGAGACATACCACTGACTTTTTAGTGTGTTGTATATACACAATTACCTCATATAAATGCATTTAACACTTGGTCGATCACCACGTGCCTAATCATTTCTAGGCATCGTTTAGGTTTTGAAAGAATTTACCTTTTGATATATTCTGCACTCAATTTATGATATCACACACGCTCAAGGGTCTCTAGCAGTTCCTGTTTATTCCGTGGCTTCTTTTTCCGGCGACAGCGTTTCCCATAACCTTCCAACAGTTCTCAATTGGATTGAGATCAGGGCTATTTCCGGGCCACTTTAACACTTGAACTCCTTTTGTCTAAGAAGTGTTTAACATGAAATATAAATAAATGATAACTCAGCTGGCACATCATCTCCTTCATGCTTGGTACAAATATTGATCACAGGACTTACCTTCACTTCAAAGCTCTGTGGCAAGGAGCAGAGTCGCCCTGAAAAATGCATCTGGAAACATCTCCAAACTGATCTCTTATTGTGCTCATAAGCTTCCTTTCAAGGATGTTTATATAGACATCTGCATTAACCGTACCAGTTTATGAAGTCCAGACGACCTACTTCCATAGCTGGAAATGCATCCCCAGACCATTTGTCTTTGTGGATGTTTGACGGTTTGTGTATACACGAAGGTAAAAATTCTTCACCTTTTCTTCGACGCACGAACACTTTTTCCATCGGAACCATGGAGATTAAATTTGGACTCATCTGAATGATTACTCTGTTCCACATCTCCGGGTCCATTTTACATATTCTTTTGCCCACTTTAGCCACTGTTGTCGCATTTTTTTGGTCAATAAAGGCTTCTTTCTAGGATGATGGGCAGCGAGTCCAGCTTCCAGTATCTGCTTCGTACGTTCTACTGGTTACTGAATGTCACACATTTCTTCCCACTCTCACGTTAGTTCAGCTGATGACAGGCGACGATTACCGAGAGAAATTCTTTTTAATATCCTATCCTGTTTCGCAGTAGACGCCCTTTTCTACCTCTTCCTTTCTCACGATCAACTTTTCCTGTCTCTCTGTACTTTTTCAGAAACCTCGAAATCGTAGACTGATTGAAACAGTCTTAGAGCTATCTTTCTTGTGCTTAAAACCAACTGACGATAAGCAAGTATTGCAGCTTTCTGCTCTGGTGTTAATTCCACTGATCTGCCCATCTTTACACTGGAGTGTCTCAACAAAGAATGACAGTATAAAACGCTGCTTAGTTGTAAAGTGAAAACAATGACAACAAATATGTGTGTATTGTTGGGAAATATGCAATAGAAGTCAAACTATAGAGGCAAGAATACGTCACCAACACTTTAACAACAATGGACTAGTATAACATCAGCAAACAGCTGTCAAAGACAAATAAGACGTAACAAATGGTGATGCAATAAATATTTCCACCACTGTAGGCTGCCGTTTGGCAGCTGCAGCATACGTCATATCAGGGCGAGGCCATTCTTCACGTCGAGTGCGATTGGCTCGGCAGACAGGAGCTATTGTCTGAAATACCTCTTTTTCTCGCCGCGTCGGCTCCTTCATGACCCACTGGGCTTACATCCATGGCCATGATCTGATGCTCACTCGTTCAAGAGTCCCAGCTGCCATGAACTGTTTGTATTCTTCTCTCACAATTTGTCGTATGAGAGACGCAAAGTCGTGCTGGTCCTCCACAACTGCCATAGGGACTACGTTGGGAGTCTGTCATACTTCTTTCGCCCAACCTCCTTTGTTGCATCTCCTCAATCCGCTGGCACCACTTGATGAACTCTTCCGTCGTAGCGCGTCTTTTATCAGAAGAGCTTGGTACATGTCTTCTGCAACCTTTCATTAGTGCGTGATTTTGTCGGCTTCAGTCATATTCGGGTTGACTACGTTGCATGGGCCAAAACATCCTGTATGTAAGATTGCGTCGGCTCCCCATGTCGTTGGGCCCGGTCTTCAGTTGTTCTTCCGCCGAGCGGATTTGTCGCTGGTGGTCCCCAACGTTTTCTTAAGTTCGGTCTGGAACATTTCCCAGTTATTCAGTTTTTTCTTCGTTGTTCTCGAACCACCTGCTGGGCGGTTCCGTCCAGATAGAAATAAACATTTGCCAAGCACATGGTATGATCCACCTGTGTACTTGGCGACTCGGTCGAACCCTTTTTAGCCATTTGTTAGGATCCTGTCCAGCGTCTCCAGAGAACACCGATGGGTGTCGAATGTGCGCTGGCTTGCGCCATGGGTTCCTAATGACGCGGACTTTCGAGGACGTACTGAGTATATCCTTTGTAGTCCGGTTCCAGTCCGTGTAGGCGGCGACTTTTACGTTGCCTAATCGGAGCCACGACATGCAGCTGTTGCACAGGGTACCCGCGTCTCCACCAAACTATGTCGCG
>CM061921.1:222867802-222884189 GCA_031002005.1 Vandiemenella viatica | reverse complement strand
CACCTACTCGAATTATGCCACAGCTCCTTCCATGTTTCCTACTTTATGACATTTAGTCCAGCAGTGTCTTTTCCACTTTTTCTTAAATGCCTCATAATTTTACAAGTAACATCCTAGCTCCCATACACATTACTTCTAATTCTGCGTATAATCCTAGCCTATGTGCATTTCTGACTATTGCCTTGGCTTATCTGCATTTCTCCCTACATATTTATCTTACATTATCAGTTCTCTGTTGCAAGTTTATTAAACGTGACTGTTTATTTTCCTTCGTAGCCTCAGCTATTTCCTAATTCCAAATTCTCATGCACTTTTGTGTGGATGTGATTTCCCTAAACCTTCCTACATTTTAACATTTTCCCACTATCAATAAGTATAATCTTCCATTACAGCATAAGATGGATAATATGTGAGTTTATGTTTGTGTAAGTGATTAATGCTGTTTTTCTGTAGTAGATAAACATTATACATCATTTCTTTCTTATGTGAGCCCCTGTATATCAAAATATAATACAACCTTGACATATGATAAGTGGTAGTACCTACTGGTACTGATGAAGAAAAAGAAAGCAAAAGGATAGGAAGGAATAGTTGGTGATTCAAAAGGTTATGCAAAATTCAGATGGTAGGTAAGAAACTTATAGAGGAAGTGTCTTCAGATAATATGGGGGGCATGGTACCCAGTTTATACTGACAGACTTGTTCCCGTCACCAAAGGAAGCACTGCTATCATAGATGATACCTAAACATGTAGTGAAGCAGATATTAAAATTGGTGGTAATGTGTAAAATAGGAAGTCAGATGAGCAGTGATCTGATATTCTCAATTTTGGGAGTATACTGTTTGTCTATGATCATTCATGCCGAATGATAAACAGTTCATAGTTATATCCTGTAGTTGTTGCAAGTCAACTGGTAAAGGTTCGCCCACTTGTAGCATTCTGTATGATGGGAAGCTCACCTCTATGATGGTGGTGGAAGCATTATGTATGTTTTAATACTTCATATTCTGTTGTATGGGGAAGAGTTACTCAGTCATCCTATTGGCTTTGGACATTTATATTTATGGAACTGTTAGCTGAGAAGTTGGTACAAGCCACTTTCCTCCCCTCCTCTCTCCTTTTCTCTTCATCCAGTCTCAACTCAAATCCTCTGCTAAATGACACACATTTCCTTCCTTTCCTCATCCTTCCTCATCTTCCTCTACCCAAAACAAGGACTAGCACTTACCACACATCACATATTTTCCATTTTAAAAATTTTATATAATTATTTTTCTTAATTTATATGTATGTGTGTATATTTATTTGGGCCAACTAGGACCACTTTAAGCCTTTGTTTGGCTTGGTTTAGCTATGGATGTGTACACATCTGTGGTATGACCAGGACTGTTAGCCCTAAAAAGGAACTACAGTTTAACTTGGAACCATGGGAATGCTTATGACAGACTTCACATTACCCAGTAATCTGTGCCAGAAGTTACTGTCGGGTTAAAGGCTTATGAAAATCCCCACTGAGACATGAAATCGAACCAGGGACCTTTTGATGTCAAGTCAGATGCCTTAACCACTGAAGCCACCAGACTATTCAATTTACTTGTTAATAATTTGGATATATTTTCTTCTGTTTTTAATGTTATTTTCATTATGGTAGCAGTTCTGAATTTGTATACACTCTCATTCCCATCACCCTTTGAGTAGATGTATTGTAGCTAGTTTTGCTTCCTCTTGGATTACTGCCAAAAATACGTTTAGTTCTGCTGTCAGTGTTTGCCACATTTTTGTGTATCTGTACCATGCTACCATCATCTGTGGTAAATGATGGTTCCTTTCTCCGCCCTAACTTTAATTAATTTATTTTAGTCTGAACCATATGTTTCTTTAAATACTGATGTCATTATTTTTCACAAATAAAATTTAATATTACATTTACTCTTGTGCTTTATGTTGCTCTGTTGAGTCTGTAAGATTTTGGCTTCAGTTTCATCTTGAGTTAACATTAACATCACCTGTATTTTCTCTCCCAGTCTATTATAAATGAAGCTTCAGTACTCAAATAAAGTACCATTTTCTCCAAACATTACCATATTTTTTAGTAATAAAATAAACATTGCATTTTGATAGCAAAAAACTGTTGAATTTTAAACTAAAAATGCAACAGATTAAACTAAAATTATTTCAGAATTTGCTATAGATATAATAACATATGAAAACCTCATATTCTGGTACAAGGAAATTGATTCCATCAAGCAATACCATTCTATTAACAACAAATCCAATTTTATTTTCTCATGGTGAGCTGTCGAATACCAAACCTTTATGAAATTCTGTGTACAAAAATGATTAAAGAAAATTGGCTAACAACAAATATCTTGCAAGTATAAAAGATAACTTTGTAAGGAATTTAGGGAGAATGATAATGAGCTTCTTTTAACGCAATACTAAGTTTACTGTGGAATGATAACGGAAGTAGTTTTAAGTGGCTAAACATTTGGCTGTAAACAAGGAGATTATCAGATCAGATGATAAAAAGCTTTTTGAACATTATTAAAAGAGAAATCAATGTATCATCCCCTGAATATAAATGAATAGTATTAACTTGGTTGTTGGCCATTTTCTGCAGTTATTAAACAATAAATTTTGTATATATAAAATATTCAATATTCAATTGTTGATACATAAAATTTATAGCTTTAAACATCAACAACAAACTTGTCGTAGATCCCTCTTCCATAGAACCTACTTTTAATAATTGTTGAAAAGATAAAAGAATGATTTATGACTGTTATGGATGCTTAGAGCATTTTCATCAAAACCAAAATGAATGTCTCTATTTCCCACCAGCCAAAATGAAAAAGATAAATGATAAAATCCCTCATTAATAAAAAGTTGTATAGTTACAATGAAGCAACCTCCCACATACTGAAACATTTTATCACCATCATTAGCAGAGTTATCAGTCATATTTGTAATTCCACTTTGATGAAGGCATATTTCCTGACTTACTCAAGGTGTTAATAAACAAACACTTTTATAAGAAGAGTGATAGCTCAAAGACTGAGAACTATAGACTCATCATAGTTTCTGAAGATATTAAAAAAAGCAATGAAAAAAAGTATACGCACATCTGCAAAAAATTGAATTATTCATTTAAGTTTAGTCTGGTTTTAGGTAAGGTGTTTCAACAGAGTCTACAATTTTTGTTTAATATACAACATATTTCAATCAAAGCATCAAAAAAAATAAACAAGAAATCTTCTATGATCTAACTAAGGCCTGTGATTGCATTCATCATAAGATTTTAATTAATAAATTAGAAAATTGTGGTATTAGTGGTAGGCCAAGATTTTTGTTTTAATCATATCTAGAAAATAGCTAGCAATGTGTAAGATGTGTAATGATGGCTGTTATTATACACGAGGTGTGAATAGAAAACAGATAAACATGACATACTTGCTCCTCTGCTGTTCCTCATTTATATATGTATATATATATATATATACAGGGCGTTCGCCGGGAAATGCTACCCTCCCAGTCTGTTGCCGTCCGCAACTTGCTGGGATAGTGGAGCCAGCAACTTCCGCCACACGGTGCCGTGAATCACCGCACTGTTTAACACCTCCGCTGCCCCAACAGTGTTGTGAATAAACGTTTCGTTGCGGTTTGGCTGGTTTGGAGCTTCATACTCTTACTAATCTGTACCGTGTTTGAGTGTGAGTAAAATTATGATACGTTACAGTTTGCAACAAAGAATATTTCTCTACGATACATATGTGAAGAAGAAGTTGTTTAAAAAGTGTCGCAGTAAATTTCGTCGCGAATATCCTGGCACTTTACTGCCAGCTAAATCAACAATTCTGCATCTGGTTAAAAAAGTAAGAGAAACGGGTTCATTTTTTAACAAAAAGAGACTGTCGGTCAACCGTATTCTCACAGAGGAGAAAATTGACGATATCGCTTTTCGACTAGAATAGTCACCCAAAAAATTATTAAGTCAGTTAGGGCAGCTTGGAAAGTAACAAAGCTAGTTCACTTAAAGCCGTACAAAACAATTGTGGTGCATAAAATTACAGAATGCTTAGCACATACAAGTTTATGAAGCGTAATTATTATGAAATAGTCCGCGGCCGACGGTCGAACAATGCCGGAAGCTGACCGCTCGCTCGCCGGGAGCAGTTTCTTCCTTGTAGCGCTAACAGTGGGTAGCGTTTCCCGGCGAATGCCCTGTATATGTGTGATCTCCTTTCCATATATGCTGATTGTTAACTATTTTGCTCTTTGTAAATGACACAAGCTTATCTTTAAAAGACCCATCAGTACATAATTTTGAAAACAATTGCAAATTATACTCTAAAATAAATAAACAGGAGTTCCTCTTCGAATAAATTAATATTTAACACATAAAAGATACTGTTACTTCAATTTGTTACAAAAAATTGAAAAATAATCAGTGAAAGAAGTTTTTAAAAATCCCTGGGTTTAAATACAGATTACAGTCACCTTCCTAAAAATACTTAATTTTGCAACCTTCTCATTGAGCATAACAGCTACAGTAGCTCGTATAGAAATGAAGAAGTATTATATTCTATGTATTTTTACTGCTTGTACTTTTATACCATCTCATTTGTTTGAAACCCTTCAAAAACATAGAAGGTAAAAATATGCCCTAGGAATTATTTAAAGAATAAGCCCACAGAGGTAGTGCATAAATCTGTTTTCAAATCTAGCTATACTTACAATGTATATACCTATATACCCCACTGTCTTCAGTCAACATTAACATACATGATTATAATACAAGTAATACCTATAACTTCCACAAAGATTATATGTCAATTGCACAGAGAGGAAAAACATTCTCTGGAGCTACTTTGCTCAGTTTCCAATATGTACATATCCTTTATGATAAGAAAGGTGAAGGTAGAAAAGTTGTTGTGAACCACTGAATAGTTCAAATATTTCACCTAAAGTGGAATGTTGTGTATTTAGAGCCAACTGTGGATACTGACATACTGTGGATAGGACATTAAACATATAAACCATAATCAGTCATCAGTAAAATTATTTGTTTCTAAGAATTATAAATGTACTGTTCCACATCCCCAAGATAATTTTCACATGGGATTGAGGTGAGCATATATAATCTAATTTTATAGCCTAACCTTATAATAAAACATAAGGGGACTTATTCTCATCCTGACAACTCCTTATAAACAATTGAAGAATTTATTTCCCAGGTTTCTGCAAAATAACTGCCAGTAGTTTGTGTAAATGTAGTTGATACAATTAATGTATATATTATGCTGTGACTATACATCTTTTGGTGTATTTTTCTATTTTGTTATGGAATTGTTTATCTGTAAATGGATAACTTTCTACATCCCACAGAGCTAGTCTCTTATATTGGGATCCATGGAAAATGAATGTGTTGTATTGTATTGTATTGAGAATGAAAAGAGAGGGATTGTATACATAGAAGTCAGAACAGTATAGTGTAGTTCTAGTGCAATGAGAGTGAATGCAAAGGTAAAGAAAAAATGACCTATAGTGCAAAAATGCAGCTACCAATCCACTGATGCCAGAAAACAGAAATACATATAATGTGAAACAATGAAAAAATATAACTGCTGAAGATGCTTCAGAGGATAAAGTGAAACACATTCAAGAAAAATAAATAAGATATAAACAAAGTCAATTGCTTTGGTGTGATACTAATTATCCATACAAATTAAATATACATCTTCCATCATAGTGTGGGTACTTAGATCTTCAAATAGGTTCCTAAAATATGTCTGTGCACTGTCTCTCACACAATCAAATGAACATATTGCCGCATGAACGCCAGTGTACCGTCTGCCAGCATGGCGCAACGGGTAGCGTCACGAATTGCGGTACCGAAGGTCGCCGGTTCAATCCCGCCCACTGACAAAAATTATTTAATTCTGTTTATTATTTCCAGAAGATTCTACATGTTTCCTAAGGTCACTTGTAACTTCTACACATTTCATTTGTTAACTACTCTTGTAATCTCTAGTACGTTCTATCTGTGTATAAATAGAAGAGCATTCTGCCCAAGAGGCAGTGAGTGCTGCGTGTATGTTTGAGTTCTCAATAAACCTGTTCTCAGTTTAAGTGCTGTGTTCATTGACAAGTAACCTTCGAATTCACACCTGTCCCGGTTCCAACGCGACATAGTTTGGTGGAGGCGCCGGGTACCCTGTGCAACAGCTGCATCATCGTGGCTCCGATTAGGCAACGTAAAAGTCGCCGCCTACACGGACTGGAACCGGACTACAAAGGATATACTCAGTACGTCCTTCCGAAAGTCCGCGTCATTAGGAAACCCATGGCGGCAAGCCAGCTGCACATTCGACACCCATCGGTGTTCTCTGGAGACGCTGGACAGGACCCTAACAAATGGCTAAAAGGGTTCGACCGAGTCGCCAAGTACAACAGGTGGGATCATACCATGTGCTTGGCAAATGTTTATTTCTATCTGGACGGAACCGCCCAGCAGTGGTTCGAGAACAACGAAGATAAACTGAATAACTGGGAAATGTTCCAGACGGAACTTAAGAAAACGTTTGGGGACCACCAGCGACAAATCCGCTCGGCGGAAGAACAACTGAAGAACCGGGCCCAACAACATGGGGAGCCGACGCAATCTTACATACAGGATGTTTTGGCCCTATGCAACGTAGTCAACCCGAATATGACTGAAGCCGACAAAATCACGCACCTAATGAAAGGTATTGCAGAAGACATGTACCAAGCTCTTCTGATAAAAGACGTCGCTACGACGGAAGAGTTCATCAAGTGGTGCCAGCGGATTGAGGAGATGCAACAAAGGAGGGTTGGGCGAAAGAAGTATGACAGACTTCCCAACGTAGTCCCTATGGCAGTTGTGGAAGACCAGCACGACTTTGCGTCTCTCATACGACAAATTGTGAGAGAAGAATTACAACAGTTCATGGCAGCTGGGACTCTTGAACCGAGTGAGCATCAGATCATGGCCATGAATGTAAGCCCAGTGGGTCATGAAGGAGCCGACGCGGCGGAAAAAGAGGTATTTCAGACAATAGCTCCTGTCTGCCGAGCCAATCGCACTCGACGTGAAGAATGGCCTCGCCCTGATATGACGTATGCTGCAGCTGCCAAACGGCAGCCTAGGAACCGGCCGACACGGCCACAACCAAATCCTCCGGCACCTATGACGTCCCGCAGACGAACGGACGTCTGGAGGACAGAAGACAACGCGCCAGTATGTTTCCACTGTGGGCGCCCTGGACATGTCGTACGATACTGCAGAGAGAGAAGACGAGTATTTGACGATTATTTTGCCGCAAGACGTCCGCCATCAGAACAGTTCTACCCCAGGCAGCCACCCGCTGACGAGTTCGGTCGACCTACGGGAAGAAGCCCATCGCCGTACCCTAGACGAGGTCGATCCCCGACGCGCCGCTGCCGTTCATCGTCGCCGGACAGAGCTACCAGCCGCTCCCCTAGCCGCCGCACGCAGGAAAACTAAGCAAGGCGACCATCTACGGAGGTGAGGCCGCCGCAGATGAAAATCCTCCATGGATGACAGTCACTAAGATGTCGGGAAATCTCATCAACGTTATAATCGACGGCCAACCTGTCCGGGCGCTGGTTGATTCAGGAGCTTCTTTCTCCGTATTATCGGACAATTATCGTCGCACACTAAAGAAGACAATGTTCCGTGATACGGGGGCAACTGTGCTAAAGGTCGCAAATGGAAAGTACGTCCAGCCAGCTGGAGCTTGTGTCGCGAGAATAACCATCAACAACAGGACCCAGCCAGTTGAATTTGTCATTTTAACAGAATGTAGTCATAATGTCATCCTTGGATGGGACTTCCTTAAGGCATCCCAAGCTGTCATTGACTGTGGAACGTCTGAGCTGCAAATTGAAGAAGTCGTTGCGACGGGTACACCTAACACAGAATCTTCTGGGAAGTTATTCGCCGTTGACAACGTGACAATCCCGCCGTTCGCAATGAGAAGAGTCCCAGTCAAAAACACGGACGACCGCAACCTTGAAGTGCTTGTCGATAGTAGAAAGTTTATTAGGCTCACGAAAGAAATCTACATACCAGCGGCTATCATAAGCATTATCGGTGGTCGAGGAGACATTTGGATCACCAACTGTCACGAGCAGTCACAAATTATCCCCAAGGGAATGTGCATAGGGACAGCTGAACCAGTCCAGGAGGGCGAGCTCAACGTCATTAACGAAGATCCATGCTCTGTTACTAGTACCGACAACACGCTGGAGGAAACAACTATGGAACTGTCAATAGGGTCCGGCCTGACCAAGGAACAACACCACCGGGTGTTAGCTATACTACGCCAATTCTCTGGTGTATTCACACCCCAGCAAAAAAAAGGTCAGACGAAACGGCCCACGATAAAGCATCGTATCAATACTGGGGATCATCCGCCCATTAGCCAGCGCTCGTACCGATTGTCACCAGTCGAAAGGCGAATAATTCGAGAGGAAGTGGAGAAGATGTTGCATAATGACATTATTCAACCTTCGGAGAGTCCTTGGTCATCTCCGGTGGTCCTCGTAAAGAAGAAGGATGGTACGTGGCGATTCTGTGGTCGACTATCGGCGGCTGAACAAAATCACAAAGAAAGATGTCTACCCACTGCCGCGCATCGACGACGCCTTAGACTGCTTGAAAGGAGCTACATACTTCTCAACCATGGACATGCAGACAGGCTACTGGCAAATCGAGGTTGACGAAGCTGACAGAGAAAAGACGGCTTTTATTACACCTGATGGCCTCTATGAATTCAAAGTAATGCCATTCGGATTATGCAACGCTCCGGCCACATTCGAACGCATGATGGACAACTTACTTCGACACCTTAAGTGGAAGACGTGTCTTTGTTATTTAGATGACATTGTTGTTTTCTCGAAAACATTTGAAGAACATCTGAGTCGCCTGTCAACGGTGCTGAAGTGTGTTCAGACTGCAGGACTCCGCCTCAATCCGAAGAAGTGCCTCTTCGTCGCCAGAGAGATAAAAATCCTGGGGCACCTGGTCAACGGAGATGGCGTCCGCGCTGATCCAGATAAAGTAAGGCAGTCATGGAATTTCCAACTCCTCAGCACATTCGTGATGTGAGAAGCTTTCTTGGGCTGTGCTCATACTTCCGGCGTTTCATAAAGGATTCTGTAACATGGCACGTCCACTGCAAGAACTTTTGCAGGGAGACGCCAAGTTTTACTGGGATGAAACTAAAGAAAGATCTTCAGGCACTTAAGGAGGCTCTAACTTCCGCACCAGTTCTAGCCTTATACGACGAGAATGCAGAAACTGAACTTCACACTGACGCCACGGGTTATGGGATCGGTGCAGTGCTTGTGCAAATTCAGGAAGGTGCTGAGAAGGTGATAGCCTATGCATCAAGAGTATTCTCTAAGCCCGAGATAAACTACTCTACAACCGAGAAAGAATGCCTCGCAGTTGTCTGGGCTATCAACAAGTTTCGTCCGTATTTATTCGGCAAACCTTTCACCGTCGTAACAGACCACCATTCTTTATGTTGGCTAACCAGCTTGAAGGATCCATCAGGTCGACTAGCAAGATGGGCACTTAGACTTCAAGAGTACGACGTCACGGTGGTATTCAAAAACGGACGCAAACACAAGGATGCCGACAGCCTTTCAAGGAATCCTTTAATAGAACACAACAGCATGAATGGAATTTCAGCCCTCGCTGAATTAGGTGACGTTGCAGCTGAACAGAGGGAAGATTCAGAGTTATTAAGAACCATAGACGCCTTGGAGAAAGGAGAACCGGCCAAAGGAGGGTTTCAATTGATAGATGGGACATTGTATAAGAACAACTACGATCCACTAGGCCCCAAGTGGCTTCTGGTCGTTCCAGCTCATCTCCAGCCAGCTATTCTCAAGTATTTCCACGACGCTCCAATATCCGGTCATCTGGGATTTGTGAAGACCCTGGACCGAATCAGACGCAGGTATTACTGGAAGGGTCTCTACCGATCTGTCAAGCATTATGTGAGTCACTGTAAAGAGTGCCAGCGACGGAAACATGTGCCGCAATTACCTCCAGGTCATCTAGTACCAATTCCACCTGCAGCAGTTCCATTCCACCGAATTGGGATCGACCTTTTGGGGAGGTTCCCGAAGTCGACAACCGGTAACCGATGGATAATAGTCTGCACCGACTACCTCACGCGCTACGCTGTCACCAAACCTGTGCCGACTGCAGAAGCTCCAGAGGTTGCAAAATTTCTAGTAGAAGACATTATTTTGAAGCATGGAGCACCACGTGTGATGATATCCGATCGTGGAAAGGTATTCCAGTCAAGACTAGTATCAGAGGTCATGTCAAGATGCGACGTTGTCCACAGGATGACAACTGCATACCACCCTCAGACAAACGGTCTCACAGAACGCTTCAACAAGACATTAGCCGATATGCTGTCGATGTATGTGGATGTTGAGCAGAAGGATTGGGATACAATACTGCCAGTGGTCACATTTGCTTATAATACAGCAAGGCAAGATACGACAGGCTTCACTCCGTTTTTTCTGCTCCATGGCCGTGAAGCTGAGACCACAATGGATACGCTGTTCCCATTCCAGCCGGACGACACTCAGGATGACTATATAAAACAGCTCATTACCAGGGTCGAAGAAGCAAGACAGCTGGCTCGCATACGAACACTGGCCACCCAGGAGAGGGACCGTCAGCGGTATGACGGCAAGCACCGACCTGTTGCGTACAACCCAGGAGATCTCGTATGGATTTTTACCCCTGTCCGGAAGGTTGGGCTATCAGAAAAGTTACTGAAGCGGTACTTTGGTCCGTATCGTGTCATACGCCGCCGGTCAGACGTCACATACGAAGTCGAGGATTATGAGCCGTCTTCGAAACGACGAAAGCGAAGGGACATTGTTCACGTCCTCCGCATGAAGCCTTACTACAATCCTGACGAGCAGCTAGGCACAACCAGCTTCTTGTTCAAGGACTCTGAGGACGGTTTGGATACTGAGGAAGTCGGACAGGAAGATAATAGTACAAACAGGAGGGGCCCTCCAGAACTGCCATACAGAGGACCCACGACAAGATCAAGATCCAGGACACTTCAGCGTGCCCCAAAAGAAATCTAACAGCGGGACGCTGTTTTCCTCAGGAGAGGGAGCAATGCCGCATGAACGCCAGTGTACCGTCTGCCAGCATGGCGCAGCGGGTAGCGTCACGAATTGCGGTACCGAAGGTCGCCGGTTCAATCCCGCCCACTGACAAAAATTATTTAATTCTGTTTATTATTTCCAGAAGATTCTACATGTTTCCTAAGGTCACTTGTAACTTCTACACATTTCATTTGTTAACTACTCTTGTAATCTCTAGTACGTTCTATCTGTGTATAAATAGAAGAGCATTCTGCCCAAGAGGCAGTCAGTGCTGCGTGTATGTTTGAGTTCTCAATAAACCTGTTCTCAGTTTAAGTGCTGTGTTCATTGACAAGTAACCTTCGAATTCACACCTGTCCCGGTTCCAACGCGACAATATTAGACACCATCATGTACTGTCGTAATGTTTCAAAAGGGCAGCGTGTTTATTACTACTATTTTACTTGAAGAATATTGTAGACAGCAAATATTTCAACAACTTTCAGTGCAAAAAACAATTAATTTCTTCTCTTGAAAATTGAATTATTATGAATTGTAATATCTTTTTTATAGTGTCGATTTATAACAGTGAAATTCTACTCTCTTTATGCAATACTTTCATTGAATGTTGTTACCGGATGTTTATTCACTGTAAAAGTTTGGAAGTGTATGGTTAGTTTGTGATTCAGAATTATGATTGTGTGTGTGATTATAATAGTCAGTAATTAATTTTCGCATGCGATCCTATTTTTAATTACTTTCCTAATATATCTGTCGCATTTCATCATTTTTATAGTGCTTGGTTTATTTTCGTCCAAAATCTTTCTTCAGTATTTAGTTATTGCAATTCAGTAACTTCTCAGTCTGTTCTGCAAACAGATCAATGTAATCAGCAAATAGTAACATACTTTTCTTTATCTCTTAGATCACTTTGCAGATTCAAATATTTCTTGTACTTCCTTTATTGCTTCCTCTACATACAAGTTGAATACAATGGAGACAAATTACAACCTAGTTTCACACCTTTTTTAACTGATGCGTGTTTTTCACGATTCTATACCTTTACTGTAACCAATTGATTCTTGTATAGATTATATTTTTTAGTTTCGATAATTTAGACATAGCTTCTCGAAATATTTAATTTAATTTAGTAGCAAAGGAGCACCGATCCGTTGGCATTTCCTATACCCATTTTCCACTTTCCATTTCCCACCTACTTTTTCCTGTACTAATTTCCACTTATTCTTTTAGCGCTTTAATAGATTATTCATCATTTATCTTGGCAATTTATTCCAATCCTTACCCCTTACCTACAAAGAAATCTTCCATAATCTTATGCCTGAAATCGAGTGCTAATTTGTGGTCAAGGTTTCTTTCCCTTCCATGCACCTTTCCTAATCCTTCCAACAATATCTTTCCAGTTCTCATCACCTATATCCACTTTGTAAATCTCATGTTTCTCTTCGCCCTCCTCCTTTTTTCCAATGAATACCATTTCAACTCCTTTATCATATCACATACTGATTGTGGTTTTGAACACCTTCTTCAATGTAAAATCATCAATTATCTGCAATATTCGTTTAGATAGCCAATGTTGGTTGATACAAAACATGATGTATGTCTCAGAAGTTGCTGCTTGCTGAGGCAAGAATGTCTGTGTAAAAATGCAGCTACTGAAAGCAAGATATTAGCATCACTTGGATCTATAATCTGATAACGAATTCCGACGGACACGTGGTTTGTGTTGCGTCGTATATTGCGCATTTCTCTAATGATGACTAAGATTAATGTAATAAAATCCTTCATGTTCTCTAATTATAAATCGTGCACCATTAAAAGTTATTAGAAGAGAAACGATTGTCTTTCAGTATGCAGATTTCTTGTACTTCCATCCATTACAACGACCAACGATAGTGAGAGAGCAAATTACAACCCCTTAGTGCCATAACAAAACACCAAATATTAACTACAAGGCCTCAACTACTATCAACTGCAAGTACTGTACTACTTCACCATTTCATCTAAATCAATTCCTTGCGACTTTAGTGTTCAGATTCGGATCAGTTCGAAGTTCTACGCTGATTCTTATAATTATTGCGTATAGAGGATCGTAATATCGTTAAAATGAAGTATTGATACCTTAAAAGGAGTTTAAACGATCTCATTAAAGAATCTGAACGTAATAGAAATATTAGGAATTTTTTAACATCTGAAGGATATTAACGAGGGTGGTGTGTGAATGGTAACGCATAGCGAGGACACGGGTTCGAATCCCCATCTGGCCATCCAGATTTGGCTTTTCCATTGTTCCCCAATTCACTCCAGTCGAATGCTGGATGGTTCCTACGAAAGTACATGGCAGAATTCCTTCCCGTTCTTTCTTCCCATTCCTATCCGCTTCTAAAGACTCGACGCCGACGATGCGTAAGCCGGAAGAAATTACAATCAAACATTTACAAAATAATTTATTTTTTCTTAATAAAATGCAATGGATATTAGTCTATTAATGAATCGAAACGCGAATTGACTGGTCGTGTGTGATAGTGAATTGTTACTCATAAATTTACATCCGTCCTTTTTACAAAAAATATTCTGAGTTGAAAGCGGATAGTCATTTATTGGCTGATCTGCAGAATAAGTATTTGGTTTCATTGCAATTTAAACATAATGAATGTATCACTGTAACGACGTTCAAAGATATGTGGATGTGTTTTTTAGAAGCTTGAAAATATAAAAGGTAATTTTAAATAAATTCTAACTTTTAACTGTTCAGCTGTGTATAATTTACTTCCGGATAGCATCGAAAAATGTCGCTGTCTTTAAATAATAATAATACTAATCTTAAATTTTCATGTAAGTATGAATTTTTCTTTGTGAAAAAGATGAAATTGTAGATTTATATGCTGGGTAAGATTTGAATAAATGTTTTGTTTTGTATTTTGTTTCGAATGATATTATAAACTTTCTTCTACATTGATTCCAGTTTATGGCTTAAACAATCTCTACGTGGAAACTGGGTTTAGATTACGGTTCGAGCAGTGCATGTAATTCGCACCAGCTATGACCCGCTTACTGGAGGGACATGATTTATATTAGCAATTCCAGGAAGGTAATGTTGAGTGGATTATTTAGAGCAATGAGAAGTGAATAAATCACAGATTCGATTTGTCGACGTGCTTAACCGGTGACAATTCCGCTGGACGCCAGCGATCTGAATAGCGCTACTGGCAGTGGAAGTCATAATCCAAGATCGCAGTAAAAAATATCTCTCGCGAAAACAACTTTATGCTTTGGAATGATGAGCTGAATTTTTCTCGTGAATTCAACCGATCTGAGTTTGAGATACACCTCGAGTTGTTAAAGTGTTTTCCTGTGTATGATTTCTAACGAGACAAGTAGGTACGATTCAAACGTTAGATATAAGTTATGCTATATCTGGTTCAGTGAAAAACATCGATAGTATTAATTAATACGTAAAATAATTTTAATTGAAGTTTTTCGATACAATCAGTCCATTTATGGATTGCGTTTAAGTTTGCTTGCAGAAATAAAAATGGAAAGGCTTGGAATGGAATTCAGACGCAAGCGTCTATTTTGTGATTAAAGTTCTATTATGTGAGTTTTTTGCCAAAAACAAATGAAGTAGCCAGCTGTAAAAAAGATCGATTGTAGCCATTGCGGCAGAATTAAGAACAAGTGTATTCAATGTATCCGATTTTGGAAACAAGTAGCTATGTTTTTTAAAAACTAAATGAAACTATTTGATGACTGAAATAATGTGTACTAATGCATCATGAGTACAGGAAACATAAAGGAGATCCGATATGGCAGCAAGTGCTTCCATGACGAAAAGTGAGAGCAATATTGTGGACGACGATGGAAAACTTTCGTGGATTTGAGGAGATGGTACTGACGTCAAGATTAAAATAAAGCCAAAGAGAGAAAAAGAAGATACGAGAAGAGACAAAAAGAACACACGACAAAGGTAGTGAATCGACCGATTTTAATATGGAAGATTTGGTTCTCATGAAAATTCAGGAAATTTTTGGGAAAGTATTCAACCTTCTGGTTTGGAGTAAAATTCTACTTTGTTTGAAAAATAGTGATCACTTTCGGTAAGATACACTGCCTTCAAAGTGTATAATTGATAACTTGTGTGCAAGTCTGTCACTGTAACTTACCGGAAACAAGTTTAGTTAGAAAAAAGATTAGTTTAGACATTAAAAAAGGAGTACGCTCCCGCTGCTTGATTCGTGTAACTACTAGCCTCTTCAGACTTTTTGTGGTCGCTAGAGTGCAGCATTGTATTGGTCGTCCAACCCGAGTTTAGGTTGGAAGGAGACTCCTGTCTTCTTGCAGTGTTAATGGAGAAGGCGAGGAGGATTATCAGGTCCTAAGATTGCGCAACAAAGAGGCAAAAAAAAAAAAAAAATGTTGTGCCTTGCAATCTTAACGACATGGTGAAGTTTGAAAATCTAAGAGTTCCGTCTCTGTTGACAGTCTATCAGAAAATGGCGGCAGCGGTTTAGATCACCGACATATCGTGTTTAAACACCTGATCACTCAGCTAGAAACACGAAAACATTTATATTAATTCTCAATGCCGAGAAAAACTTCATTCATTTGTAATAATATAAAAAGTTATAAACGACATTTTCAGATGTTAATACTATCACAAACCGCAGTGTGTGTGCAAATAAATCACTCAAAAAATAATTAAATATTTTCCGTAACGTTTAATTGAAAAAATATTAGTAATACACTGAAGAGCTAAAGAAATTGTTACACCTACGTATCTAGTGTAGCGCCCCTGCGAGCACGCAGAAGTGCCGCAACACGACGTGGCATGGTCTCGACTAATGTCTGAAGTAGTGCTGGAGGAAATTGACACCGTGCATCCTGCAGGACTATCCACAAATTCGTAAGAGTACGAGAGGGTGGAGATTTCTTCTGAACGGTACGTAACAAGCATCCCAGATATGCTCAATAATGTCATGTCTAGGAGTTTGGTGGCCAGCGGAGGTGTTTAAACTCAGAAGAGTGTTCCTCGAGCCACTCTGTAGCATTCTGGACGTGTGGGGTGTCGCATTGTCTTCTGGAATTGCCCAAGTCCGTCGGAAAGCACAATAGGCATGAATGGATGCAGTGATCATGCATGACCATACATACGTGTTATCTGCCAGCGTTGGCAGAAAACCTGGTATTATTAATTAT
>CM061921.1:222794045-222866802 GCA_031002005.1 Vandiemenella viatica | reverse complement strand
GTCAAATCCAAAACAAAAGTGATGCTCATTACGTGTTTCGACAACGAAGGTCTGGTGCACCGTGAATTTCTACCAGCTGGACAAACTGTTAACGGCCCTTTTTACGTGCAAGTTTTGAAAAGACTGAGGGAAACAATCCGAAGAAAACGTTCCGGTAAATGGCAAGGAGGTTAGTCACTGCATCACGAAAATGCTCCCTCCCACACATCGATTGTTGTGCAGACATGTCTTGCAGAAAAGAACATTCCAGTCCTCCACCAGCCTCCCTCCTCACCGGATTTAGCACCATCGGATTTCTGGCTCTTTCCCAAGGTGAAAATGGGCCTCAAAAGGTAACCGTTTTGCCACCGTAGAAGACATCAAAACCAAAGCTACGGCTGTACTTCGGAAGATACCAAAACAGGATTTTGAACGTTGTTTCCAGCAATGGCAGGAGTGGTGGAGCAAGTGTGTGTGTTCAGAAGGAGCCGTCTTTGAAGAATATTAGGTAAATGTGTACTTATCTTTTGTTAATAAAGAGTTACAATGAAATTCCTGGAACTTTTTGACTGCCCCTCGTATGTAACCACAGACTGAGATTAAATAGATATTTACATCAAGAAAATAGATGGTAAGTACTTTTCAAGTGACATCAATCAACAGATGGAACAATAAGCAACATTGAAAACTACGTTGCATTACTGGCTTGTTTCAAAACCAAACAAACAATTGAATTAATCAAACAACTTGGGTATTCGTTATTTGTCATATCATATTTAATCATATTTTACCTTCTCAGCCTGGCGAAAATGTAGCAGTTCAAACACAAAAATTGCGATTTTAGTATCGGATATTACAGAATCGTATACAAAACTACCATGCCCTCAATATGTTTTATACGATCGCGTATATTCTGTAGAGTAATTTTCTCAAACGAATACTCACTTTCAGCAAATGTCCACCGAAAGAGTGGCAAGCGACTTGACTGCTACGTTTGTGTAGCTGTTACTAACGCTAGTGCGTGTCTCGAGTTGATATCACTGTGACAAAGCAAAACAAGAAACTTAAGCACAGAATAAGGAAAGCACAGAAACTACTCCAGTCGATGGTTCCTTCAAAAAAGTCAAGGCCAAATTCGTTCCCGTTCTTTGCTCTCAGTCCTTTACCCGCTCCAATGACCTTGACGTCGACGTGGCGTAAAGACATAAAAAAGTGTCTTAAGATAGTCGTTGTTTGTGGATAGTTTTTTCCCGTTCTTTATCTAACCTTATTGGAGCTGAAGGGTAGTTGCATCTAACACTAACTGGTTGGATTATAAGTGAATGGATATCAGTTTTCCATTTCAAACCAGAGAAAAAGAAATGTGTTGTTTCACAGCAAAAGATTTTTATTATTCTCCAGATCAATCCAGAGTAATAAGTTTAAAATTTTTACTAATTTTCTGTGTTTGGGCTTTGTTTCTGATCACAGAAACAGCATATTAATACACCGGAATGAGAAGTTAGTCTCTCTGAACATTTAAAGTATCAAAGTGTTACATTGTAGGATGCGATTTGTTCCAGCTTGCTAATTTTATAGAGCCTTTGTGCAATCTAGGTTTAATTATATCAACATTATATACAGATCAGTCACTTTGAGCTACCTTTATGTTAGGCTGGACTACAGGCGCGTTTGGTACTATAATCTATTCATTTTAAATAGGCGGCTCAAGATCACTCTGTTTCATCCCATCTGCGTTGCACTTACCCCTACGTGCGATCGCACATGTTCTGACGTCTTCAGAGGTGAGGTGATCACGCGTAGGGGGAGGTAGCGGGAGTGAGTGATGAGGCAAGACGCGGCAGAGGAAAATGTGACCTTGAACCGCCAATTTAGAGTGAACGGACTAAAGCCCAATACATGACCTGTATTATGAAATTTATGGGCCTCTACTTCTTACTAGGTGGGGTCAGTTTCCGATGCAACATACTGCACACAGTTTTCGCGAATTCATAGATTCACGCACTCAGCACTAATGACGTTTTAAATCTGCAAAGCAAAACTATCCCTCTCCCCTATTATTCCGAAAAGTTGCAACTAGGATAATGGAATTGCATGCTCTTTAGTTTTCTTTTAGCAGTAACATACACTTTTCAAAGTTATGAACTGTATTAAATTCAACTCCGTAAGTGACGCTTTGCAGGGATTGGAAGATGAATATTTGTTATGGTTTTACAGTTAAATCGAGCCCAGTTGGTGAGCGGTTAACGCTCTAGTTTGGTATTCGGGAGGATGGTGGTTCGACTCCCGTTCCGACCGTATTTCTGTTCTCCAGGGTGTCCCAAAAATCACTTGAGGTGAATGCTTGAATAATTCCTTCTAAACGCCGTGTCTGAATTGCTACCCTTTTTTTGCTCTCAAATCCAGTTCCGGGTCCGAAGACCTCAACGTCGACTAGTTGCGAGGCCTTAAAGACAACGAGAAGTTACCAGATGGTTGCAGCACCGTGATGTCCGGCTCCTGGTTTGAGTCCTGATGGAAGAAGGTAGGAGAGGTGATCGTGCACAGTTCCTAATCACCAGATTGTGCATCAGACTCCTGGGTTAAAGCCAAAACCTCTCCGTAGTGCGTATGTAATGAAGGCATACGACAATGCTGATGGTGATTCGTCCGTTGGATGGGGACGTTAAGCCTGTCGCCCCTAGGTGTCTTTCGGATGAACAGACGTGAATCGTACGATGCCTGATTTCTCCCTCTCCCTACATTCATCTCTCATACACAGCACAAACAACATTACACTGTAAACACACACACTATCACAGTCAGCCACACTTACGAAAGCAATCCAGAACATATAGTCAGGGAAGGTACGGACTTACATATACCGAAACGGACAAACAAGTAAGGGAATGATCTTATGTGGTATACAAGTGAAGTTAAAAGGTTACTCAAAAAGCAAAGGAAGGCCTGGGAAGCAAGAAGGATAAGGTATCGGAGTGATTTAGAAAAGTTGGATGAGATCAGAGGACATGCTTGAGGCCTTTAATGACTTCCGTTGCAATTCAGTTTCTAAGAGCCTCACGGAAAACCTAAAGAAATTTCGATCTCACGTAAAAGAAAGTAAGTTGTACCTACAACAGTATGTCAGTTCTAATGAGACTGTTGAGAAGTTGATGACAGCCGTAACAAGACTACCGTATTTAACACCGAATTTACAATTTCTTCCACTGAAGAAAATATGGAAAACATTCAGACTTTTCCACATTATATAGAATTAGAGATGGATCCGGTACAAATTGATATTGTAGGTATTGTAAAGCAATTAAAGCTCCCGAAGTGGCGGAAAGCGCCGGGTCCCGATGGTATACCAGTAAGAGTATTTTCGGAATACTCGGAGCGAACTGAACCATTTCTCTCGGATATATTCCGTAAATCTTTAGAAAATAAAAAAAGTATCATCCGACTGGAAAATCGCCGAGGTGATTCCCGTTGTCAAGAAAGGAGATCGGAGATATCCAAGGAATTACCGTCCCATATCTCCAACATCCGTTTGCAATAGAATTCTGGAGCATGTTATATGCTCTACCATTACGAAGTTTCTAGATGAAAACAAGTTACCAACACGGATTTCAGAATAACAGATCGTGGGAAACACAACTGGCCCTATTTTCGCACGACGTAATGAAAGTTATCGATGCAGGTTCACAAGTTGATCGTGGGAAACACAACTGGCCCTATTTCCGTATGACGTAATGAAAGTTATCGATGTAAGTTCACAAGTTGATAGAATTTTGTCTGTATGGATTTTTCAGAAAGCTTTTGAATTTGTACCACACAACCGACTTTTAGCGAAGGTTCGGGTATGCGGTATATCGAATCAGATTTGTGAATGGATACGAGATTTTCTAAGTAGTCTGTCGCAGTTTGTCGTTGTTGACGGGGAAGCCACTTCTAATCTAAATGTAACTTTGGGCGTTCCTAATCTTTATGAACGATCTCGGAGACAACGTTGCGATAGTTCTCTGATCTATAGGAAAGTAGGGTGCCCTGACGATTGCTTAGAAATTGATGTTGATGTTATTTCGAAATGGTGACATAGATTGCAACTTACACTGCAAAAAGAGGAAGGAAATGAAACAAAAAGAATCCGTTAGTTCACGAGTACAAAGTAAACAACTGAGTTCATAAGATCGAAGTTGCTCTCGGCTTTGAGAATTAATATAGTCTTCTCGGATGACTAGCCGAGTGAACAGGGTCATCCGAGCTAGTCATCCTAGAACTGAGTTGTTGACACGGCTGATTCCCTGAAGTATTTGGGCGTATTATTTTTTATTTATGGCTTTACGCCTCTTTTACGTCGAGATGATGGTCTTTTGAAGTAAGCATCCCTGCATTCGCCTAGAGTGATTTATAGAAACCAATTAAAACACAAATCTGGATGCCCAGACTGGGATTCGAACCCACGAGGCCATATGTTACCGCTCAACCACCACGCTCGATCCATATTTGGGCGTAATAGTACAAAGCAACATGAAATAGCAACTTGCACATAACTTCCTTCATAGGTAAAGCTAATTCTGGATTACGATTCATAGGTCGTATTTTGAAGAATTTTAACGCTAATAAAAAGGAAATAGCATACAAAACTCTAGTTTGTCCACATTTGGATTACTGTTGTGGTGTTTGGGATCTATATCGCAAGGGACTGATTGACGCGTTAGAGAATGAAAAGAGGAGAGCCGTTCGATTCGTGATTGTTTGCCACAGTCCTTATGAAAAATCCACAGAATTTATACAAATATTTGAATGGGATAGTTTGGAAAACATACGACTTCGTTTTCGTTTGAATTAACTGGCGAATATTCGAAATTCTTTGATTTACGAGTGCAATGTAATACTTCTTCCATCAACCTATCGCAATGACAGGAGGGATAAGATTAGTGGAATAAGATGCCGTGTTGATGCTTTTACGTATTCTTCCTTTCCTCGTGTTATTTGGGATTGGAATGCACCGAATTAGGATTGGTGCTTAGCACCCTCTGCCACCCACAATACTTGTGAATTGCAGAGTATTGATCTTCAGATTATATTTTCTTCAATGGCGTTTTATTCTAAGTTCACTATCATGTGAGAAGAGAATCCAGCATTAGACACTGAATTTGTGATTTTCGCGGGCTGTGGTGGTATGTTTCATATGGAAATTATGGCTGACTCTAGCTGTCGATAACCGTGGTACCAATCTTTCGATCTTGACTATGATAATATTTAGCTAATTAGTCTTAAGTTGTAGAAATAAAATCGTATATCTCGTTTCTTATGAATACTGGACCTATTTTTTATTATATTTACTTGTTCAATCTATATCTATAATTAACAATTTAAATAATTTTTTACTGTCAGGTATATGTTGTATATTTCGTAAGTATTATTTTTCAGGAGGTTCTTTTGTAGTTCCAGATCACAACCGAAACAAAACTTGGCGTGCAAGAACGGAATATAGTCGATATGGAAATCAACTCTTCCTTTAGGATGTTCCCTGCACGATATGAAGAACTGACTGACTAAATTCAAGATATACCTTCTAGGGGATTAATAAGTCGTTTTTGTAAATAAATAATATTAAATGTATTGTAACAACAGAGTTAACAATGAAGATTATCTGGCCTAGATACGATATTACGTCTACGGGTACAAGTGGGCGTTCTTTATTAAATAACATAGCATAACGCTTATTGCTTTGTTAGGTTGCTAGAAATGCTACAAGAAACAATAAAACAAAGTCTCTTCATGCTTTAATATAAGTGTATCAGGCTCTCCTAATGTCATAGATCGTCCTAAGATCCGAGGCTATAGCAACAGCAACATTCATCTGATTAATCTACTTGCTCACTTCAACTTCTTCAAGAATTCCAGGAGGAATGTTTCAAGGATACAGAGATTTACTACGGGTACTGAATGAAAAATGTGTTCTACTAGACTCAAGAGGACAGAGAAACAACGTCACCACGGCATAGGAAGCGCACAAGCCGACAGCGTGAGATCCACAGGTAGATCTAGAGTAGAAACAGAATATGCAAAGCATTCAACGAATTACAACTTAAAAAGAACCTGGTGTACGGATGATATTAACAGTGATAGAAATGTGCCAAAACGTGGAAGAATTCTCATGAACTATCAGCGTTGCCTTTTGTGTCAGTCCCTGATGGCTAGATGCCTTGCTATAGAGTGTTCAGTTAGCAGAGGTGGCTCAAGGTCACTCTGCTCTATCCCACTCCACTACCCTTACCCCTACCCTACATTCGAAGGGGAAATTTGTCACACGCGTAACTGGACACAGAGTTCAGCTCAGAAAGGTAGGAAGGGAGGGGGTGATGAGGTGAGGAGCAGGCCAAGGTGAATATAACATTGTGCCGCCAATTAATGGCGAACAAGGTATAGGCGATGTAGAACGGTGGTTGAGACGACGAAACGTCTCGGTCACCTTATGTTTTCAAAGTTCATCTGCCTCCGTCTTTACACTTTGGATCCGTTTGATTTATAATCTTTGTGAGCTGACATTACTAACGAAATGTAAGCTACTAGTTATCCTGTAAATGGTCAGTCAATTGCGATCTATAGCGCGTTTCATTTAAGAGAGGCGCTTAAAGTCAGTCTGCTCTATCCCCACTCCGCTGCCTTTACCCCTACATGTGAAGGGGAAATTTACCATTTGCCCGCCTGGACACAGCGTATGGCGCGGAGAGGTAGGAAGGGAGGAGGTGGTGAGGTGAGGACCGGGGCGAGGGAAACATGACCTTGAGCCGCCAGTTGAGAGCGAACAAGGTATAACCACACCGTTAGTGGATAAGAGCGTGTTATATAGACGACAACGACTCAACTCCCCTCTCTCAACAAATGCAAGCCGTTAGTTCGGATAAACAAATTGAGAGGTGTTATGACAACGTCTGGAAATGAAAAACTCATTGTTCTGGTCAAAGTACTACTGAATTTAATTAATAGCGTTCCTTGAAACAACTTATAAAACCCATATGTTATATTCAAACAAGTTTTAAGTACATTTCACATGATATATTAGCTGTTGTGCACAAGAGCATTAACTCGCGCTATACAACCTTCTCCAAGCGGCGCGACACAAGCACTGCCCCGCGCACTGCAACGCTACAATGCAGGCGCCCAATCAACAATCGCAGCCCGCACAGCTGAACTGGCCAGCGTCAAAGATTGTTACTTAAATAAACACCGTTTACTAAACAAACTACATTCTGTGGAAACCCAACAATATTAAAAATAAAGTTACAAACAATAAAATTATGCAGGATACTTATACTTAATAAATGCGACATAATCAGATATTAATAATAATAATAAAATGATTTGGGAGTTAGTTGTAATGTAACACGTTTCACAACGATAAAACTCAACAGAAAGGTTCTCCATAAAACATATTGATCAATGTGACGATGATAGTGGACTTCCACGTTTGCTTCCGGTAATAGATGGACTAATAGTTTTTTTAACACAGGTCTGAAAGAAAATAACCAGGAAACTATGTCGGTTACGCAATATATATATTCGTGAACGAAGAAAATTTAAACAACTAAAAAATCAACTGCATTGGCGCAGTACCGAATAGTTTTTGAAATTGACTAATATACCATTTATTAAATCACCCAACTGTTAATGAGGCCCTGCCAGGCATTCTCAGAGAACCTATATAACCAATGCAACAGCGGTGAAAATAAAGACAAGGAAAAATGTATTGCACTGGCACTCGCCACTGAGGCATAGCACACTGAAGCAGAGAGGTACAATGCGACCGGGCACGAGCACAAGCCACCACGTACCGGTCGACCTGTAGGTGAATGCTGGGACGGTTCAGAATCTTCCACATAAAACTACACATTTCACAAACAAAAACACCTGTCATACAGAACACCCAGAATTAAATGTTTCGCAGACAGATGGAATTACGAGAATTTCCACCAATACATTAGGTATGCCTGTTTCTGGCAGGAACTCAGGCACTGCCATCCCTCCAATGAGGTTGCCAGTGTCAACGTGGAACATGGTGGCAGATTCGTAGGGAAAAAACTATTGCACTGACGTAATATTCATTATTATTATTATTATTTTTTGCTGTCATCAGTCTTTCTACTGGTTTGATGCAATCCTCCATCCCTTCCTATCCTGTGCTAACCTCTTCATTTCTACATACCCTTACAACCCACGTCCTCAATTATCTGCTTCATATATTCTAATCTCTGTCTACCTCTACAGTTCTTACCTTCAACTGTTCCCTCCACTAACAAATTAACCAATCCAGCATGTCTCAAAATATGACCTACCAGCCTGTCTCTTCTTCTGTAAGCTTCTTCCATAAACTTCTTTTCTCACCCATCATTTCCAAAACTCGTTCATTTCTTACTTTGTCTGTCCACCTAATTTTCAGCATTCTTCTGTAGCACCACATTTCAAATGCTTCAAGTTTCTTTCTTTCCGGTATTCCTAAAGTCCATGTTTCGCTACCGTAAAGTGCTGTGCTCCACACATAGAGTTTTAAAAGTTCTTTCTAATTCCTAGATCAATATTTGAAACTAAAAGGTTTCTCTTTTTCATGAAGGCTCTTTTTGCTAGTGCTATTCTGCTTTTAACATCATTCCTGCTTCGGCCATCGGTTGTAATTTTGCTTCCCAAGTAACAGAACTCACTCACTTCTCCTATTGCATCAGATCCTATTTTTATATTTAATCTGCTAGTATTGGTATCATTTCTGCTACATTTCATCACTTTTGTTACTTTGATTTATATTCAGTCCAAAATCTTCCTTCAGTATTTTGTTCATGCCATTCAATAACTTCTCAATATCCTCAGCCCTCTCTGCTAATAAGACAATGTCGTCAGCAAATCGTAGCATACTGATTTTTTCTCCCTGAAAACTTATGCCACATGGAAATTTTTCTTTTATTTCCTTTATAGCTTCTTCTACATACAAGTTGAATATTGACGGGGATAGACCTACAATCTTGTATCACACCCTTTTTAACTGATGCATGTCTCTCATGGTTCTCCACTTTTATTATAGCTACTTGATTTTTATATAGTTTATAGAGTATTCTCTTATCTCGATGTTTTAGACCTGATTTTTATCATGTCTCACCTGACATTATCAAAAAGTTTTCTTCTAAATCAACAAATGCCATAAAAGTATCTTTGTTTTTCTTGATCCGCCCTTCAAGTATTAATCTTAAAGACAGAATTGTTTCCCTTGTCCCGGATTTTTCCTAAACCCAAACTGTCACCTACTATCACTTCTACTACCCTTTCCATCCTTCTGTATATTATTCTGGTCAGTAATTTTGAAGCATGTGATGTTAGACTATTGGTGCGATAATTCTCACATTTTTTCGGCTTGTGCTTTCTTCGGGAGTGTGAAGATGATATTTTTTTTAAAAAATCAGTTGGAATTTCTGCTTTTTCATAACTTTTTGATATCAGCTTGAATAATCATTCAATTCCTTTTTCTCCTAGGGATTTAAGAAGTTCTGCAGGGACCTCATCAATTTCAACTGCCTTATTTGCTTTCAAGTCATTATTTATACAATTAATTAACTGGAAAATAACGAAATAACTAACAACTACCAGTTCGTGTACGAAAACCAGAGATATTAGCCTTCCCCTCTCCCAAAATTCAAGATTTCGTTTTTGTAGTTTGTCTGGCCACAGCCGGTTGCAGGCGCCAGTTAGACTGGCCGCCAAACCTCGTGACGTCATGGTCCACAAATGAGGCCACCTTGTATATCTGTCTCTCTCTGGATACTTTCCAAAAATATGTATCTAATCTTTTCATAGTATTAATAGGTTTGCTCCCTCTCGAAATATTCCAAAATACATTTACTAATTCTCACTTATAACTTTCCCTTAGAGTTCTCAACTTTTGTTCACTTTATTGAGTCCTTTAACAAACTCGCATTCGGGAGGACGCCGGTTCGAATCCCCGCCCGGGCATCCAGATCTGGGTTTTACATGGTTTCCCGAAATCACTCCAGTTGAATGGAGGGATGCTTCCTTCTAAAAGGCCATGGCCGAATTCCTTCCCATTCCTTGTCCCAAGACCCATCCCTCCTCTAATGACCTTAGCCGTCGACGAAGCGTAAAGCAATAAGTAAAAAAAAAAAAAACTCATATTTAATATTAAATCTTAAGTGTTGTTAATTTAGTTCTTCGCCGATCCATACACCATTCCCTTCTATCTGATACCGTTGTATTACAGTAGGATTGTACTTTTTCAGCTTAAATACGCATTGTATATTAGACCAACAAATGTCGCAAAAAAGGTGAAATCATGAACAATGGTTTACCAAAGAATTTTAATACTACACTGCGTTGAATTGAAACCGATTAATTCCAAATCGGAACAGCCAGAGGAGTTAATTAATAAGCAGGATCGAAGCCAGATACTACTTTAGTCTGCTTTTCCACGGAATACGCAAAATGAAATCATACAGTTATCAAGTAATTATGATAAAACACAAGTAATGGAATTCAGGGGAGACGAACAAATACGGGCTGAGATTGTTGTTAATGACAGAATAATAGAACAAATTAACGGATATATGTATTTGGGATATGGTATAAGCTTCGCCAGGTATGATGATGTTAGTGCCAAATTACAGAAATTTCTTTACCTATGTGACGTAATATGAAGACACTTTAATTACAGCGGACGGGACACAGTGATGAAATTTTACAAAGTAATGGATGCAAGAACTCTATGGATGGAAATTAACGATACTGATAAATAAACAGGGTAGTAGCAGCTGAGACGAGATTTCCGAGAGATGTGCCCGGGTACACTTTACTAGAAGAGAAAAGAACTGAACAAGTAAGGGAAGAAGTGAACATTTTTAACCTAAATGAGGAAATAATTAGATATATGAAGAAGTGAACTACCAAATGTGCTGCTAAGTTACAAGGCAAAATGGGAAGAAAGAAGAATGGTTGACTTATGCATGAGCTGACACAGCAAAATGTGTGAAGGTGGAACAAAGCATAAGTGTTTTAAGCCCTGAATATAATGATGGAATAACACATGGGAAATAACACGGTTTCTGGTCGGAAAAAGTCTTCGATACTGGGTGGCATTCCACAACTACGGGCATCATGAAAACTGTCCACTTTGAAACGACTGGCACTCAAAGATTACTGAACTGAGGGCAATGAGATGAAAAGTGTGCGACAGAGTAAGCTTGATAAGGTCAAGTATATTAGCAGAATCTCTCTCGTCTCCTGCACAACGCGGACGGTGATTTGGTGTACGCCAAGTGGGCTTAGAAACCGTTCCCCGCTTATTTTTCGGCAGAATTGAGGCAACACAATATCGTTTCGTATTAAATACACTACGGCGGACAGTTAAAGACAATTTCAACATTGATAAAAGAAAATTTCAAAAAATTGTGATACTTTGGCAGTGAAAATATCAAGTACATGGAAAGAGGGTAGAATCAGAACCAGCAAGACTCGGCTAGTATTGAAGCAAACCCCTTTGCAAATGCGGAGAAATGTCGGCTCGACAGACTGAGAAAGGAAAGTTTTTATTTTTTTATTTTATGACATTCGGCTATGTAGGCCATACAGCCAGCTCAATGTAATTGTAATTACTATTCGGTGTATTGTTGCAATTAAGTATTGACACATGGACACCAAGGACGGACACGACATTCACACAGACACAACACTCAAACTCCCATGCCCTCGGCCGGACTCAAACCGGCGACCTTCGATACGCGGAGCTAGTACTTTAGCCCCCTATGCTACCGAGGCCGGCGAGAAAGAAAGATGAGTGGAACAAATCCATGAGGCAGTGGGGGGGGGGGGGGGGTAAGACCTCGGCGAGACCTAGCGGTGCGGGGGAAGGAGTGGGCTGTCCTGAGAAACACAATGATACAACAGTCGACCAGCGAGGATTGTTTACTTCCGCAAACTTCCTATGATACTAGCGTTGTATCAGAGTAGTTTCTCTTGAGTCATTAAATGAAATGTATAGCAGTTAAGAACCTTGTGTACATAAATGAAATGTTAAGCCATAAAAAATATTTGTTGTTTACCTCTCTGTTTGCTGGCCCATGTATCACAGGGGCTAACGAGTTGGCCTCACGTTGCAGGGGTTGCCAGTTCGAGTCCGGCCGAAGGCATGCGTGATTGTAATTAAAAGTGTTGTCCGTACTGGAGAGTAAATGATAATGACGATAATGTAGTACATATACATTTTAAGAAATAAAAACACCCTTGCAGCTGCCCGTATGGCTGAAATGGCCAAAACCTAAATTTAAATTTAAAAAAGCCTATTTCTACTGTATTTGGCCAGATAAAGGCGTATTCACTTTAACACTTGTGGTAGTAGCTGCACCTGTTGTTACCTACCGCGATTTAAAAAAAAAATAAATGTTATTCCGCTGGTTAATCGTACAGGAAGCTTCCATCGTTTTGATCCATATGACTATCACGCGTAAATAATGTTACATTCCAATTGTTATACTACCATTCAATTGAAGGAAAACACAAGACGAACACAACAATTAATTCAATATCCATGCCCGCGGCCTCTTCACGAAAACTACTGACAACAACGCATAAATAGCAACCGTTCTAACCGTCATCTCCTCTAGAAAATAATGGATTTATAGAGAATAATTCGTGCGAAAGTTTCCTTAGTGCAGTTACACGTTAAAACTTAATTCATGGTTTACTCTCTAAAGAGCGTTTGACATGTTACAACACGTCACAGTCTTAACTAATATATGAGCAAATATAACAGCACCAAGTCTTTGCGAGTGAGTGGATGCTATTTCAAAGGTGATGATCACGAAAATACCTAATGAAAGCGAAATCGGTTTTGCTCTAAATGCATCTGAAGTATAATCCACCTTTTCTTAGTTATTGTAAATAATCGTTATGGCAACTGTGTAATATATTATATTCATCTATCGTGCTAAAATCGTAATCTATTCATTTCGACAATTCCGTGGATCAGGTTCCACTTTAAACTGTAGGTTCAGCCATGACACAAATTGAATAATAAATGCCGTCACCAAGTCATAAGACAACAACAGTATACTTTTTATTTACGCAGTTAAAGGAATATTTACAAATATACAACGTACCAAAATTTTTGTTTAGCTGAATATCTGAGATGTTCATCCAAGTGAAGCGAAAGTCATTATATATTCACTGTAATAAAGCTCATATAAACCAACTCTAGAAAGATGTTGAGTATTCTCTTTGCTCGGGTGTGGGTTCGTATTCCCGCCCGGCCATTCTGATATCGGTTTTCCATGGTTATACGAAATCACTCCAGGCGAATGCAGCAATAGTTCATTCAATGGCAATAACTGAAATACTTCCCACTCCATGCAACAATCTTCATTTTTTTTCCTTATTGCTTTAAGCCTCGTCGACGGCTAAGGTGATTAGAGGCGGGATGCGACTGGAGACAAGGAACGGGAAGGTATTCTGGCATGGCCTTGTTGAAGGAAGCATCCTGGCATTCGCCTGGAGTGATTTGGGGAAACCACGTAAAACCCAAATCTGGATGCCCGGAAGGGGATTCGAACCCGCGTCAAACTATCTTCTCCCAGCTGTAGTGACACTATGGTAGAGAAGCCACAAGAAAAATAAAAAAGTCCTCAGTCACTGTTTGGGAGTATAGTATACCACTCCTGTGGAGCATAGCTCCGCATTGTGGATGGCCTGTTTGTGTCTGTTTCAGCCGGCATCGCTTGGCTGTGAGAAACAGAGTATTCAGGAGCAGCGTGGAGTCGTCTAGCACACGATTTAGAATAAGCTTTCCACTTTTCTTCCAAATTACAGCTGTCGGTAATGTCTCCGGCATTATCGGCCAAAAGTGGATTTTTGGGTGAACGTAATCCACACTAACATAAATCTGTAAGCGGGTTGTGTCCGACCCTTTGTACAGCCATGGCGTCTTCAAAGTTCGGAAACTTATGATCTAGCTCGAAATCTACGGTATATCTTATGACTACGTGACCGAAGAATGAAGCAAGATATTATTATTCGTTCGTTTCGAGAACTGCCTCTCAGATGAACACTCCTTTACAAAAAAAATCAACCAAAGATCAAGCTACAACACAGATTAACACCCCAAATTTTGGATTCTATTGTTTTTGACTACGTAACTTTGATAGCATATTTCTTCAGTTTTTTTTAAAAAAAAATAGTACGTTAGAGTACGCGGGAAACTTTAATCAAACCACTACATCAAAGATTAGCACACCAATAACGGTAACTAAATTTGAAATTTAGTCTAGGTAAAGGTTACAAAGAATCTACAATACAAACAACAAAGGGCAAATCAAATGCATTACTACGCACACCAAGGTCCGAGCAGCAAAATGTTAGTACAGACTAAATGCGTGGGTGCTTAGGGTCTTGGAGTGGTCCTTGGTCTCGTGTAGCCGCTGGTTCTCTTCCGAGATTTAGTAACAATGGAACAGACTTCGATCTGTTATAATCTTCTGGGTCCCGTTGAGTTCGGTGTTCACTTTTGTAGAGTCTAGAGTACTCGAAGTTGTGTCTGATCTTCGGTTTTTGTTTCCAGTGTTAACCATGCGATTCTTGTAGGTAAAAGAGATATTGTGAATTAAATTTGGGATTTAGTTGTTCCCGTTAAGGCTGAAATTTTTAACAACCCGTGAACTGACGTTCACCTCGATCACAGCTTTGCTTTCTTCATGCGAATTATACAGGCATTAGAATGCTTCGTGATTCGGATTTCAAGTTAGACGGTAGATATCCCTTACAGGGTAGTGTTAGCCAGTTAGTTCAAGCGATGACAGATGCGAAATTAGAGGAAAATCGAAACTATGTCAAGATGGGGCCAAAGAGTCCATGTGATCTCTGGCCAACAATACTGTAACTCTTTAATTTTTCGCCACGGAATTAGCTTGGTTGTTGTTAAAGTTTAAACTTGTAGCTTTTGATTTGAGTGGGTAAAATCTTACGTTAAATTGTCTACATTTGATGCAAATTGCGAAGTAATGAGTGCAGCTGATACTTTATACATCCAATCTGATGCTTCTGATTTTATTGAAAACTAGTAATTTACAACAAACTTCAAGAAGCGCAAACTCCGATTGCCTGTATGTCATAAAAAAGTATCAGGAAATGGCATCAGAAAATATTTTGGAGGAACTGAATCAAATTTGATGGATGCCTTTCACATCGAAACATATCTCGGGAGGGTTAGGGAGCGTCAACATCAGGGTCATTTTCGTGAACACATTTCAGAGACTCGTCAGTTATACTTCACAGTACCAAGACGTGACCAATTCGCTGGCCATATACGGACGCCGAATCACCCGTGATTGAATCCTTAGACAAGAGTGTGTCTCATAGACAAGATAGCAAGCAGTAATAGTCTGGAAGGGATCGCATCAGTGTTACTGATTTATAGTTCCGACGAATCTCTCAGTAAGTCAGTCATGCAATGGTTACCATACCTCGGCGTAAAGCCGCGTTCCCACGATCTCTTGTAACGGAGGCGGGACGGGACCTCACTAGCCGAAGTGTAGGGACTAGCGCGCGCCGCAGGTTAACCCTAGCTTACCTCGCCACCATCTCCCCACCACATTGCCTAGTGTCGTTTCGCACAGAGCACTTTACAGCAACAGAAGGTGTGCGCACCGCTGCTGCAAACCGATAACAACAGCGCACCACTACACACGCCTGTGATGTTTACCGACATAGAATGGGTAGCTGCGTCTCATCCCCGCTAGCAGAGGTGGCCCTGTTCCCATGGCGTGTTGTTGAGTATTCGTCCCGTCCCGTCCAGTCCCGTCTCCGTTACAAGAGATCGTGGGAACGCGGCTTTAGGAACAGTGTAATAAAACTTCACTCGCCGTCGGTGTGAAGGGTCAAGGAGGTCTGACTGAACCAATATCCCAGGGGGAAGTCTCGATCTGCATGAATTGTCCTGGATGTTGCTTGACCATTACCATACACTACGAAGAATTACATTTACGCCGACCATTAAAACCACTTAAACAGTGTTATAACATTAGATAAATTATGCAAAGGGCAAAGAGAATAGTCAGAATGGCAGATTGAGGGCCAAAAGTTTCAATGCTACTCTCTTTTCACCTGCATGTGGTTTGTCCTGTCTAACACCTCAATTAATGCGTATGATCAGTTTGAACTGAGCTGGAACAAAAACTCTTTTTTTTTTTTTTTTTTTTAAAAAAAGTCTTACTTGTTTTTTTTTTTATCTGCTCTTCAACTGGTTTTCAGGCAGATGACTCAAAGTTGAATAAGACGATTAAAACAAAAGAGCACTGTACACACGTATATGTACAAGATATCTAGATGCGTAGGTCAACATGGAATAAAGATAAATGCTAAAGAGAGTCAGCTTATTACGTACACGGAGTGGGATATAGTTTTGCCTGATTATGTACTGGACGGGGAATTCCTTGCTGAAGGCACAGAATATAAATATTGGACTATTTCTTAATAATAAACTCAGTCGGGCCGGATACATTGACGAAATGGTAGAGAAAGAGTTTATCTCGATAACTCTCGGGTTTGTGGCAAGGTTGTTCTATAGAAAAGAAGATGTTCCTGTTATACCTATTTCTTTATTTTCTTAAAAGTCCCTAAATGCCACCGAGCTTTTAATTACTTAGTTAAAGGAGCCTTTCTTCAGTTTTAGTGCCTTTCTTGAATTTAAAGTACATGTATCCTCTGTGAACAGCTCCAAACATTGTCATGTCATTTCCGATGCGGCCGAGTCCCCACAGCCTATAGGGAGCGTCCATAAACCACGTAGCTCCATTTTGGCCTCGTTTGAACCCCCCTGCACCCACGTACCCCGACGTGGCTTTTGTCTCTATCGCTCCCCCCCCCCCCCCCCCCGCGTAGCACGTAGCTTTTTTCCATATTGATTCCAGAAGAAATATTGTACTGTTTTCTCTAGTCAGATTATCGTAAATTACATACGGGGATAATTAAATGACGGAAATAAATATTTACATGCTTCTGTGTGTTCTGTATCTCATTTATCTGTGACAAATAATATGAAAGAAAACACTACGTGGCCTGGCTCGGAACCCCCCCCCCCATGTAGCCCAGCGTAGCTTTCCAGCCAACCCCTCCCCCCCTAGACCGAGCCACGTAGTTTATGCACAATCCCCTATCTGTCGCGAGGGTGACGTCAGTTCACACTCTTAAGTTAGTTCCTACCACCAGCCAGCAGAGGGGTCTCGTCTCGGCAAAACCAATACATTTTCTTACTCGGAACAAGGGAATGTAAAATTCAAGAGTTCCCTTACACCTACCCACTTAAAAAATATTATTAATGGTTGAACAAACTCTAACCGTAATGTTAGAAAAATGATTACTTTACTGGTAATTATAGAGTGGCTCAGTCACAGTGAACATGTCCGAACCATTTACTCTTATATTGGCCAATAGAATGAGGCAGCGCTGTCTGATGGTAGCTGTCAGCTGCTGCAAACTCAAGCTTAAATCTTAAATTTACTCAATTTTTTGTGACCTGATTATAAAATTTAATCGAGCTGAATCTTTTATGAAGCATCAATGTAAATAATAAATAAAATGCCTGACACAAAAAAAGTGAAGTACTCAGAATGGGAGGTTACAAAAGAAAGTCAAATGTATAAACATCTTGGCTGTATGATTTCACTTATCAGTATGACGTTGCACCCCCTCTGGCCTGGACGCATACACTGATTCGGTTGGGAAGCGTATCCTCTCCTGACGTAAGCTGGCCAACAACTGTTGTTAACGGACTTTGATATCCTAGATACTGGAACTGATCTGGGGATCATACTGGCTACGGGATTACTTCAGTATCACGCAAAAGTTTATAGAGCCCTGTTGAAAAATGGAAGCATAATGAGAGGGGTGAAGGATGTCCGTGCCATCATAGTTCCGTCAATAACTACCAGCCGTGATCTGATGGCTCCCAACACCATGACGCCAGGAGTAACACCGCTGTGCCTCTTCAAACAGTGGAAGAATGAGATCTCTCACCGCCATACTGCTGCTAGTCTCAGGCCAATTGTTCGGAATAACACAGAATTTTGCAAGGAAACCATTACTTGATTCTTGGCTGTCCGGGTGGCGCCGCGTCATGTTTCTTGAAACCGACGTTTCGACCCTCATCCTGGGGTCTTCTTCCAGGGCAGAAATGCTAAACGCCCAAACAATATTAACGAAGACAACGGGTTTAAATTACACGACGCCTGGCTCTCGCTGGTGCGGACAGAGCATGTCACGTGTCACCTCCCACCAGACCGCGCCGCGCCCCACCAGGCCAACGAACCACGTGACGGCTCGGACCTTTGATTGGCCGGGCAAATCTCCATATAGACGGACGCGGGGCTCGGCTATAAAATAAGACCAATCACTGATCAAGACGCAGTTCTGCCCTGGAAGAAGACCCAAGAATAGGGTCGAAACGTTGGTTTCAAGAAACATAACGCGGCGCCACACGGACAGCCATGAATCAACTGACTCTGGCCGCGGAAGCCTACGATTACAGCCCATTACGTGTTCTCGATGGCAAGGGCAGATGTGAAGTGGTTACAATGTGCTTGGTGCACAACACGGTGATCCTCCCTTGTGGTGGTCAGATGTGGTCGACCGGAACATTGACGACGAGTACGCTTGCTCTCATGTTCCCATCCAGTACAATATCGAGACGCCGTCACATCCGAATTCCTCACAAATCTGGATACTGAACGTTTCGACCAGCCGGCCAGATGGAGACCCACAATGAGACTATCAGGTGCTGATAATTCTGCCTCAGAGTATGCTTCATTTCCGTGTCCTTCACAGTGATCACTCACCAACTGACGATATTCACGCTCTTTGTATACCCTACTAGGCTTGGCAATAAAAGTAATGCAATCCTGTGACCGTTCTACCTGTCATTGGCAATTGCGACTCTTAGTCATTTACATACCTGCCGATGATGTATGTGTGTGTGAAGTTACATTGACGACCGAACATGTCTTCAGGGTGCTTCAATGTTTTATCGGCGAGTGTATTATTATTAGTTATACGGATTGCTATGAATCTTGTGCCTCTGTGGCAATTGCTGTGTACATCTACAGATGATTAGAGAGTGTTTTCAATGTAAACTCTTTCAGGTTAGAGGTAAATAATTGAGGATCTTCAATTTAACTTATTCCAGTCCTCGACTACCTTACATACAAATGAAAACTTTCCCATTCCCTTATGCCTGAATGCTCTCTTTAGCTTTGTCCAATATACATCCAGCCTTTATAGCCAACGTGTGCTTTATACATAACAGTCTCTCCACCCGCCACCTGACTTCGAATACGTTATCATCTCAGCAACTGACTGTTTGCTGCGGTAATCTAGTAACTCCCCTTCCACCCCCAGCCACCGGCTACTGTATCTACTGATCATAATGTGGTTCCGATACCATTCCACCAACTCAAGAAGGAATTGGTTTCTCTGCACAGATCCTTACTTCTGTGGTACAGTCGTTCGTAGCTACCCTACCACATCGTCACTGTGCCCTGTCATAGTTTATTATGAAATCTTAACCACACGATTTAAGCGATGGAATTTATTTATCAAAACTGACACGTTCCACCTAACGGAAATTGCAGCTGTCTTGCATGTGCGTCGAATGCTAGGACCTTCAGAAAAATGTTAGGAACCTTTTCTTTTTGCTTCAAATTTTACACTTCGACGACGGCGAGGTCAATACAGGCGAGATAGGATGGGGGGCAAGGAAAGGGAAGGAATTTGTCCATGACCTTATGAAGGAACTATCCCGGCATTCGCCTGGAGTGGTCTCGGGAATCCATGGAAATCCGAAATCTGTATGGCCGCACGGGGAACTGAGCTAAAATAAGCGTAACGAAATTGTGGAATTTAATTTACTGCAAAAGTTACAAAGATACTACATTTCAAACTTTTTTGCTTTGCTACTAAAAGAAAAACAAAAGGCTAACGCATTACCATGAAAACCAAGGTCCGCTAGGGCAAAGCAGCGAGGAAACAAGAGTTTTTAATTTAAAAAAAAATTATTTGGCCTAGTTAGCGTTCTGACCAAAGCAGTTAGTCACGACGTCTTTCTATCGAACCAACACATAATGCTGCAATACGTCACACAAGCTACCAAATTATTTCAGTCGACTGCATACTATATAGCTCGCTAACAGGCTGCAGGTCATATTTTGAGACAGGCTGGATTGGTTAATTTGCTGGTGGAGGGAACAGTGGAAGGTAAGAACTGTAGAGGAAGACAGAGGTTAGAATATATGAAGCAGATAATTGAGGACGTGCGTTGTAAGGGGTATGTAGAAATAAAGAGGTTAGCACAGGATAGGAAGGGATGGAGGATTGCATCAAACCAGTCGAAAGACTGACGACAGCAATAAAAAAAAAAAAAAAAAAAAAAACAGCCATATACTATTTGTCTACAACTCTTGGCGTCTGTACCACTACAGCCAAAGACAATATATAACAGTCTCACACTATCAAGTTCAACATACAAACCTTAAACACCTAGTAGATTAAAGACTAAACAGATTAGTAAGAATGGAACCTCCGAATCACACTCATACATACATGAGTGATAATTATAATATACCGTACAATATTGAAAAATTTATACCCTCAAAGTTTGTTTACTGAACTATAATGATAAGGATGAATTACTTTCGGTCAAAATAACGTAATATTCTGATCTTAAATCCGTTTCAGTTTGCGCAAATCCGACGAGTCCTTAAACCCAATTTATCTGTACTTAAAGCTCTGACGATCAGATAAAACCTGTCGTGAGAATGTGAGCGAGCCGTAAATTGGAAATTAAATCGATAGCACGCAAGGTACTGGGGCTCGCGCTACAAGGGCAAGGCAGAAAAGATGTATCACTTTCATGCTGGGAGAAATCAGTTGGAAATAAATTATAAAAGAAGTAATTAAGAATTTTTATTGGGAAGATCTTGATGTAGAAGGGTTCCTATGCCAGAGGAACTGTTTGACAAGTTGGTGTCAAACATTTTCGGTGAAAACTGGAAAATGTTCTGTTGTCACAGATGTTTCAAAGTCACGGCGATAAGACTACATCCGTTTTTCGTTCCGTGGACGCTAAGTAACTATAATAAAAGAAACCCACTAAGCGAGACAAAATAGAAACGACCTGCTCTGTCCATTCTAATCTATGTATTCCTATATCACGTATATCTACATCTTGATCCTGCAGTTGATAAAACTGTGGGTGGTAGAGAGGATTTGGCACCAAAACTAAATTCTTTTCCGCGCATTCACCCCTTGGAATGAGGGAATAAAGTACAGTACAATTAGGTATCTTGTTTGGCAGCTCTTCTTTGTACTTTCCCGAAACTTAATCGATCCCTTCCAATACGGATCCCACACAGCAAAACAGTAGTCGAGATGATAATGTACAAAAGCTTTATATGTTATGCATTACAGATCAACACTCCCTGACGAGATATCCACTAGAAATCACGCTATGATACATAAATGCGTTACAGCGTTTGCACTCTGTTGGTATTATTTTTGACTACGTAATATACACACCCAACCCGAGAACAACAGACCCTAGCGGTTTTATAGAGGGTCGGACACTGGCCCATTCATTATATTTATTGAGAGCAGGGATAACAATATAGGAAAACTACACCCGATGTCTATAGGGAAAATTCTCCACTCGTCAATCCCGGAAACTAAAGGAAAAATCTTAAATATTAGCTACAGTGGTAGGAATAGACTAAAGGTTGAAGTAGGTGACGCAAATGCTGCCAATAATATTGTTAGATCCTCAGGGAAAATATCCAAATACTTAGAAATATATATCCCCGCTCATTTAGTATACAAACAGGGTGTGATAAGAGGAGTCCACCAGAGTATCACGATGGAGGAATTACTAGCGGAAATTCAATCACCGGTGAAGGTAGTTAGTGCAAGAAGAATGAACAAAACAGTAATACAAAATAATGAAAAACTAGTAATCAATCTTCAAACATGTGTTCTAACATTTGACAGCCAGTCCATCCCACATTATATAAATATTCACGGGACTAGATGCGAAGTAACACCATTTTTCCCGTCAGTAAAAATTTGCTATCAATGTTATAGATATGGACATCTTAAAAAACAATGTCGTGGACAAGCTCGTTGTATCAAGTGTGGTGGGGCACACCCTGACAGCCAATGCACAATTCAATCAATTACATGTATCCAGTGCGGGGGAGCTCACTACGTTACGGATCGAAGGTGCCCAGAATACAATAGGCGGAAAAACATTCAGGAAATTGCAACCCGCAACAACATATCGCTAAGGGAAGCGGAATCTGCTCTTAAAAGTAGATCATATGCACAAGTCGCTAATATATATGAACAAGGAAAATATCATCTTAACCCTTCTGTAGCGCCAGATATAGAGAACTACAGCCAATTTCCACCTATTAAATTAGACAATAGGGGAACCCCCCTGGCAAACATACAAGTAATCCCGCCAACTCTTCCCCTTTCTTCAACTGCAGCCTATGAGGGTACCTCAAGTCAAGCATACCAAATCAGAAGACATAATGACGCACTTCAAACAACCTTGCTCAGCAGACCAAATACAAACTCGGCTCCACCTAGAAAAATGGCAAATAAAATAACAATTCCCAACCATCTCTACTGGAGAAGCAATGGCCCGGCTAGACCAATATTCAACACCCACCGGGAGCCTATAAACACAACACCTCCCGCAGATCCATCCCATACTCTATTCACTAGTTGAATACCTCATGACCTTCATTACCGCCATGCTTGAAGTGGTTAAATCAGGGGGCACGATTGATCCGATCTTCATCAGCAATCAGTTGCAAGAATTATTAATAAACACCGGAACATAAATCTTCAATCAATGGATAACAAACAGATTGAGCCCTTAAATCAACAGCGCAAATCACTCTCAGTCAGTATCAACGAAGTAGCTCTCGCGCAAACACCCTCTGACAAGAAGACGGAAATCAAGATATTGCAATGGAACGCCCGGTCACTCCGTGCAAACAGGGAATCGCTACAACGGGAATTAAGCGAAAACAATATTACTGTCGCAACGATATCAGAAACATGGCTTAACGCAGAAACAGTCCTTTCCTTCAAAGGCTTCAACTTACTAAGAAAAGATAGAGTAGATGGCAAAGGTGGAGTAGCGATTCTAATACACGTTGCTATTCCATTCTCTCCAATTAACATCGATCATACTCACATAGAATCATTTCAAGCCATTGCAGCCACTATACGAAGTCACAACAAAAAATTAACTATTGTTTCAGTATACTGCCTACCTAAAACAAAAATCAGAATATGTGAATGGCGTGCACTCCTCCAACAAATAGAAGAACCCTTTTTAATATGCGGAGATTTTAATGCACACCACACGTCATGGGGGTGTGAATTGAATGATGCATTTGGGGAAGCCTTATTAGAGATCATAGAAGAGTTCAACTTGTTTATACTTAACGACGGTTCTCCAAATTTGATTCCTAAGCCTGGCCAACGGAAATCCGCAATAGACTTAACAATATGCTCCCCCTTACTGGCCACCGAACTCCAATGGGAAAATCTGCGACAGTCCTGGGGGTCGGATCACTTCCCCATTATAATAACAACTAAAAAGCTGGAAGTTCTTCAGAACAGGAACCCCACTATCAAATGGAACATAAAGAAAGCAAATTGGGTTAAATACAGCCAGTTAATTGAAGGAAGCATTAAAAGGGTTTCTACCACCAATACAACCAGCCTCCAATACCAGGAATTCTTCACACAATTTAGGTTCTTTAATTTTATATTATATACATCAAAATAAGCCAAAAGTAAAATTGTTGCTTGGCACTTTCTTGACCTAAATACTCGAAATCTATATTCATGAAAAATTTAACGAGTATTCCGAACAGTATAAACATCTGAAGTAATAGATTGTTATTATGAGGTGTTTACAGCAATATGCCTTCAATCTATATACATATATTTCCTTTTGTTAGGATGACAGTAACTCTGGTTCACAAAGAAAATTGGCATCACATGAGAGACTGCCATCCTATAGTCCTCCGAAATAACAAAGATCAAGAAAGTGTGTGCAACTCACAAAGAAGGTTCATAGGAATAAAAAAAGAAGAAAGAAAGGTCATGAATGCTTCAGATTTGAACAAACCAGCCCATTGGTTATGAAACTGAAAAATAGAATGAACATCTAGTTTCAAGAGGTATCTACAAGGAAGAAAGGGAACAACCGAAATACAATGGACCTGTTAAAATTAAGAAAATCAAACTGAACAATGTAACGAAGCTAATGGATTATGTACCACCACTCTACCACGACTTTTATCACAACTTGCTGCATGCCGCTGTTAGTGATGAAGATAATGGAAAAGAAGGTGTAGGAGAAGTATTTTAGGTCATTGTTAATCTATTTTTGAAATGGAACATTGTCTGTTAAGAAAGATAGTAAATAAACATTTGTTCGTAAGCGCTTATAATGTTAATAACAATATTTGTCTAATACAGGTTACTTTTTTTGTTCAACATAGTGCCAAGCAACATACCATCTTATTTTAAAATATTAATTTTTATATAATGTATTTTAAAATATTTATATTATGTCTCATAAAACAAATTAAAATATACCAGAAAAACATATTACATGTGTTCAACCAAAATTTAATAATTCACATGATTTGAGGATTTACTCGAACATTAATATGGCTTTATCTCGGAAACATAAAAATGTGGCTTGGCACTTTCTTGCCGGGACCCCCTCAATTGTTTTTCCTAATGCAGAAAATAAATTGTGGGATAATAATAATTTTGTATGGTCTTCATGACCTGGTGACAGAGTTGCGTAATCCACCCCTTTGATAGCCGCCTACTTATCCCGGTAACCCAACCAGGTACAGCGGACCATTAAACGTGGAATCCGTACCATGGAAGCGTTTTGACGTATTTCACATTACACAGCAAGCTGTGCCAGATATAAAGGTCGGATTAAGAGCCTTCGAAAATCAAATTCGAGATTTGATCCAAGAATCTTGCGATCCCCAGTCAGGCACCTCAAAAAACATTGCTCCACTAATTTTTGGACGATTGCTACGGTATAAATTGTACGACCTCCAGAGAATCTCGTTCTATAATATGCAGTGTAACTTCCGCCATTTACTTTGACAGTGATTCGCGGAGTAAATTAATACAACGGCATCGGGACCCCGAACTGCACAACCAATGTGAGAGCAGGAAGCCGTCCTTTGTGTTGGCCGTTTAGACTGTTAAGCGGAGACGTGACTGCATGCTCCTGCGAGGGGATCATATTATAGCCACGCTCAGTGCCCAGTATTGATAGAAGACATAAACGAGGTGTGGTATCAGTTTAGAAAATTTCACCATACAGAACGTACCTAATCGTCAGATATCAGTAAGTTCCCTGCTGGCCTCAATTTGATCAGCAAATCCATCGTTCTTTTTTATTTTTTTAATGGTCTCCGGCGTCTGCGACCATTAAGCCAGTAACAATTTCTTTTTTGTACTAACTATTGCATCGGTGTTTTCTCATGTAATTTGAGACACTACAATGAGGACTACACAACACTTAATTAAAACCACACATATCAGAGGTCGGACTCTAAATGGTGAACATTACAATGCGAGACCAGCGTGTTAACCCCTACACTGGTTCCTTCAAAAGGCCTCCATTATTTTCCCGCCTCTAATGACCTCTTCTGCTTTTCGAGCGTCTTGTTCTTAAGCGGTAAATGGTTCTGCAGATGTGACACGTGATAGTTGATAATCTTTGGCTGCTCTTTGTAGGATCAGTTTATTTATTTAGTTTAGTTGCACATTCAGAAGATAAAATAAATAGCTCCACTTCGCAGCGAAATCATGAAGCTATTAAGAAGCATAAAAGCACGATAAATATAAAAAAATTCACTTCGGAAATATGGCGATCGTGCAGTGACCTTAAGTGCTGCAGAATAAATGAATTACTACGTAAACTTACGAATTGAGTATCTAACAGACAACCAAAGTTCAAGAAAAGAAGAGAGGAGAATCTTTGGAAGCACATAGCGCTACTAGCGGCCGAACGAGAACCAGTCATAAATTGACAACATTCGCCGCAGATGCAACAACAGCTGAGTGAAGTGAAACTTAAACCGCCAACTACAAAATACGTGAAAGCTAAGTGACTCTTTTTTAGACTCTATTATCTTTTTTAAAGTTCTTGTAAACTATAAACTTGTTAGTTGTGACAAGAACGTTGTCGATGGTAGAAACGGTGTGCGTGTAGGATTGGTTATACGTTTATGGGAGTTAAACGTTACCTGTCTTTGCGAATTTTCGTTGTTTATTCAAATAATTATATCACTTTTTTTTAATGCAAGCAATTTATGTAGCTTTTGGTATAGTGAAGAACTAATTTCCGTGAGGAGAAACCTTTTAAGTGAGCCTAGTTACTTAGTTTAAAGAGGTTAAGGGACTATACAGTTTCGATTATAATTTCACCTTTTTTTTAGTTAATTGACAAAAAAGACGCTATTGACATTAAATTAGTAAAATTCTACAATAATTATAAGATAATATAGCAAGTGACTACATTAATTTACTGTCTTCAATATGGAGAGTGATAAAATCTTTGCGGATAGGGACTCGGTGAGTCAGCAAAACATAACAGATGTTGATTTCTCGCTACATATTGTGGTTGAAACGCTCCATAATGATGTACAGCAGACTTCAGTTTTCTTTTATAGTTACTTGGGGCTTTATACTCGTCGATGTCGAGATAATTAGAGCCGGGAGACGTTTGGGTCAAGCAGCTGGTGAAGTTGGGCCAGGGCCTTTTTTGAAGAAGCGATTGGCTTTGTGTGATTTCGGTAAATCATGAAAAACCAAAATCTGTATAGACGGACGATCGACGGAAGTCACTTCTTCCACTCACTCAATAAATTGCGTCGACAGCCTTCACACCTGGTTTGCTATGGTCATGTTGAACAAAAATTCTTTCTAGATCTGAGGCGCGCATTGATTATTGACACAGTGGATGCTTGCAGCTTTTTTGCCATCTTTCCAGGTACTCGAACCTGATGTTTCGGGGTGATCTTGTGGATCGTTTGTCTTAAACAGTCACTTATGATGTACATAGTTTCTGGTAGACTTGTATAAACAGGTGCTTCCTACCCAGGTGTTGCATACTCTACCGCTGAAAAAACAATTACTAGTGCACAGAGAGCAGGACTTCTGGTTGTGATGAGTAGGATATTTCCAGATGATGATGTTCCTGCGCTGAAATTCTTGACAATACACTGTAACAATGAACTTGATCAGTTGTCAGAAGAATCGCGATAGCGCAGGTCCTAGCACGATGGTTTCATATACCAAGGTTCGGCGTTTTCTATCAGAATTCGCGTATCAATCAGTGATTGTGATTACGTTTTGTGTTTATTAAACGTTGCTGTGATGCGTTACATTTTAACCACTTCTGGAGTACTCACAATACGACTATTAAACAGCAAACAAGAACAACAAGAACTCACTCTCACAGGCTATTACTAGTTATTATGATGGTCAAATCTCCAGTAACACTTCTAAATTTCGAAGATAAGCAGAAATAAATTATAGTAATCAACTATCCAGTAATACATATGAAACGATGTTGAATTAATTAGCGGCCAACAGCATGTCGACCTCGCCAGGGTACCTAACTTTTATTTTGTAACTATGTTGATGTGATGCTAATACTTTCATACGAACACACGTAACTGCTTTGGATGGATCCAACACATTAAAAGTGAGTATAATATTTGAATGCCAGCAGCGTTGCGGCACCGTGGTGTTTTTTTTTTTTGGCCATGCCCTTTTGCATGAACCATCCCGGCATTCGCCTGCAGTGATTAGTACAACCTGTGGAAAACACAAATCGGGATGGCCGAGTGGGTATTCAAACCCACATCTTCCCTAATGCCAGGCAAGAGAGTTACCGTGGTGATGTCCGGCGCTGACACGAAGTTACCTGGTTCGATTCCTGGCAATGGAAAAAATGTTCATCATCAAGACTTGCCGACAGGAGAGGCGGTGAGATTGTGCACCAAAGTCCCGAATCCTCTGCGCACTGCGTATGGAGTGAGGGCATATTCGTTCGTCAAATGGGGACGTCAAGCTTGGCGGCCCGACATGTCGTTGAGAGGAGCAGGCCTGAATGGGCCAGCACCCTCTCTCATACACAACACAAACAACACTCTACACCCAACACAATCACCACATACACACTTACAACAACACTGTCACACTGCGGAGTCACCCCACTTCATCTCCCCCGAGACGTGGCCATGGAGGGGTAAACACCCCCGAGTAACGGCTTACACTCAGACATAGCTATGGCACTCATAGCAGAACAAGAATAACAGTCGAATCGTAATTGAAAATTATTTCTAAGTATCATTTGGTGAATTCGTACCAGAAAATAAGTAACTAAGTAAGCAATCGTAATTTCTTTAGACATCAACCAAGGTTAACAGTTAATTTGTATTTAAGACGAAATGTTTGATAACAATTTCTTTTTTTCCAGTTTCATGAGTATTCTACATGCTAACTGTTCTTTTTCCTCAGGTACTTTTGCTACACTTATGTAACTGTATTATAAGTTTGACAGTATGGAACGGTTAGCGATGTAAAATAACGTTTTTTTCTGACTTGGAAAAAAAACTATATAAAAAAAACACTTTTTTTCTGGGACACGTTTTTTTTTCATAACTACTAAATTTCAAATTTGTAAGTCATTTATCGTTTAATATGGCTGTTTTAGAGTTTATACTAAGTACTTATCTTAATTTTTAAATCTACTATATTTTTCTGGTTCAATTGAAAAGAAAATTACGAAAATATTGACAACATTTAAGTTTTATTTTACGAACGGGGACTTCCCAAAGAGGCTAGGTTGCGCGAGAAGGAATCCCCGTTCCCCGTTGTCTGGTTTGAAACTCGCTATTTGAACTAGTGCTGCCAGCCCTACTAATTTATCTGTAGACCTACGGATCTTTTCAAAAAATTAGGAATTTTAAATTTATCTACGGTTTTTTGCATCTTTTTATTACTTAGTGTGCTTTCCTTATATTCGTATACTTGTTAAACTCTCAGCGTATAGTGATACTAAGTCATTAAATTGTCAGTGATTATGAATCGTTTCCTTGCAACCGTTGGCGTAAACCAACGATTGAAAAACAAATAAAGCTCCTATTTTGTATGATAATAGATTTAAATTCAAACTTAAAAGACCGTAATACATAATTATTGGCGCAGTTTTTATGCACAGTGTGTACTTTGCTCACAATTTAAAATTACAATCACAAAAGCTTTTGCGTACAATACAACCAGTAATAGAAAATGTAAGTATTTCAGAAGTTAGGGATCTAGAGGAGACAGAAGAAGAAACAGAAAATTCCGACTCCGGCCGAACTAGTGTTGGTAGTACTGATACTAGTGAATGTGGTACCGACATAGAGGATGAATAAAAAATTATGTTTTCTATATAGATACATTTATGAATCATTATGTAAGACATTACATGATTCAGTAAGATTTAAAACAGACATGTAAAATGTAAGTTCCGTAAATAAAACTGTAATTTTCAAATATATTGTTTTCTGAAAAAAAAATCAAATTTAGAAAAAAACAAGGGTGCTAAGTTTTTTTTTCATGTTTTTTTTCACAAAGCTGAAAAGAAATATGTGTTTTTTTTTTTTTTTTTTTTTTTTTTTTTTTTTTATTTGCAACACTAGGAACGGAACGGTTATAACCAAATTCCGAGCTAAATATCCAACTTTGCAATTAAAGTTCCCAAAAACATTATATCTAACTGACTTCCTCCACGAGTTGTAATATAAGGTTGGAGTAAAGACTGGATGCCAACATCTGCCATGAAATTTCAAACCCATTTACAGTTTCCAGGGAGGAAGTCTTCATTAAAACATCCTAATATTAAGATATTCGATTATTTGTCTACGGACATGTTTTGCAGCAAATAAAACATATATCTTAGTGGGAAACTTCATTTCAAACGATGCAGAAGGAAGATGATTTGTGAGGTTGACGTATAGTACGGACTGACGTACATGACGAAATTATAAGCTTTCTGTTTTTGCCATTTCGGTTGCAGATGCCTGAAAAATACAGAGAAACGAAACAGAAATGGCTGAGCTAGTAATATTCGCAGAAACATAACCGGTTAATAGTTCTCATTTTGAAGGGAAATGGAGGCTTTGTGAGAGTGAGTTTCTCCTCACTGTGGTATTCATTCTGGTAGTCGCTAGCAACCAGCTTCAAAGCCTGTCAGAAAGACAATTGAAACGCACTGTTCTCTAACCTGAATTGTAATTACATAACGCTGATAACCTTGATTTTGTGCTGATGTATGTTGTACATATTTCAGCTCCACCTCGTTCCATTCCACAATCCTTTTCATGATTAGCATGTCGTATATTTAAACAAATATATACTTTACTTTATGGTTGGTTTTCAATTTTAGTTATAAGGTAAAATATATTAAATCAGTGTAAAAACACAAATGGTTAATCTTCCTTGTTAGCTTGATGTAACAGCAATATATATTTACACAGAGCGAAAACATCCTCGGCCACCATTGGTGCATCGAAGAAGCCGGACAGGATGATGTGTGACATATCACAACAAAACTGGCCTCGTATTATATTTGTTATGTGGTCATACTCTTTAGCTGAACTTTTTCGATATTTCGAGAATGCTGTGAAAGATGAAAACAGATAGTTTGCTAGTAATAATTAGAAGACAGTGCACTGTCCACTGTGAGGACAGTTCTCTACTCCTACATTGTGATCTTATTGAAAATAGTATGTCCATATTACAGAAAGGAATTAACATCGTAGCTAATTTGTTGATTATAATGTTGAATGATATGAAGAATAATAAAATAAAACGTAGAAAAACGTTAAAAGAGTGGATATTAAAAAGAAAGGTTTTAAATGCCTCAGCGCCTTTTAAAAAAAAAATAGAGTTGCAAGTGAAAATATACAGTTGCATCATTTAAGACTAACTGTATCTCAATTTCAAGAGCTATTGTGAAATATTTTTTCCGATATATAAAAAATGACACCGCTATGAAGCAATTTTTTTGATAGCAGAGTCTCTAAAATCCTTGTTCTTATAATTTTTATTCTTAAAATTCCAGGGAATTTCTTCACTTTCATGCAGTTCTAAAGATTTTAATGCCACTGCTTCACTCCGCTTACACTTGTTAGTTGTCGCCATCTTGATTGTTGAACTCGCACGCCAAATGTTGGTCGTGAACCGAGTCCACTATGATCAGTGAACTGTCTGTCTTGTACCTGTTGACACGAGGAGAGTGGACTATCCAGTGCAGTGAGCGCAGTAAGACAGTAAGTACACTCGTTCTAGTCAACTCGCTCCGTGCAAACGGGGCATTAGGGGTGATGTGACGTCTGTTAGGCAGTTTCGTATCTACAGAATGCAAAAAGGAATTTCACAGTGGAAAACCAGGACCTCTGAATGCTAAACTCACGAGGGGTCACAAATGAGAGAAGCATTTCTGAGAACGAGGCAGGCATTGAAATAGTGGACTCGTCTCTTTGGCCAGTTTTGACTTCCAGGAAGAGTAATGTTTATAAAATTTATGTTCATATGCCACTTTTCCTGAGGGACGAAACGAACCAACTCTGAAGGGTTGGAGGAACGGGCAGAGGGGATGCTGTTTCCCACCCTCACCCCCACCCTGAGCCAGTCTCATCGCCGGCCGCGGTATTGTCCAATTGGATGTTCACATCAAAGACTTAGTTCCCCGAAAAACGCCTCGTAAAGATATCTCATGCTAACCACATTCATTCAGTTGTTTATTGATGCTTTTCCAAGGTTCACTATGTTGAAGTAAATAAACCAATCATTTCTCACAACGTAACCTGCGTGGTTGGTAAATATTATAAAATTTGAACTATGCTTTCTTTCTTTGTTTTAATATTTCATTCACTTCCAGTAATTTTTCACAATAATTCTGATATGCAATTTGTCATGTTGATGGACGATAAAGTTTAAGAAGCTAATTAAATTTATACCAACTACGAATAAATGTAGATAAGATACAAAAAACCAACTAGCGCATACGCACTTACAAGACCATACGACAGATATTTAAACGCGATACAGAATCATAGCAGAAAGGAATGATTTAAGGATACCGAAAAATTTCGATGCAGCTCATATATGTTTCAAATTTTATACAGCGAATGAACTGGGAAAATCTCGCTGTAAGAAGTCAAAATATGCGTGTGAATAAGATATCATCCGCACAAATCTTTTTTCCGCGACATATATGAGTCGTAAAAGTGAAAGTAGCAATACGGGGAAATAAGATGGGAAGGTGGAACTTTTAAATATTCATTTTTGTCTCGTTAGCGAGTGTAGTAAATGGTGGAGCATTATTTACTATGCAGTAGCGGGAATCACACATTACTGTGAATTTCAGAGTGTATCATTAGTTCCAGTATGAAATGAATTACGGATGACAAACTGGCACTGCATTTCTGGTCATTCAGAAAACATCGACTTTAAAAACATTAATAAAATTAGTAACCAGAAATTTTATCAAGGACAAAGCGTGTGGTGAAGGGGTAACCATATTAATACCGACTGACATTGTTGGATGTACTAATTCCCTTATAGATATACGCCTCGTTGGCGTCTAGCTCCCTAGAAGCGAAAGAGGATTTGGGGTAAGGAACGGGAAGGAATTCGACTACGGCCTTTTTTAGGGACCAGCCCGGCATTTTCCTGGAGTGATTTAGGGAAACCATGGGAAACCGAATTCTGTATAACCCGACGGGTATTCGAACCAGCCTCCTGCCGAATGTCAGGGCAGCGCGTTACTGCTCTCCCACCGTGTTAATTTAGTACATTGAACGGCAATAAAAAAATAACTTACGTTTGCCATAACTTATGGACCTGATTAGGAATTTCTTATAATTACATTCCGTTTTACGTTTCAATTAATTGATGCGCTCATATTTATATAGCATCATTCTGAACTGTCGGACAAACTTTTGCATGAATTACTTTCGCTCCTAACACTGCAGAGAGACCTATTCATTCTCTGTTCATATCGGATGTATATTTATGTTCGTTCTGGGTATTCACTACTTTTACACGCTAAATATGAAAAATGGTAGTTTATTTCCGTGTCCAAATTAACTTTTATATTCAACACATTTGTCTTTTCGCCCACTGTATACGATACCGATTCGCAATAAATGTGCTAGTCAGAAAGAGCTAACAGACCGTATTAATGCTTATTAGTAAATAGCCTTAACTGAGCAAGCTTTTAATCAACAAACGGTAGCACCAGCGGAACGTGAAAGAGCGTCGGAAGATTAATGTACTTCCATTTTGAATAAGACTTTATATCCCTTTCTCAATTTTAGATAAATTTTGAAATAAGAGATACTTCTTTTTGTTTGAGGGTTTTACGGCTCGCCAACAACATGGTCTTAGAACGGGAATACGACCACCTGCAAGGAAATCGACCATGGCCTTTTTAAATAAATCATCCGGAGTGATGTCAGTATAACTTTTCTGTGTGTAACTTTATGGTCATTAGAGATGGGAAAATACTGGGGTCAAAGGACGAGAAGGAATTCTGTCATAGTCTTCTGAAGGAACCACGCCGGTATTCACCTGGAACGATTTTGGAAAACCAAGGAAAACCAAAATCTGGATGACCAGACGGGGATTCGAACCGGAATGCGACGCCAAGTCGCCAGCGCTCATCCACCACGCTTGGTAGGCATAAAAAAGATCACACACGCAGTGGAATTCAGTGGAAGGCAATGCTGTAACTAGCAGGTGGATTCACACATACTGCAATAGTTTCCTATTTATTCTGACTTTTCCTAAAATTGACTTTCTTCTATGTGGCCATTTTATTCTTGGAAACCTCTAAACATGAAGGAAAAAATATATGACGAATATATTGTTTATTCATGCTGTATAGCAATCATTGTAGAAAATTAACACCATCTTTATGCAACTAGCACAATCTTCACCTCTTAGGCCCTTATTACACTAGGCTACCACTTGTTTTGGCCACCACGTGTTCAGTCTAATGTTCTTTAATGACGAGATAATATGTCTGATAACAAGTTTACACATATGCTCCTTCTTGTACTTTTAATGAAAAGGAGAAGCCAAAGGGAGAGAAAGATGCATGTACACCCTATTCCATCGTTAAGGGAATCTAAAGAGCTGTACTATACTCTTTTTGATGAACTGTGTTCAGACGACAACAAGTTTTTTAAATACTTAAGAATGTCTAAATCGTCTTTCTTTGAATTATTGTCGTTAATAAAGGTTGATATTACAGGAAAAGATACGAAAATGAGAAAGTGCATCACACCAAAAGAAAAACTCGCCGTCACTTTAACGTAAGTAAACCAATAAATTGTATTTCAACTTATTAATTTTGTTGCATTAGGAAACAGTAGCTAAAAAATATGAAGCAAACTGTTTATCAAGAACTATTGATGTTAATGCCAAACTTATCCTATTATAACACAAGGAAATTGATACAAATTTCCAAAAATGTAAAGAAAAAAAAATGACCAACTGTTTTACATTTATTGAGTATCTGTATGCTACATATTGAACAGCAAAGATTCACTCATTTGTGCATCAGAATCATCATTTGATGTGACTGAAATGTCTGCAGATGGAGGAGATTGTAAGGTACTGTTTGCATAGTTGCTTTGCTGAAATTGAGTCTGGAAAAAAATGAATTTGTCGTTGTCGATTTTCTTGTCCTGGCTGAGCCATTGTCTGCTGCTGCATAGGCTGTTGTTCCATCGATGCAGACACTGTTGCTGCATGCGCTGTATTTGCATAGGCTGAGGTTGCAGAGGATACTGTAGCATTGATGGTAGTGGCATAGGATTTCAGGTTCCGGAATAACCCACATGCTGCCATCCTTGCTGTATGGGTGTTTGGGCAGCAGCTAAGAGAGAAATCATGTCTGCCCGGAGTTTTAATTTTTTTTCAGAAGGTACTTTATGAATCTCGGTTAGCATAGAGAGGTGAAACCACTTATCCTCATCTGTTTCAGTGCGAGATTTCTCTTCCGATGCAATCTCTGTCCAATAACTTCTGGTACTCTTTCTGAGATTCTTCCTGCTTCTTGCTTCCCCTATTGTCTTCTCTACACCTTCACTTCCACTCATTTCCACAGTGACATTCTGTAGTTCACAAGTTCACAGTCCCAAAAAAATCTCTTTTCAAAACCACAATACTCTTTCCAACTGACGTAGCATTAATTTATTTAATCCTTCTGACTCAATATTACCTCCTTCAACATTATTTAGCTTATAAATCCACTATTTTCTCCTTTCACGTCTATCTGCTTCATACAAATTGGCCAGTCAGGTATCTTCTTTCAATATAGTTGATCGCGCCTCTTTTATCACAAGAACTGACTACGCTTAAGTGAAGAAGGCCTAGTGGAACGGCTACACTATACTTAAACATTTCCTAACCCCTTCTAAAATTGAAATCTTAAACCTATTGAGTATTAACCAGTAGTATGTTATTTGATGTAAAGAAGGGTAGATTTTTTTAAAAAACTGCCTCGTTATCGTTTCTTTTGACAGGAACACAACTTCAAGCCCAATTTCCTGGTTGCAGACCGTACGTATACTACAAACTGCGTTAGCATTATGTTTTTTTTTTTTTTTTTGTTGATTCTGTTCACCAGAGTTAAAGGTGAATGAGTTCCTTATAATTGGAGTATTGCATCAACTCGGATGGAGAGATTGAAGCAGAACTTCAAAAGATTCTGAGAAGCTACTAAATTTCCCACTTTCCGGAATGATATGAGCTTTGTACTAAAGGTTAAATTAATATGTTCATGAAACGTGGATTTTTCAGGTATAAATATTGGACTAACCAAGGATTCACCCACGTGGAACTGACAAGCCTAAATTTGTGCCTTAGTCATTTGCGCGCACTCAAATCGAGGATTGTGACAAATGAGCACTGCCAAAACGATTAATTTTAATATTTTTATCTCAAGCTATTTAACTGGTTTTTTGCTGTCAGAATCAGAGCTTTAATTGATTAGTCCTGATAAAGCGTTCATTAGTAATCGACAAATTATTATTAATAAGATCTCGGCGACGTCGAAGTCATTAGGGGCTTGAGAGGATTGGGGAGAAGAAACGGGAAAGAATTCTGCCATGGCCCTAATGCAGTTGGAACCAACTTCAACGTAGTTCAAACAACTTTCGCCACAACAGAAGATGGTTCCATATATAGTCTTCATTCTGGTACTTTCAGTTCACCTTAGTAATAATATTCAGTTTTTTCTAATAGATTATGATATATTATGCCCCAGCACTCTGGTAAAAACACTTAGGCCACAAGCCGAAGTTTTGTTGTATCCTTCCGAAGAACGTTTCATGTTTTAGGTGGAATCTGAACCACCAATCGTAGCTGATATGATCAAACACACTTCTTAAAAATTCCTGACTTCACTGGGATTTCAACCAAGAACCGTACCACGAACTTTCTCTCTCTTGAAAAAGAAAGGGGTTGGGGGAGAGAGAAAAAACTTTAACCAATAGAAGTAGGCCTCGATAAACCACTCTTGCCATTCTGATCCGTACGAATGCCGGAATGGTTCCTCAAAATAGCCCATGTGAGCAGTGGCGTAGCTAGGTTAACAAGGGCCCGGATGCAAAAAAAAAATAAAAATATTTTGGGCCCTCAGGCCAGAAGGACGACCCTTTGTTTTTGCCTCTACCAAGTCTTGTGATGTTTGCTGACAGAGCTTTAGGGGGCCCCCTGAGCTGAAGGTGGGCCCCCTGAGCTTGGGGGCCCCAGTGCACGGCACCGCCTAGCCCTCCGATAGCAAACTGAATAAGAGCCTTCTGCCGTATCCCACATTTCCTTTCATATGCACAAACGGTTACACGATGCACCCATTTTTAGTGAATCACTAAGCTGCCAAAGATTTATAAACGTTCCCACCGGATGAAAGTTATGGTAAGGCAATACAGTAGTTTTTCTTTTCGCGCCTTTAGGAGATTTTAAAACCTCCCTTTTTATATGTAACCGATTCTAGGATACAGCTCTAAGTAGTTCAGCGCAAGAAATACGTGGGGACAACAAACGGAATACGTCAGTGAGATATTCGTCTTGAAATAAACATGCAACGTTGTGTGTAACGGACACAGTGATAAGGGCACAAAGGTAGCAGCCACGTCACTGGGTCACTCTGATAACTCTTTGCGCGTGGGAATAGGACTGTTGCCATACAAGGCGTGCTTAAAAATACTCTGCTGACAAAGACGCATCGCATTAATCGCAACACATGCCACAGTGGTTGTTTACGGTTCTATTCGAGGTATCGACATTGAACACTAAGTGACCGTGATTGGGTGTGGCCACAGGTCTAGAATAGAGTCAGTTAATGAATTTAGTATCATACAAAGTAATAATAAATAGACAACAACTAATAAATAAAAAGTTGAGTAAAAATGTTTTATCAACGAAATAGTAACTAAATAGAAACCAAAATAACTGAGATACAAATATTTAACTAAGATTACTATTAAATAATTAAAGTAGTACTAATATAGTAGAAAGAAATAATAACAGTCGATGTTACATCTTGGCTGTATCACCAAAGATGCTCAGGTCTTCAGTCACGATTAAAAATTTAGTTTTCAGGGTCACTACTCATCACACGTGATCTAATATGATCTACTTCATGTATTCGATCATTGTTGGGCCTCTTGAGAATGATTCGAACAAAAAAAAAGCATTGCACAGAGTCTAAATATGACAAAAATAAAAAATTTCTGGGGTCGTAGGTCATTACCATGTGACCTGACCTGATGTACTTCTTGAGTTTGATCATTGTTGGACCTCTTAAGGCCGATTTAAACTAAAAATGTATCACTCGAAGTACAAAAGTGACAAAAAATGGGGTTTTAGAGACAAAAAATGAGTGTTTAGAGTTGCAGGTCATGACCGTGTGACGTGGACTGACTGAAGAGTTCACTCTGCAAAATAGGAAGCATTTGTGTTGAGTTTGCAGGGACTAGTGAGTATTATAGAGGGTCTCAGATCATTTCAGTATATTGTAAATAACATAGGTGGTAAGATTTTTTTAAAAAAATCATATTTTACATTGTTAATTTAAACGTTTACGACCGTTTCAACAACAACTGATGTTATCGTAAGTCTATCAGTTCTTGTCTACTAGTGCCAGGTTTCGAGTCTGTAAGCCCGGAAAATGGACTTAGAATGGAACTCTCAATTGAGCGTATTGAAACGCTCAAACGGATTCATTTGTGTATTTGGTTTCTTAATTTCTCTAATCTGAGAAAGAAATAGTTTTATCGTGTGGACTGTGAAAAAAGCGAACAATTATTGGCATTAAAATGGCTTTGAACTGTAAGAGAATACCAGAGATAAGTGTAGAACGATAACACTAGTACTCAACACGAAAAAGGGAGAGATATAACAATACCCATAATGATATGGAAATTACCAAGTGTGGTAACGTCACACAAGTACAATACGCAAAAAAGGAGAGGTAGAGACAAATAATGCCTTCAATATCGAGCAAGAATGTGTGTGCTGCGTGAAAGTGTTCCTAATTATAACCTCACTGTATGGTTAGGGTCAGTGATCTAAATGTTGGTCCGTATTCCTATAAACAATTGTCAAAATGATTAAATTCTTTCTAGTTAAAACGCAGTGGTGGAACGGAAGGGGGGGGGGGGAGAAGGGGACGGGAAGAAAGTATTGAGCCACTTGCGAGTATGTAAGAGAATAGCACAAGATACTGAAAAGTTCTTGATTCTAATTGGGAAATATAACGATAATTTTGCAATGAATGAATCCAAGTTTTATTTAAATGATTACCTGAAAAAGTAAATTTAACCAAGGTTGACAAACAAAACGAACCTGAAACAACGCTATATATCAAAGATTGCTGGATAATTTAGTGTCTAAGTCGTTCTTTGTTTACTTTAGGCAATAAAAAGCCATTATGTGGTTTATAGATAGTTATTGAGACAGACAATTAACAAACGATGTACAAAATAATACCAATAATTTAAAAACATTAATAATACGATAATTTAGAAATCAAGATCTATATTATATCAGTTTTTATGAATATATCTACATATAATAAAACTGTAACGGGGAAAACGTCTGTTCATTTAAAAATGAGTTTGGTATACTATTAATAAGCTAGAGAGAAGGAGATTTGTGTCTGTCAGTTTATCTGCAAGTTGTGGTCGGATTTTGATGGGATTTCATTTAATATACAACCAGAGGTCCCACGGGTAAAATAACATATATTTCATTTTGATATGAGATCGAAAAGCTGAGGAATTCGAGATAATTTTTCGCTGAACGCGATCTATATAAAAACTACTGGTAAGATTTTGATGGGGTTTTCATTAATGTGTAGCCCGTGGCCCGCGGGTAAAGTGGGTTATGATTCATTTTGAACGTGATTTGGTTTTGCATGCTACTGCCCGTGGTCCCATGAGTAGAGTAAGGTGTGTTTTATTTTGACGTGGTGTCGAAAAGCTGAGGAATTAAAATAAAAGAGCCCCCAATTTAATATCCCCTCAAAGGTAGGTTACTTCGCGCAATCGACCTGTTCATCATGATGTCAGGCTAGTATTATTCGGAGGAATGACTTTAGTTTATTGTGAAGCACTTCAGACAGGGGCCGTGAATAATTTAGTACTTGATCATATGCACTGAAACAGTCCATGCGAATGAAGCTGCACTCAAAACTCCCCCCTCCCATCTTGGCTTTACGGGTCGTCGACATCAAGGTCATCAGAACCGGGAGTAGAATGGGGACAAGTAACAGGAAGGAATTCGGCCATGGCCTTTTGAAGTAACCATACCGATCACTACGTCGACGAGCGATTAAGCTCCCCTTCCTCGCCACTATATAGAACATTTTTGGTATCTGAATTTTGACATAATCCTGAGGAGAATATACAGGGTCATTATAATTAAAGTTTAAGTATAAAAAACGAACCACTGATTAGAACGACGTTAAAATTGAACGGCGTATTATTGAAGAAGGGGGAAAGAACATGAACCAAAAAAGCATCCATCCAATCGGTTTTTAATTTTCCTGAGACCAAAAACCGCATAAAAAGCATCCATCAAACCGGTTTTTAAGTTTCGTGAGACTGGCGCAAAACACGTTCAATATGCTGTCCACTGTTGTGTGCAACAACATTTAATTGGGAAACAGCATGTTCCACAACCGATCGAAGTTTCACCGGGGTCAAGTTCAGAATGTGTTGCGCAATGCGTGTCTTCAATTCAGCTACGTTGGAAATCGAAGTACTGATACAACATCTTTCAGATAACTCTACAGCCTGAAATCACACGGATTAAGATCAGGTGATCGGGCCGGCCAGGCTGTAGGGAAATGACGACTGATAATTCTAGCATTTCCGAAATGCCGCCTCAACAACTGCTTCACACGATTTGAAATGTGCGGAGGAGCGCCATCTTGCATTCAAGTTCTTTCCCCCTTCTTCAATAATACGCCGCTCAATTTTGACGTCATTCTAATCAGTGGTTCGTTTTTTAGAGCGTTATGAAACTAAAACTTCAATTATAATCACCCTGTATTTAAAGAAATTGTTATTTCCGTCTTACGAGCCAAAAGTCCGTTACATGAGTTTCTGCCAAGAGTTAAGTGTTGATGGCTGTATGAATAGTCTGGCCCATAGCTCTAGAGCAGTGTAATGTGCGAACAAGTTTCGGTGGCGTATGAAAAGTAGCGGCTATCAGTGAGGCGACGCAGACAGGTGCACTGTGCTTGCACCACAGCTAAGGTCAATCTCGCAAGCATTTCTGTTCATATTTTGTTTTGAAAAAGTCAATCAGATATCTTTGTGGAACATAGTTATAATTATCTATACTGATGGTATCCATAATAATTTGATATATTCCACTATTTCTTGAATTTATTCTTAACATCAGTGGCTATGTAAATTTTATTTCAGTAGTTCATTATGTTCAGACGATGAATGTGACACAGCGTCAGAGATCATCAAGTCCACTCAGTTGATGATGATTTGCTTGCACAGTTTTAATAGTTGATGGATTTCCTTCAGTGTCAAATTCCAAATTTCACCTGTTTTTTCAGTTACTGTTAACGATTATCCGGCAGAAGAAGCAAACTAGCGGCATTCAAACTACGGGTTTATTCCGCACACAAACTATACATACAATTGAAATAAATAAATAATCACTCGCGCAAATTTCTGTACCCGCCTATTTCAGATTAAGTTTAGTGTTGCAAATTGAAAAAAAAATTTTTTTTTTCAGATTTGTGAAAAAAACATGAAAAAAACCTAGCACCCTTGTTTTTTTTTAAATTTGTTTTTTTTTTCAGAAAACAATATATTTGATAAATTATAGTTTTGTTTACAGAACTTACATTTTGCATGTGTGTTTTAAATCTTACTGAATCATATAATGTCTTACATAATGATTCATAAATGTATCTATGTAGGTAACATAATTTTTTATCCATCCTATATGTCGGTATCACATTCACTAGTATCAGTACTACCAACACTAGTTCGGTCGGAGTCGGAATTTTCTGTTTTTTCTTCTGTCTCCTCTAGATCGCTAACTTCTGAAATAGTTACATTTTCTGTTACTGGTTGTATTGTACTCAAAAAAAATTGAGATTGCAATTTTAAATTGTGAACAAAGTACACACTGTGCATAAAGACTGCGCCGATTGTTCTGTATTACGGTCTTTTAAGTTCGAATTTAAAACTATTATCATACAAAATAGGAGCTTTATTTCTTTTTTCAATCGTTGCTTTACGCCAACGGTTGCAAGGAAATGATTCATAATCACTGAAATTTAATGACTCAGTATCACTATACGCTGTGAGTTTAACAAGTATACGAATATAAGGAAAGCACAATAAGTAATAAAAAGAGGCAAAAAACCGTATATAAATTTAAAATTCCTAATTTTTTGAAAAGATCCGTAGGTCTACAGATAAATTCGTAGGGCTGGCAGCACTAGTTCAAATAGCGAGTATCAATCCAAAAAACCGGGAACGGGGATTCCTTCTCACGCAACCTAGCCTTTTCGGGAAGTCACCGTTCTCAAAAGAAAGCTTCAATCAATGTTGCCAATATTTTAGTAATTTTATTTTTTCCCTACTGAATCAGAAAAATATAGTAGATTTAAAAATTAAGATAAGTACTTTGTATAAACTCTAAAACAGTCATATTAAACGATTTGTACGAAAAGTCAATTGTACCAATAGCAATATTCCAGCACTAATTCGTGAAGGTTCAGAGGTTAATGAAAGCCGCGATAAAGCTAACGTACTAAATACTGTATTCAAAAATTCATTTACTGATGAAAATAAGGATAGTGTTCCCGTTTTCCCACGCCATGTCGAGTTGGTGATGGAATCATTACAAATAGATACTGCAGGTATCATAAAGCAATTAGAGCTCCTGAAGTAGGGGAAAGCACCGGGCCCAGATGGAATTCCAGTAAGAGTATTTTCAGAATATGCGGCGGAAATAGGGCCATTTCTGTCTGATATATTCAGTAAATCATTAGAAGAGCGAAAAGTACCTTCAGACTGCAAAATCGCTCAAGTAACTCCGATTTTCAAGAAAGGTGATCGAAGTGATCCTGGAAACTATCGTCCAATATCTATAACATCTGTTTGTAGTAGAGTTATGGAACATATTATATGCTCGAACATTATGAAATTTCTAGACGATAATAATTTGCTTACAACAAATCAACACGGATTTCGGAAGAAAAGATCATGTGAAACACAGCTGGCCCTATTTACACACGACGTAATGAAAGTTATTGATGCAGGTTCACAAGTAGATGCCATTTTTTTAGATTTTCAGAAAGCCTTTGACTCTGTGCCACACAACCGCCTTTTAGCGAAGCTTCGAGCGTACGGTATATCGGATCAGCTTTGTGAATGGATAAAGGGTTTTCTAACTGGTCGGTCGCAGTATGTTGTCGTTGAAGGAGAAAGTTCTTCTAATCTAAATGTTACATCGGGGGTACCTCAAGGAAGTGTAATAGGACCACTTCTTTTCTTAATTTTTATAAACGATCTCGGAGACAAAGTGAAAAGCCTTTTTAGATTGTTTGCTGATGATGCGGTTATTAGGGAAGTAAGGAATTTGGCCGATTGCTTAGAAATTCAGCGTGATCTGTATATTATTTTGGCATGGTACGCTGAGTGGAAACTTACGCTAAATTGTAAAAAGTGCAAGACAATGAGCATAACTAACAAAAAGAATCCAACTGTTCAGAAATACGAGTTAAACAATTCAGTTATTGATATAGTGAATTCTATGAAATATTTGGGAGTAACAGTACAAAGGAACATGAAATGGGACTTACACATTAATTCGTTAGTAGGTAGAGCTAATTCTAGGCTGCGATTCATAGGTCGAATATTGAAAAATTGTAATGAACAAACAAAGGAGATAGCGTACAAATCTCTTGTGCGTCCATATTTGGACTATTGTTGTGCAATTTGGGATCCGTTTCGTAAGGGGTTGATCGAAAGTATAGAGAAAGTACAGAGAAGAGTCGCTCGATTCGTGACCGCTTGCTACAGTCCTTATGAAAGCGTCACAGAACTGATTAGTATACTAGGCTGGGAGTCTCTGGTAGATAGACGACGGACATTTCGTTTAAACTTATTGGTAAACATGTGTACTCCCACTTTCACTCACGAGTGTAGTGAAATACTTCGTCCACCAACCTATTTGAGCCGGAATGACAGGAAAGATAAGATTAGAGAAATAAGGTGCCGCTATGATTCTTATATGAATTCTTTTTTCCCTCGTACCATTAGGGATTGGAAAGCACAACAAAGAGATTAGCTTTGGTGCTGAACACCCTCTGCCACCCACAATTTTGTGAATTGCAGAGTATATATGTAGATGTAGATAAATGTCTTAAAAACTTGAAATTTAGTAGTTATGAATAAAATCATGTCCCAGAAAATACGTGTTTTTTCACAGATTTTTTCATGTTTTTGTTTTTCAAGTCAGAAAAAACCGTTTTTTGCAACACTAATTAGGTTACACAGTAAAATTAGTCAAGTGCTCAAAAGTAATTTGCTGTAGAGAATGTTTAGAATTATTTACAGAAATTATTTACCGAATTTAAAACAAACTGTTCGACGCTTTCATACAGAGATTTGCTGTTAGTAAGAGGTGATTTTTCGCAGTCACCTAGACGAATGCTGGGACGGTCCACAATTTACGCCTGAAACTGCATATTTCACAAACAAAATTAGTAGAGAACATAAGTTATATGACTCGCCTGCAGAAGGCAACACTTAAGCTTTACCCATTAGAATAGATTTCTTGCGGCAAGTAGAAGGGTCAGCAATCATCCACTGAAGCATGTGGGGTGACTACGCTACACATCACTAGAGTGTCATCATGGTCAGTACTAATGACTAAGAGGCCTCATCAGCTGATGACTGAAAATGGCTGACAAATAATAATAAAAAGCGGTAACAGCTACGAAATGTTCAGTTTTTGTATCTCTGACTGTTGAATCAATGATACTGACGAACCGACCTCGAGCCTGGCATTCGGGAGAACGTGGGTTCAAATACACGTCCAGTCATCCAGATTTCGGTTTTCCATGGTTTTCTGAAATCACCCTAGCCAAAGGCCGCGATGGTATCTACCAAAACGCCATGGCCTAATTCCTTCCCGTCCCTTGCCCTCCGTTCTCTCCCGCTTCTAATCAATTCGCAATGCCTAAAGATCGAAGTAAAGAAATTACTGGCGAGTGACATTTTTTACAGTGCTTTTGTACGTTTGTCGCATCATAGGCGCCAATCTTATTTGTTTTTTTTTTATGATACCGCCTCAGTCCCACCTGTTTCCATACTATTTTTATACTATCTAGTCAGCGTATTTGTAAACTTCCTTTGTTCCTTCTTGTTTACATTCCTCCATTTTCAGTCATTTTACGTTTTTTTCGTATGGCTATACCAGAATAAATTTTTCCTCAATTTGATATCTAATATCGTATCTTGTACATCCATTTTCAGTCTTTTAATTTTATTTCTCAGTTAATCTTGAAACTTTAACCCACAAAATCTTCTTGAATAGGTTTTTTTTTTTTACACAGAGCTTATTTTATTTTTATAGTCTTATATTGTTTTAAAAGCACTGAAATGATGCATAGATAAAAAAGATATGTTTTTCATTTGCACTGAAACAACTGAAGCTTTGAAATATTTGCAACAGATTTAGTAAGAGAGTCATGGGAGTGTACAAAGCCTATACTGGTGATTAAGCATGGAAAGATATTAGTGGGAAAATTAAGAGAGGTGCTTGGAAGGGTAAGGCTGACCATGACCACAAGCTGGCACTTGATTTCAGGCATAATAGTGTGGGAAAATTTTCTTTCGTAGGAATGGGAGTGGGGGACAGGAATAAATTGCCAAGAGAATTGATGAATAACTTACCGGAAACACTGAAAGAATTTAAAGTAAAAATTAGTAGAGGGTAAAAGTAGGTCGGAAGAGGAGATTGCCACCGGAGCGGGCGCTTCATGGCAATTTTATCAGTTATTAACAAAGAAAACATTCAAAGCAACTGTTGCTTTTGGCTGTCTTCTCCTGTCCCTGAAACAGATCTGATTTGGTTAAATGCGGAAGCCACGTCTCAAATGCACACTGTTTGAAAATCTTCTTGAAACGTTTACAGCAGCGGTTTTGCTACTGGGAGAAGTTGGTGCTGTCCAAAGAGAAATACTTATTATGTATTAAGGTTAGATGCAACCAGATGACAATTTTATAAGACTGAATTTTTAGTACATTAAAAAAAATCACCTGATAAAATAGACCTATCTATTTTTTCTCCAGAAAAAGCAAATACATGACAAATGTGTTCCTAGTGGAAAGGCATAATTTTTAAAATACTGCTACTACAACACATTTTATTTAGTCGTTTGTTACCGGATTCAATTTTATGTTCACAACGAACAAAAGCGCAAAAATAAAATATTTATTCTATGATAAAAAAAAGGTAAAATAATAATAATAATAATAATTAAAAAAAAGCAACACTTAGGAGTCAGCATGGAGCGAGATATGGGATACAGACAGATTTTACCGGAGGTGATAGAAGATTCAAATTTGAGAGTGCACTATTAATTATTTATTGAGACACGTTACAATCATTTGTCCATCTCAGTATGGAATATCAGCTACAGCGTTTGCATGCAGCTCTTATGTTTCTCTGTGTGGCTTTGAACAGCTGTCTTGGGCTAATCTCTTTCATGCAGGCTGAATGTTCTCACGCAGTGGCGCGTATTTCACGCTGGAAACGCGTTATCAGGAGTGTTTTGAATCTCATTTCTCGTATTCTATATCTGGATAGTTTATGGGAGTCAGCGGTATATGAAACAACGTCTCTTGAAGACAGAATTCGGTATGGTGACAGTAACAGATTTCACATCGCAGGCAATCGTGATCCGTATCAAGGCTTCAGGCGTTGCGACGCTCAAACTATGGGGCGATAACATTCCAATATTTCTCGATGGTCACCAAACGCTAAAACATTCAGTCTTTGGCTTACTAACGTCTGTTGAAAAAGTCTGAGGAAGATACTCGGTTCAATGTAAACGAGCATTTTTAACGCCTATTCTGTAGGCTTCGTGTGGCTTTGGGCGATTTGAACGTAACCGAACGTGTTAACAATGCTGTGGGTGATAAAGATGATCAATCTACACGGAGGATTTTCAGCACCTGTAATAGAATGTCAAATCACAAAATAGGCGGTAGCAATCTGTACCTCTTAATATATAGCTAGATTTGCTTAAATTTTTTTTCAGTAGCATTATAGTATTTATATTACATGCTAATTGAGATGCGAATAAATAAAATAATTTAAAGATTGCAATTTTCTAAAATTATTTATTGCGAAAAATTGAGTTCCTTTCATTTTTAGCTAGTCAATCAAACCAACATATTGAAAAGTATTTTAAGAATGTGATTAAAATTAGCCAAATTGTAAAGATAGCACTAAATTATTACTTAAAATAAACTATTCATATTTTAAAAATAAGAATTACTTCTTTTAATAAATAGTGTTTATTTTCATACATAGTTTTGCTGACACGGAAGTGAGCGTGGACTATTTTGCTCAGAATGTTTATAAAATTCATACAAAAAACCTTCTACACATCAATAATAATTTCGTGCGGTCCGCCTATCCCGTATAGGCCACCTACAGTTTAACGTGGCATCCGAAACTTGGAAGCATTCTGGCGTACTTCACATGCACAAAGCAAGCTTTGACAGACGTGAAGGTTGTGTTAACGCCCTTTGAAGATCCCAACTGAGACCGCAATTCGAACCGGGGACCTTCCGATACATAGTCAGACGCTTTAGTCACTAAGCCACCAGACTGCTCATTCGACTCTACGATGTCCGTTGTAATTCTGTACAAACGCAGAGTATCTTTTCATTACGTTTTCAACGCTTTCTAGGCGCCCTATTACCTAGTACAGATTGTCAAATCAAAAAATAGGCATTATTTATGCGGCTTTTTAAGGGCCCTTATAAAATATTCCGTGGAGTCGTATTCTGGAAAAAACTTCCTCGTTTAATGGCAACAGTATAATACCCACTCTCCAATTACAAACATATGTCGTATAGAACATGCGATAGATAAAATGCACAGGTATGAGCGTATGGTTAGTCTGTTTTGAAAAGGGATGTGGAATATAGAATGTAAGACCGTAGAGGAGATTGGTGGATCAAGAGCTTCGTTTTCCTATTCTGCTAAAGAAATGATGATTTGGTCAACGTCACGGTCAAGCCACTTCACCTCCGAAGAGTTTCGTCCCAGAAACTATTTTGGCAAAAGGCTGAGTGGTCTATGAAGGAGGGAAGTCAACACGGCCATATTCGAGAGAAGCTCCTCGGCTTTATCAGGATATGAACTGCGGTTGTTCGGTTGGTAGACATTCGCTCTACCGTCTGAGCTTCGCGGTTGCTCTGTATGGAATGTGGAGATAGATAGAAACAATCTGCGAGGTCGTTTTAAAAAGCTATAAAATCTGAAATACTTACTTTCAGCCGTCGTGACTCCCATAAACTTCAAAATAGTCCCGAATCCACCGGTCCCACCTTTATTACCATTGGTCGAACATTTCTGATATGAATACGTCTTTGGGGACGTCCATTAGTTACGTGAGGTGTTTTTTCGGAATTCATGAGAAACCTCACGTGAGGTTTCCGTTGACCCCCCCCCCCCCTACCCCTTGGTGAGGTTTCGTGAGATTTCGCCCGCCCCCCCTCCTATTTCACCTCACGTAATTATTGGACGCCCCATTTCTAGCTCGGTAATGGTTGGCATTCCAGAACTACGAGTCCATTGCTGTCCATTCTGAAACAACTAGAACTCAAAGACCAGTGAAGGGAGAACAACAGAGTAGAAAACATTCGATAGAAAAGGCTTGAAAGGGTCAGGTATTAGCCCGCCCCACGATACGGTGAAGTGATTCGATTGGTCAGGTAAGGAAACGGCGCACACAGGGGTATTTGACACAAAAAGTCGATCAAAATTATTTCTACGTAACTTTGATTTTTGTTTCGCTTCTTTTGTGTATTAGAACTTATAACTGCGAAGTAGGAATAATTATAAAGAACACGTACTGTGTTCATACACTATATAACATATTAAGCGAATATTTACAAAATACCTAAACAATAATCATATATGTACACTAAAAAATCATTCTGACGAACCGTCCCATCCTTCGTCGTCGGAACCTTCTCCTTATGGCTCGTTCTCTTCTTGAGTACTCGGGTCCCATTAAATCAATATTTTAATAGTTTCTGGGTTGAATGATTTAGATGTTTTGGGAGTTTTGTGCCTGATAAAGCTCAAATACGGATCCTAAGTTAATGAAAGCCTATTAATGACATCTGTGTTGCACTAAAACCAACTAAGTTTTCTGGAGTGTGTCTCCCTAAATCGTAGAAAATATTTGTTTCTAGCTTCTTCTGCTGCTTCTGACAGATTTCCTATAGGCAAAAGTGCATACTCTGTTATAAGTGGGCCCTCAATAAATACTTCTTGTATAAGTGACTTTGGATGCCACGAGTACAGTTCAATGTACAGTACATCTTAAATTTTTCGTGGCGGTGGGGAATAATTTTTTTTTATGTCTATCTTGTTCACATAATAGTATAAAATCTGTCAATTAATGTTTTGTTAATACCTATTATCTCTGTGGACATCATTGGCCAAAATCGGTCAAATCATCGAAAGATTTTCTAGGCCGACCCACATTGGTTGGATTGGATTTTATGGGGATTTCGATACATTTTTTGAACCAATCATGGTATTTCTTTAAAAATACACTCTCAATACTCTTAGCAGCCTGCCATTTTCTTTTAATTTCCAATTTAAGCCTTGACTTTTGTTCGAACTGTTGCGTTTGTTCGACCGTGAATGTTGGTTGATTTAAAATATTTTCCTCGACTAATTCCAAATTTTGCACGAAATCATTTCCTTCCTCATGTTTACTCATATCGTAAATAACTTTTCGGGTCATGAGCATGATATCAGAAGAGCCCATAACAAAGAAAATGTTAGATGAATTAATGTGACGGAAGAAAGTAAGTTTGTTTCATTGTAAACAATCTAGAATTTTTTCGAATAAATAGACGTTTGGCACTTTTTGGCACCTAATTTTCAATGAAACACCAAGATAGTACACTAAACTAATACCATACAAGAAATCAGACTCGGGAAAGGTCCGGAAACATAACAAAATCACTCTTTAATACTTTTCGTAATTAAAAATCAGAACAAAATGAGTCAGTTTACAAAAATGTTCAGAAATAAAGTTGTGCGATACCTTTGGATGTATGTTACTATTATTTCAATTCTAGGTACCTGGCTGAACAATATTCATGATTAAAATCACCCCTACTCACTTAACATCACTCACAAATTAAATTGGTACAACTTATAATTTTCTTGTATTTGCTTGGTAACATTACGTGGGTCTTGGATTGTGCTCAGAAGATGACTGTTCACGGGGTGGGGAATGAAGCTTATTTAAAAAACATAGCTGATTGTTATTCTATAGACATTTGCCTCGAGTCAGGTAGATAAAAGTTCTTGGAATTTGCTTAAATTTTTTTTTACTTTTGATCGGCTTTTTGTGTCAAATACCCTGTGTGCGGCGATACAGCGCATGCCCACTGACCCCAGAAATCGTATCGCGCTCGTTTGTACGGTGAATTAATGCAAAATAAACAAAGCACAAGCCGACAAATGTAAGAATTATCGCATCATTAGTCTAACATCACATGCTTCAAAATTACTGACCAGAATAATATACAGAACAATGGAAAGGGTAGTAGAAGAGATAGTAGGTGAAGATCAGTTTGGGTTTAGGAAAAATCTTGGTACAAGGGAAGCAATTCTGGCTTTAAAATAAATACTTGAAGGGCGGATCAAGAAAAACAAAGATACCATTTTTGGCGTTTGTTGATTTAGAAAAAGCTTTTGATAACATTAGGTGGAACAAGATGTTCAAAATTTTAAAGAAATCAGGTCTAAAATATCGAGATAGAAGAATACTTTATAAACTATATAAAAATCAAGTAGCTATAATAAAAATAGAGAACCATGAGAGACATGCATCAGTTAAAAAGGGTGTGAGACTAGGTTGTAGTCTATCCCCGTTAATATTCAACTTGTATGTAGAAGAAGCTATAAAGGAAATAAAAGAAAAATTTTCATGTGGCATAAGTGTTCATGGAGAAAAAATCAGTATGCTACGATTTGCTGATGACATTGTCTTGTTAGCAGAAAGGGCCGAGGATATTGAGAAGTTACCGAGTATCATGAACAAAATACTGAAGGATGATTCTGGGCTGAATATAAATCAAAGAAAGACAAGTGACAAGTGATGAAATGTAGCAGAAATGTTACCAATACTAGTAGATCAAATATAAAAATAGGATCGGATGCAATAGGAGAAGTGAGTGAATTCTGTTACTTGGGAAGCAAAATTACAACCGATGGCCGAAGCAGGAATGATGTTAAAAGCAGAATAGCACTAACAAAAAGAGCCTTCATGAAAAAGAGAAACCATTTAGTTTCAAATATTGATCTAGGAATTAGAAAGGACTTTTTAAAACTCTATGCGTGGAGCACAGCACATTATGGTAGCCAAACATGGACTTTAGGAATACCGGAAAGAAAGAAAATTGAAGCATTTGAAATGTGGCGCTACAGAAAAATGCTGAAAATTAAGTGGGCTGACAAAGTAAGAAATGAACGAGTTATGTAAGTGATGGGTGAGGAAAGAAGTTTGTGGAAGGAGCTTACAGAAAGAAGAGACGGGCTGGTAGGTCATATTTGTTAGTGGAGGAAACAGTCGAAGGTAACAACTGTAGTAGAAGACAGATATTAGAACATATGAAGCAGATAATCGAAGACGTGGATTGTAAGGGATATGCAGAGATGAAGAGGTTAGCACAGGATAGGAAGGGATGGAGGATTGCATCAAACCAGTCAAAAGACTGATGACAGCAAAAAAAAAAAAAAAAAAAAAAAAAAATCATTCCGTATAACATACACTACGGCAGACAATTTAACACCAGTTTGAGGTCGATAAAATTAAATTTCGAAAAATTGTGACACTCGTGTAAAAATGTCATAGTTGAATGTAATTAAGTGGAATCAGAACCAGTGAAAAGCAGGTAGGATTGAAGAAAACTCACTCGGAAGTGCAGAGAGGTTCCGCCTTACCGTATGATAGACAGCCAGGCGGACACACGAAGTTGGTCCAGGTGTCAACGAGCGACGGGACCAAGTGGTGCGGGGGAGGGAGTTATGCCTCCGAAAGAGATGGACAATAATACCCCAGGCGATCAGAGCTCTGGAGCATTTACTCTCTGTAACCTTGTGCATCTAAATTAAGTGTTTAACAGTTAAATATCTTTTAGCGATTCTCTGGCTATTCAGGTAATGAAAGTCGCATTCACTTGCATAGTTGCTCCGACTAGTACCTATCCCCAATTTCTGGAAAGCGGATTCCGTTGCAGACTTCAGAGTTACCAGCCATTCGTGCTCTGTCTACACTACCGTTTCGGATTTGCGACTGTTTAACTTCATCTTCATATGGAAGAACAGGGGGCCAAATCATACGGATATGGGGTTGGAGGATGAAATTCATGGAATTCTTAGCCAAAAAGTGTTGTGTACGGAACGAACTGTAGGACAGTGCTTATCATTACGTTGCAAGAAACTTTTCTCGCTCTACATCTTCCGCTAAAGTTGGCCCAGATGTTCCGTACCCTATAAAATATTTTTAAGCTACACTGTGAATTTTCAGACGAGGCCTTCATCGTCTTTGACCTGAAGTTCGGCTAGTCTTAAACAGTGAAAACTACTTCGTCACCAAATGCTTCCCATATGATTTGATACATTTTGTTATCACTATATGAGTTTAAAACAAAATTTCCCACTTACGCGCTGCTCTTTTTTCGTGTTCATCATAAAAAATAAATTTGAGACACAATTAGACCTAGACGCCAGATTACATACAGAACAATCCGAACGAGCTAGCAAGCTGAAACTTCGCTCTGGTCGGGCATTCGGGAGGACACGGCTTCAGTCCCCGTCCCACATTCCAGGTTTCGGTTCTCCATGATTTTTTTGTTATGGCTTTACGCCTTGTCGACGTCGAGGTCATTAGAGGCGGGATGGGACAGGGGACAAGGAACGGGAAGGAATTCGGCCATGGCCTTTTTGAAGGAAGCGTCCCGGCATTCACCTGGAGTGTTTTTGGGAAACATGGAAAACCCAAATCTGGATTCCCGGAAGGGGATTCGAACCGCCGTCCTCCCGAATGCGAGGCCAGAGCATTAACCGCTCACCCACTACGCTAGGTGGTTTTCCATGATTTCACAATTTCGCTCCACGTGAAATCCGAGATGGTTCCTTCAAAACGCCATTGCCAAATTCCTTCCCGTTCATTGTCTTTACCTTCTCTAATGACCTCGGTGTCTACGAGGCATAAAGTTATATACAAAAAAAAAGGTTGAATCTTGTCCTGCACATTCGGGAGGACGGCGGTTCGAATCCCCGTCCGGGCATCCAGATTTGGGTTTTCCATGGTTTCCCAAATCACTCCAGGCAAATGCCGGGATGCTTCCTTCAAAAGGCCATGGCCGAACTCCTTCCCATACCTTGCCCCCCATCCTTTCCCGTCTCTAAAGACCTCGCTGTTAAGATACATTAAGCAGTTAAAAAAAAAGTTGTCCTGCAGCATTGGTAGAAACTCCCGTACTTGCACCTACTGGTGTGTCAGTAATATTTGACGTTGTTGTTAATAACTTTTTCTTCTTCTTACTCACCATTTTTTCCTAACATTAGGTGTCAGCTGCCTTTGATGTGTTGTACTTATGGTTGGTATGGTCAAATTTAGAACTTTGATTTACGGTCACATGCCCTTGCTTTCGTCAAGCATTTTGTACCTACTGCCAGGTCGTACTACGTATTAATGGAAGAAGTGAAGTGTTGCTATCTTCCTTCGAAATGTGTAAATATGTTATGTGTGTGAGAAGTGTATTTTTTATTTGTGAAATGTGTGGTTTATGAGCCTTGATGACTGCGTAAAACGCCTAAACCACAGTCAGGAGGCCTGGCCTCGTGCCCGGTACCGTTGTACCTCCCTGATCCAGCGCGGCGCCTAGCGGACTGACCCACTCTGGCCGGCCAGTTTTTGTTATACGGAATTTTTTGTGTCCCATCTCGCAATAGCATCAAACCTCAACAAACTGGAGGAGGCCTACTTATGTAACGTCACTTTCCAGGAGGTGCCAGCCCCGGTAGCGTGGGGCTAGCGAGCTGGCTTAGCGTTCCAGGGGTCGCCGGTTCAAGTCTGGCCTACGGCATGGGTGGTTTTAATTAAGTGTTGTGCCCGTGCTGTGTTGTACTGTTACTTGTTGTCAACAGTAATAACACGAGAAGATTCTATATACACACATTTGAGGAATTGAAGAAATACGGTTGCTGGCTGAGTGGTTACATGGCCGAATGCCAATTTTTTTTTTTAAAAAAAAATAAATGAGGGAGGTATTGAAATGTTTATACTATCAATTAATTCAGTTGAAAATGAGTGTGGAAATGACAGTCTCGATGTCAGCTATACATGTGGTCTCTGTTCAGCATTGCGGTTGTCGAGTATATGACAGGGGCAGCCACTGTAGAAGCCGGAAAGTAATAAAAAATTAAAAAGAGTCAGAACTGACTATTAATCATATTCACGTAATGTTCAACCCTCGCTGTCCTCAAAATGACAGCGTTGATACGTCCTAAGACTGGATAAATCCACCCACTACAGAATAATATGGTTGTGGAATTAAGTAGAAACCTTGGCAGAGATCAGTTCACTCTCAAATCTCAGAATTTGCTCTCATAACTTGAGGAGGAAGGCATTTAGATAGGTTAGGTTGTTTGTCCAATAGTTACTATAGCTTTCTCGTATTTTCTTAACACTTAATCAGTAAACATTCCACGTGGTCGAATCAACTCTAATGTCCATCAAGTTTTTCCTTTAAACCAGTACTGCTGTGAGTTGCCTGTTCTACAACTTGAATATTTTGTAGAGCTTTTTACCACACCTAGTTTGTGCCAATAACATGTACTGTGAGCACTTTATTTCACCTCTGTGACCCTTGCTATTCCTGACAAATGCTCATATCCAACATTGATATCATTTTGCTTCATCAAGTAGATAACTTGAGCCAGCTCCTATACACTATCATCGAATTTGTATCCAACCGCTCAAAATCGCCGGCCTCGGTAGCGTAGGGGCTAGAGTGCTAGTTCCGTGTGCGGAAGGTCGCTGGTTCGAATCCGGCCGCGGGCATGGATGTTAAGTGTTGTGTGTCTGTGTGAATGTCCTGTCCGTCCTGTGGCGTCAATACTTAGAAGATACAATATATATACTGGATGACTGATTCACTGGAAGCTATAATAATCACATTGAGCTGGTTGTATGGCCAAAGCCATTAAAAAAAAGCAAAGCTCAAGATACAACATTTCAAATCGATTTCGATGGAAAATAAATATGTGAAGGTCAACCTTCGAATGTGGCTGCGCGTTAAAGTAGCAACTTACTGGATCAAATCCCCGGTCCGTCCGGAGTGAGGTTTCTTGCAATCACCTATGCGAATGTTGGGACGATCCGAGTGTCCGCTTCGAAAACTACACACTTCATCTAACATACACCACACATGTCACACATTTCGCAGACCGATGGCTTAAGCTACCCCATTAGAATAGGTTCCTTCCCGCAAGTGTTAATATTCTGTCACTGGAGTGAATACGCTTCACATCCTAATAGAGCCATGACGATTAGTACTCCTGACTCTAATAGTCCTTAAAAATCTTAGAACCGAATACGTGGTATGCGTTAAGCCGCGTTCCCACGACGTCTTGTAACGAAGGCGGGACGGGACGGATATTCAACAATACGCCATGGGAACGGGGCCGCCTCTGCTAGCGGGGACGAGACGCAGCTACCCACTGTGTCGGTAAGGGGGCGTCCATAAATTACGTGAGGTGAAATGGGGGGGAGGTCTGGCGAAATCTCACCAAGAGAGGGGGGGGGGGGTTGTCTACGGAAATCTCACGTGAGGTTTTCGAAAAAAAATTTTGGACTGTAGAGCTAAAAAATAAATAAAAAAGGTCTACGAATTACGTGAAAGTTGGGGTGTAACAAGATTTTGGATGGGTGACACAAAAAATGGCCCCCTAAACATCACAGGCGTACGTAGTGGAGCACTGTTGCCATCGGTTTGCAGCAGCGGTGCGCACTCCTCCTGTTGCTGTAAAGTGCTCTGTGCCAAACGACACTTAGGCAACGTGATGGGGAGGTGGCGGCGAGGTAAGCGAGGGGTAACCTGCGGCGCTCACTCGTCCCTACACTTCCGCTAATTAGGTGCCGCCTCCGTTACAAGAGATCGTGTGAACGCAGCTTTACTCAACAAATATAACGCCTTCTTTGTCAGATGGAGATAGAGCAATAGCTACTACCACATACCAGAAAAATAAAATTTATTAAAGGGCAGATTGCGAAAAGAACGGTATAAGTACCTACATCAGTTTCCGATCAAGGTACAAATGATTTTCACAGTAACAGCTAAGATCATAACTTAACCTGCCAGTGTGGCTCAGTGCACTGAGTCGCCGCACACATGATATGGGAGGTACAACAGGGTCTGGCACGAGCCCCGGTCCTCTCGTACTGGCCGTCCTGACTGCGGTTTTATGGTGTATGCCTGGACGGTCCCTAATCTGCGCCTAATAAAATACACATTTCACAAACAAAAAATACACTTATCAAACACAGAACATAGTTACACTTTTCGCAGACAGATGGCAACCCTTCACTTCCTTCATTACTACTTGGTAAGGGCAGACAGTAGGTATAAAATGCTTGACGACAGCGAAGGTATGTGGCCGTAAATCTATAGTTCCAAATTTGACCATGCCATACATGAGTAAAAATCATCGGTAGATGCCGACCCCAAAATGTTGGTGAAGAAGTAAAAAGAGCTAAGTTCATAACTTCTCAGAGTAATCGATTTGCTTGTGTGTAAAATTACGATATTTAGCAGTATCTATCTCATTTTCCTTGTTGAATTGTTATTTCTCGCTTTATACAGGGTGTTACAAAAAGGTACGGCCAAACTTTCAGGAAACATTCCTCACACTCAAACAAAGAAAATATGTTATGTGGACATGTGTCCGGAAACGCTTACTTTCCATGTTAGAGCTCATTTTATTACTACTCTTCAAATCACATTAAACATGGAATGGAAACACACAGCAACAGAACGTACCAGCGTGACTTCAAACACTTTGTTACAGGAAATGTTCAAAATGTCCTCCGTTAGCGAGGATACATGCATCCACCCTCCGTCGCATGGAATCCCTGATGCGCTGATGCAGCCCTGGAGAATGGCGTATTGTATCACAGCCGTCCACAATATGAGCTCTAACATGGAAAGTAAGCGTTTCCGGACACATGTCCACATAACATATTTTCTTTGTTTGCGTGTGACGAATGTTTCCTGAAAGTTTGGCCGTACCTTTTTGTAACACTCTGTATATCGTACCAAGAAATTTAGTGATGTGAAGGGTAATTTTGTGTTTAAATAATAATATAGCAATGATGGACTGCTGAAAAAGATAGGACTTCCTTCAAAACCATCCTCTGCAATCGAAAATCTGATTTCTGTATAACAGAAAAAGGGGGGTATTAAAATACTTAATGCATAAATTTTCAGTAAAAGCAGAAAACTTAAATAGGAATACAGAAATTGCACCATGCAGCAGCCCACGAGGAATGCAGGAAGCCGTACGGCGCTATTATCCAAGCAGTTTTACCGCCAAAATGCGCATTCTGGAAGCTTATATACTTTTTTATTTCGCTTGTCAGTAAGGCTGGTCTGTCGTAATTTCCGGGTCATAAAGTATTATCTCTTTCTATAAACTCGATGGCACCCTGACGGAAATAATTATTTTCCAAACCAATGATAATGCACGTTCGAGATATGAGTTACTGGATTCAGTAGACAGTTGAGTGGATCGCACTGCGGAGTGGGGGTATTCGGATAGAAGCAGCGAAATAATGAACCAAGAGTAAATTTCACCGGCAGTACAGATGTGTGAAAGAATGTCAGAATACGAAAACGCTCAAATAAATACCATTACCTCGATGTCGAACTTCAGATAGCACCATCTTTGGGGTTAAATGGTCTCTGGAATCATCCAGAAGGAAAAAAAAGTTTAGTCGTTCTTAGGAAAAGCATTTGAAATCAACCAGAGTTGCCAAGAGGTGACAGAGAAATTCTCTGAAGCGCGATGGTGGTGAATTATACAAGTACTCAACGAAGTTTAGAAAAAAATATGGGGAAGGTCAGAGTACAAAAGAAAGTGTTATCGTGACTTTTGTTTATAACTTTTTGTTTAGATACGCAACGAAAAGTACTACTAGTTACTTATCGCCTATACATTTTGTTTAGATGAACTACTAACTACTTAGCTGTTACAACGCGTGTAAGTGAGCGTGCATAAACCACGTAGCTCCATTTTGGCCTCCTTTGAACCCCCCCTCCCCCCACGTAGCCCGACGTGGCTTTGGTCTCTACCCCCCCCCCTACCCCCGCGTAACACGTAGCTTTTTTCCCCTACTGATTCCAGAAGACATTTTGTACTGTTTTCTCCTGTCAGACTATCATTTCATTTTAACTGTTTCAAATAATATTAAAGAAAAGCTACGTGGCCTGGCTCGGAACACCCCCCCCCCCTCTCCCCCAAGTAGCCCAGCGTAGCTTTCCAGCCAACCCCTTCTACCCTCTCTAGACCAAGCCACGTAGTTTATGCACAATCCCGACCCTAAGACCTGCCTCATCTACTGGGGTATCCACGTCCATCGCAGGACGTAACTCGCTTTCCCACATCCATGGATTTCTCTCACTTTCCTTTCTTGATCAATCGGTAGAGCATTACCAAGAGTTTTTTTTCCAATTCTACTTCCACTTTCTTAACATGTACTTTTACATTTTCACTATCAAAGTATTACAATATTCTGAAATTTTGTTTATCGATATTGAAACGGTCGTAAACTGTCCGCCATATTGAATTTCATAGGAAACAATATTATTTTGGCTTAAGTCACACGATGAACCATCGGCGTCGATTCACTAAAGACACTTGGTGTGTACAGATACCGCGTTCGTCAACTTCTGTGCCAACTCGGTTGCCACACATGGGTTTCTAACGCTGGACCAAGGGGTCTGCTTTAATTCTACCTCATATCGCTTGTTCTGCTTACATTTTCTTACTTTTAATTTCAAAGTATCACAACTTTTCGAAATTTACTTCTATAAATAGTTTTAAATTGTTCGCAGTAGTATATTTCATGGGAAAGAATATTATTTTGGCTGATTTCATGTGACAAACGAGCGGGGAGTGCTCTCAAAGGGCCTCGGCGTGTATGTATTTACCTCTTCATTCGTGACGCGTGGGAGGCGGAGAATTGTTGGCTAATATACTCCACCCCTTCCAGCTTTTTCTCTGTCGGATGCCATTTACGTTTTTGTCATTAGTTGCTATGTTTTTGAATGTTAATTGTTTCAAAATAAAAAAAAACTACCTTTCTGAGGGAGACAATGTAGCCTCGTACGGTGATGGTCTTATTCTGAAGACGAACACGACAAGGAATCAAAATATATGAAGAATAGTAGGTTACATATCGAGTCCTGCTACGGAAAAATAAAAATAATATGCAATAACCGCAAGGAAATTGATATTAAAATCTACGCCGTATTGGAGACAAAGAGAAAAAGACAAAAGTTTTATTAAAGTTGAATAATATATCCTCATAATCATTGGATTAAATTGGTAGAGTATCATAATACGAAAACTAAAATAGAAATACGTAACACAGGTGATGAATTTTAATGCTGGAATGGTATCAGTAGTACTTCATTCTATGTCCGCACAGCGGCCGAAATGTCACACGGCGGATTGGCGGTCACCCGGAAACGATCACGAGCAAAATGACGCAAGATCCAAGATGAGATGCACAGAGTCCAAAGGAGAAACCGATCGTCAACCAAGACGCGCACTGATCAGTCCAATATGTGATTAACAGAGTCCAAGAGAGGTAACCGGACGTAAACCGTGACGCGCGATGATCAAACTCCGAGATGAGATTCACGGAGAGACTGTAACGATACTGAATAGCAGTGAACACAGCACTGTGCTAAGTATGGGCATGGGCATGGGCATGTCATGTCGCAGTCTATAGAGCTACATTGTGCTACATTGAGCTACATTAGTGCCAGGAGAATATATCCTATTACTAATGTCTGAATTGCATTTTGGGGCTGACTTTCTGTTTTTGTCTTAAGTTGCTATCCTATCTTTATCATGTTTTATTTGATTTAATTAAAAGTTACGGGAGGGTTTTTTGTTTTTTATATATATATATATATATATAAAGGGACCTAGCCTACATTCTTATTCTAATGGAGGTCAGTTTTATATACATCCAAGGGACCTAACTAAGTGGGAATCCTACTTATACTAAAGGTGGGTAATTTACTTTATTTTTTACTGTTTGCAAGGGGACCTTAACTTATGATGATTTGGGCCTACTTCTACTTATAACTACTGGTGGGCTGAAGGGTAGGTGGAGGGTGGGACCGCGCGGCTGTATTTATGCCAGGCCGCGGTGGATACGGTGGCGCTAGTTGGCCTGTTGCTAGCGCCGTCTATTGGTTGTCCACCTGCATCTCTTCTTCCGGGTATGAACGGTGTCGGGCCGGGATATCAGACTTCACGAATCACATAAATATTTAACGAACAATTACCATACGATAGCGTAGACACTTGCGAGCAGTGAATGCTCTGCTAACGAAGCCATTTTTGATTTGGCAGTGAAATGCAAATATTCTTTTAGAATAGTAAGTTCCAGCAATTACTAATAGTGTATATAATAACCAAACTTTGGCTAACAATACTTTTTTTTAACTGCTTAACGTCTCCTATAACAACTAGGTCTTTAGAGACAGGAAAGGATGGGGGGCAAGGAATGGGAAGGAATTCGGCCATGGCCTTTTGAAGGAAGCATCCCGGCATTCACCTGGAGTGATTTAGGGAAACCATGGAAAACCCAAATCTGGATGCCCGGACGGGGATTCGAACCACCGTCCTCCCGAATGCGAGGCCAGAACGCTAGCCGTTACACCACCACCCTCGGTCCGAAATTCAGAATCCCGGCCTGGGGATGTAACCCGCTTCCTCCATAATTACCGCTCTTTATATAGAACATCGCTCACCTCATCAACGCTCTTTAATGTATCTTTAATCACTGTAGGAAACATGTGAATTGCGATTCTGTGCTGTGAGCAGATTAGCATCTGTTTACGCAGTGCGTGTTCTGTGAACTGAACGGTTCCCAAGGGGTGGAATAACTGTTCGAGGAGATCTTCAACTATGTTGCAGCAGAGTAATTGTATATCTGCGGTAGCTTTTAAGTGGATTACCTCTTACTGCCGTATTTATAGGAAACTGCGCATCAAGATACCAGAACCATCACACCATTGAGCTAGTTCAACTTTGTAGCTTTTAAAAATCATTATGACATTTAGTCTGTTTAGCTAATGTCTGATATTTGTTTAACCAGTTAATTACATATGCGTAGTTAAGTACAGATAATTCAGCATAAAACTGCATCAAACCCATCGAGCTTGGTGGATGACATAACGCGGGTTCGAGAACCGATTCGGCCTTCCAGACGTAAGGATTTCATGGTTTTAGGAAATCACTCCACGCGAATTTGAATTCCAGACACTACTTAACTCGATCGTTTGGGGTATCAAGGAACTTCTGCTTATTTTAGAATTTAGTTTCACACAACCATAATCACTAGGCATTAAGTTGTATAAACGAAATCGATAGAGGTCCCTAACGTGGCGTAATTATTTTTTGACCCTTTCGCTAAATATTTTTACAATTTGATTTTGGCTGTAGACTATAGACTCAGTGCTATTAATGCCAACCGTATTCTCCGTCGGGTTTTTGGAATGCAAATTTAAAAAGGTCCCATATCAAAAATAACAAACCTACTAACAGCGGCTTCTATCAAACGGCAGGTATCTAATCACCATTCCAGCGGGGCCTCAAACCACTTTCGGGGATGATACAGAGATTAAGAAGCCGCGTGTCTTATATTTCCTTACACACATAGTATCTCAATTTAGCCACCTAAACATCTTTTCAATTTAAGCAATTACGACGACTAATGTAATAGCCCTAAGAGCCAGTTACACACTAATTGCAATCGTTTAAATTAATTGTCTTTGTGTCTGAGAGAGAAAAGCAGTGGTTGATTGTTTTGATGGATGGAAATGGTTTAAATAGACTTCAATTTTATTAAAAGCAGTAGAATATCTTAAATAATAATTAAAATACTGTGACTATGAGTAGGGTGTCAGCCTTAGTGTTTTAAGTGTGATTTTTGGACTTCGAATATGTTTAATGTCGTTGATATATTGTTAAGTGCCTCCATTTTTTAATTTCATTTAAGGATGTATTCTCAAAACTATAACTAAATTTGTATGCGTTTTAATTGTTTTTTGTACGGTTTCTATTGTTGGAGAACTTTTCAGCGCTCTGGAAGCGTCGCGTCGGCCTGTTCTTTTAACTTTCTCTCTGACATCCTAAGATGCCTCTACAAGCTCGCTTGCAACAGAGTTAGACGGAATGTTAAGCCATTTGATTATTAGTAATGCGCTTTAAATATTTGAAATGAGGTCTGATGTCTTGTTTGTGTATGTTTTTCTGAAGTGTTTTATACGAAATAAGTTATAGCAAACATTACTATGTGATCACGTCTTCCAAGTTTGGTGCTGGGAATTACTAGTGTCATGAAAACTGTCCTGTCTGATACCAGTATAACTCAAACACTGTTGAACAGAAGAGAACTGTTTCTGTGTTTTTGTTTCAAACGTAGTCTGTAATGTTTGGAATGTTAGTTTCCATGTTATGGTTTCCGTGTTCTGTTTCAGTGTTAATCTGTGAGGTTTAAAATTAGTGTTATTGTTTCTGTGTTAGACTGTAATTTTTGTGGATATTACTGATATTGTGAAAATTGTGGTATAGTATGTAATTTCACGAATATGGCACTGTAATGTACTAGTCGTATTACTAAATACCAGAAAGAAACTCCATGTGCAAAAAATAAATAATAATAATATAATTAAAAAAAAAATGAACAGCGTTTGACAGAGAACGCTTAAAAGTGTCAAGTATAATAACCACTCACCGCGATTGGTCGGATAAAGAAACTACGATGGCCTTAGAGACCGCTTCCCGATCGTTTGTCGTGTGAATTGAAGCAAAATAATATCATTTCTCATTAAATACACGACGGGGAGCAAGTAAAGATCGATAAAAGCAAAATTGCAGTAAATGTGACACTTTGAAAGTGTAAATGTTAAAGTAAATGGCAAGAAAGTGGAAGCAAGGATCCTTGAATATGCGGAGAGGTTTCGGCTCTACCGACTGAGCAAGAAAGCCGAGTGAGAGAAAGCCAAGGCGTGACCTTGCGGTGCGGGGAGGAACACAATCTTTGAACGTGTCCGGACAAAACCGCGAAGTGACAAAACCGCGAGGACAAAACCGCGCAGACAGAACCGCGAACGGACAAAACCGCGAACGGAAAAAACAGTGAAACGGACAAAACCGCGAACGGCAGCTAGGGTTACGTTATTATGGAGTACGGTAGTGTAATTTATTTTGTGTATATGTAATTTATAATCTACGAGTTATCCCCTCACTGTTTGATCTCTTATGCTCCAAAATATTATCCTAACGCAGTTTTTAAACGATTTGGGGATCGCAGCTAGGGTTACGTTATTATGGAGTACGGTACTGTAATTTATTTTGTGTATATGTAATTTATAATCTACGAGTTATCCCCTCACTGTTTGATCTCTTATGCATCAAAATATTATCCTAACGCAGTTTTAAATGATTTGTGGATCGCAGCTAGGGTTACTTTATTATGGAGTACTGTAACTCATTTTGTGTATATGTAATTTATAATCTCTTATGAACCAAAATATTATTCTGTCAAGCGTCATCACTTCGCATTTGACGATTTTGTTTTGTTTGAGGTTAATAAAGAATTAGACCCGACGCGCAGTGGGAATGCAGCTTAATGGGGCTTCTGTATACCTGAGAAGATTCGCGGTTTTGTCCTTTCGCGGTTTTGTCCGTTCGCTGTTTTGTCCGTCGCTGTTTTGTCCGTCGCTGTTTTGTCCGTCGCTGTTTTGTCCGTCGCTGTTTTGTCCGTTCGCTGTTTTGTCCGTTCGCGGTTTTGTCCGTCGCGGTTTTGTCCGTCGCGGTTTTGCCCTAGAACCATCTTTGAACCTGTAAACATCCTCTCAAACACGTTAATTATAAATGTTAAGTTATAAACAATATCTGTTGATGACTGGCTATTAGGCTGTTGAGACGTTAACACTGCGACTGCTACCTAGCCCCACTTTTTTTCGTCACTATAGTGCAGGTCAGGTAAGAAATTATGAAATATACATTGGAGGTTCCCATAAGAAAGGAACGCCCTGAATATCTACAAGATAAAATCGCCAGAGACCGTATGGCAGCGTGTGTAGTCTTCTTGGAGAAGTGGACTACTTAAGTATCCAAGCTTTTCCCCGGACCTATCACTATATGATTTCTTCTTCACACCAGAATTGAAGGAACCACTGCGTGTGATACGTTTTAGGACACGTGAAGAAATTGCCAGACGCGAGATGGGAAGATTCTCTCGTGGTTACGCTGAGGGTATTTTGGCACCGTGTGGAGGTTACTTTCGGAGGACTATAGAAGCATGTGTTTGATGTGTAACTATATACGATTTATATGTTGTTATTAGAGGAATAAACAGGTTTGAAACGGGCGATTGATGTTTGTTATTTTCAGAGATGTACAAAATAGTTTTTAAAAAGCATTTAAATACAAAATGCAAATACTTTCTTGTTTTTACATTTCAAATACAAAATATAAAATGGTTTCAAATGTTAGTATTTAATAAAAAATGCATAATAGGTATTTTAAAAATACTTTTATTAAAATAAAATATTTTTTGGTTCATTTTTATGTATGTAATTTATTTCACTTAATTCATAGATTCTAACACCACTACTTATTCAGACAAGACATCCCTCATGCTCAGTGTATGAGGCCTCAATATAATCCCATGTTCTTCTATAGCTGAACTTGCCAAACATGTATTATGTTTTAGGAACACCTATTTTACTTTTGGATTTTTATTTCACAATTTAACAATTTTCGATAATTTTAACTCATAATGTATGTCAACAATCAGTTCGCTACTTTATTAAATAAACGAAATCCTTTTAAATCTCTAGCAAGAAAGTGTAGGAACTTCTTCTTTCAAATATGTTATAATATGTGAAACAGACACACCCAGATAGCATCTCTTGGATAAAAACAAAATAGCTAGTTTTGTATTTTACTTGTATTCCATAGACTCTTCAGCATTTTTTTTATTTCAAGTGCGACGGCACATAATTTTTGGTGGGTTTTAAAACTGCTGAATAACACCTGCAATTTGGGTGCACCCGCCAAGTCAAGTCAACGGTGGCACTGCCTACCCTTTTCTCGAAGCGATTCGGGCAATTTTTGAACCTCAATTTCTTCGGTCATATTGATGCTACATGTCTCAAATTTCTGTTGTGCATAGATATCAGCGATCTTAGCAAACGTAATAAATTTTATTTTATTACTGTTCTTAGTTCGTAAGTTATTCGGATGCAAACTTCAGAGATTTTGTCACTCACTCACTCACTGACTGACTGACTGATGATCATAAAAATTCTAAGGCACTTCCCGTAGCCGTAGAAAGCTGGAATTTGGTACACAGATAAAATTTTACCCACATACTATAAGAAAAGTCTGAAACTCGTAAATTTTCATATACCTACCCCCTTACCTACCCCTTACGTGAAATCGATTTTTACTCTAATTACTTTATAAAGCCCTAATTTTCACTGTAGAGTGAGCTTAATATGTTTAACTAAATTGTTTAATTATACTTCTTTCCTTTTATTACTTTTGAAGTTATTGAAATTAAAAATTTTATTTTGGCACAACACCCCGATATCAAAATTCCACTGTACTTACAGTAATCCTAGAAACAAGTTATTTGGTATACATATATGGTTTCATCCCAAAATCATGAAAAATCTGATATTGGAGTTTTTCCCCGTATTTATCTATATATAAAAAGATGAATGTTTGTTTATTTGTTTATTCTTCATACAAATCCACAGTTTTCATCCAATCTCGATGAAACTTTGCACACTTATCCTTTGAAACATGGAGAAAAATACTGTTTACATTTGGTTGAACAATTTCCCGTCATATTGTCACATAATTTTGAAAAATTACCGAAACGAACATAGACCGACGTTTAGAATGTGGAAGACTCTGTAGTTCCATACACAATTGTGGGCTGGTGGCCCATTGGTTAACGCGCTTGCTTACTAATGTGTGTACCACCGGATCAAATCCCAAGATAGGCAAAGATTTTTAAAAATTGTTTTTGATCGTAAGAGTCACGCTTGGACCGTCGGTATTCGGATTGAATGATAAACTGTAGATATCTACATCTACATCTACATCCATACTCTGCAAAATCACAAACATTGTGGGTGGCAGAGGGTGCTAAGCACCAATCCTAAACCCGCCCATTCCAATCCCGAATAGTGCGAGGAAAGAAGGAATACATATAAGTATCAGTATGCATCTTATTTCTCTAATCTTATCCCTCCGGTCATTGCGACCTAAATAGGTTGGCGGAAAAAGTATTTCATTGCACTCGAAATTTAAATTTTTTCGCATATTCTCCAATAAATTCGAACGCAAGCTACGTAGTCTGTCTTCCAAACTATCCCAGCCCAATCTATGTATCAATTCTGTGACGCTTTCATAAGGGCTGTAACAACAAGTCACGAATCTAGCGGCTCTCCTCTGCACCCTCTCAACTGAGTCAATCAGAACCTTGCGATAAGGATCCCAAACCCCACAACAGTAATCCAGATGCGGACGCACTAGTGTTTTATACGCTATCTCCTTTGTTTGAGCATTTCAATTCCTCAAAATACGACCTATGAATCGTAATTTAGAATTTGCCTTGCCTACGACGGAAGTTATGTGCATGTCCCATTTCATGTTGCTTTGTACTATCACCCCCAGATACTTCACGGAATCAACCGTGTCAACAGGTGAATTGTTTAATTTGTACTCGTGAACAACCTGATTCTTCTTGTTACTTATCCGCATTGCCTTGCACTTTTTGCAATTAAGTGTAAGCTGCCATTTACGGCACCAATCGAAAATAGCATCCAAATCACGCTGAATTTCTAAGCAATCGTCGGAGCACCTTATTTCCCTATAGATAACCGCATCGTCGGCAAACAATCGCAACCAGCATTTGACGTTGTCACCTAGATCGTTTATAAATATTAAGAAAAGAAGTGGACCTATTACACTTGCTTGAGGAACGCCCGAAGTAACATTTATCTTAGAAGAGGCTTCCCCGTCAACAACGACATATTGTGATCGACCAGTTAGAAAATCACGTATCCACTCGCAAATCTGAGCCGAAATACCGTAAGCTCGAATCTTCGCTAAAAGTCGGTTGTGTGGCACAGAATCAAAAGCTTTCTGAAAATCCAAAAAAACCACATCAACTTGCGAACCTGCATCGATAACTTTCATTATGTCGTGGGAAAATAGGGCCAATTGTGTTTCACACGATCTCTTCTTCCGAAATCCGTGTTGACATGGTGTAAGTAACTCGTCCTCATCTAGAAACTTCATTATGTTCGAGCATATGACATGTTCCAGAATTCTGCTGCAGACCGATGTTAGAGATATGGGTCGATAATTCCTAGGATCACACCGATCTCCTTTCTTAAAAACGGGAATTACCTGGGCTATTTTCCAGCTAGAAGGTACTTTTCTCTCTTCTAGTGATTTCCGGAATATATCTGACAGAAATGGTTCAATATCCTCCGCGTATTCAGAAATACTCTTACCGGTATACCATCGGGACACGGGCGCTTTACCCCACTTCAGGAGTTTTAATTGCTTTACAATTCCTACGCTATCAATTTCTATCGGATCCATCTCTAATTCCACACGATGTGGTAAAGTGGGGATGTTTTCCATGTTTTCTTGCGTGAATGAATTTTTGAATTCGGTGTTAAATAAGGTAGCCTTGTCGCGGCTGTCTTCAACCTCCCGTCCGTCTTTTATTAGAACTGGCTTATTGTTCCCACTACAACTAACTTTTTTTACATACGACCAAAATTTCTTAGGGTTTTCAGTGAGGCTCTTAGAGAGAGAATTTTCACGAAAGTTATTAAATGCCTCACGCATCGCATTCTTAACACGTCCCCTTATCTCCTCTAACTTATCTAAATCAGTCCGATGCATCGTCCTTTTTGATCGTGCATGTATCTTCCTTTGCTTCTTGAGTAACCTTTTAACCTCCCGTGTGTACCATGGGGGATCGTTCTCTTCCCTGATTGTCCGTTTCGGTATATGCAAGTTCATACCTTCCCCGAGTATATGTAGGAATCGATGCCACCTCTCTTCAACGGTGCCTCCTGCTACTAAGAAGGTGTGGTAATTATGCCTCAAATACGCTCTAAAACACTCTTTTGAAGCCTTTTCGAATCTGTAAACGATCCTCTCTTTTCTCTTTCTGCGCGTGGTTGTTAGTTTTACTGTAGCAATTACAGCTTTGTGATCACTTATTCCTGCGGTGGTAGAAATATCCGTGAATAGTTCGGGCCTATTTGTAACAACTATATCTAAAATATTTTCGTTACCGTTGAGGCATCGCGTTGGTTCAGTTACGAGCTGTTCAAGATGGTGATCTGAGAAGAGGTCTAGAATGATTTCGCAAGCTGCTTTATCCCTGCCCCCAGTAACGTGAACGTAATTAGTCCAGTCGATATCTGGCAAGTTAAAGTCACCTCCTAGCATTATTGTATGGTCCGGAAATTGCCGTGCTATATTATTTACATTATTTCTCAAGGCCTCGGCAATATTTACGCTTGCATCGGGTGGACGATAGAACGAGCCTATCACAAGTTTTGTCCTAGCTACGTTGAGCTTGATCCATATGATTTCGCAGACAGTATGGACATCTATTTCGCTACATGGGAGGTACTTACTAACAGCTATAAATACACCACCTCCTTGGGAATGCAACCTATCCTTACGGAAAATGTTCATGTTACTATTAAAAATTTCGCCGGAACTTATATCCGGTTTTAACCAACTTTCTGTGCCTATTACGATATCAGCATCTGTACTACGAATAACGTTTTCGAGTTCAGGCTGTTTATTACAAACACTTCTGCAGTTAACTACTAGAACTTTTAATGTTCGGGATTCTTTTAAGCTACCCCTAACACGCGGTGCTGAATTTATCTTGGCTGTCCGCAACTGAATTTCCTCCTCAGGGTCATCCTCCCTCAGCCTAAAAAACCCCCAATGCACTCCACACGGCCCCTGCCACCCGTGTAGCCGATTCCCGTGTGTAGTGCACCCCTGATCTATCCAAGGGATTCCTACAAGACTCAACCCAGGGCGAAGATCAAGGAATCTGCAGCCATGACTATCACAGAAGCGCCGTAATCTCTGGTTCAGCCCCTCAACACGGCTCTGAACCAGAGGTCCACAGTCAGTCCTATCGACAATGCTGCAGATGGATAGCTCAGCCGAAATCTTGCGGCCAATGGCCACAGAGTTCACCCTTTCTGCAAGTCGCCCAAAGGACGAGAGGATAACCTCCGACCCTAGGCGGCAAGCATCATTGGTGCCGACATGAGCTACAATCCGCAGCTGGCTGCACCCCCGTCCGTTCAATGGCATCCGGGATGGCCTGTTCCACATCTCGGATCAGACCCCCCGGAATACACAATGAATGGATACCGGAATTCATCCCCGACCTCTTCGCCATTTCCCTAAGGGGTTCGATAAAGCGCCTAACGTTGGAGCTACCGACCACTAAAACCCCCTTCTGCAGTTGTCCAGACTTAGCGGGCTGTGGGGCTGCCAACTCACAGGCCGACGATTGCAGGACTGAATCAGATCCAGACAATGCGTCAAACCGATTGGACAGAGGTACAAGCTCGCCTTCTTGGGAATCAAGCTTGCACGACTGCCCCCGCATGCGCCGTCGACGTCCAGACACCACACGCCAGCCACCACTAGGCGACGGCCGCATAGATTCCGACATCTCGGCCTGGACTGCAGGTTCGATGACTGGTATGGGAGAACCTGCGAGCCGATCAGCGTCTACAGGGTCACCAATACCGCATCTACTGCACTCACTTGCGGCAGCTTCCAGCTGTGTAACTCTTGTTACCAAAGCTGCAAGCTGGGTGCGTCTGCACACAACAACCACAGTCCCTACACATACTACCTTACAGAAAGAAAAACTAAGGAGTACACGAGAAAAACGGACTCACTATGCGTTCTCAGTAGGAGGCCTTTTGTCAATAACCAAATATACAAAGACGAAGCTTACGCTAACTACGCACTTTAAATTAAATTTGCACTGGAGGTACTACTTCACGTAACGATTCCGACCAACGACTGCAGCTGCTGCTACTGACAAACTAATATGCAAGGACGAAGCTACAACTAACTACACACTTTTAATTAAATTATCACTAGAGGTACTACGTCACGTAACGGTTCCGACGATGGCTGCTGCTACTGACTAACAACTATACAGAGACGAAGCTAACCACACACTTTGAATTAAAACTATCACAGAAGGCACTATTCCCCGTAACGGCTGCCGAAGAACGTCTGACTACTGGGGCTGCTAAACAAATACGCAAAGATGAAACAAAGAAAACTAAACACTTTAAATTATACACAGAAAGCACTGCCTCACGTAACGGCTGCCGAAGAACGACTGACTACTGGGGCTGCTAAACAAATATTCAAAGATGAAAAAAAGAAAACTAAACACTTTAAATTATATCACACAGAAAGCACTGCCTCACGAACGGCTGCCGAAGAAACGACTCACAAATTAGGGGTGCAATGCGAGGAAAATCGTAAGTAGTCTTGCAATGCTTTAGGTGTACACTTTTTACGTTATATTTGACCCCTCAGGGGTGATTCGCAGTCAGTGAGTGTGTGCTCTGCAGTAATAATACTATAAATGCGGAAGTAAGTCTCTATCCTTTGATACGTTTTGACGACTAAATGCCTTACCGGTATTGACGGAATTTGACAATAAAATTGTAGGGAGAGCACAGGACATTTTTTTGGTGGATGTTGACAGTTGTAGTCACGAAATTTTGAGAACTTGTCGAATGGTGACACGAGAGACGGATGTGTGTGTTAGTTAGTCTGTAATGTTAGGTCGGTTGCTCAAGGTGTGTTTCACGCACATTATGTTAGTTAATAATTTGTTAATAAATTGCGTTTAGAAAAAAAAAAACGTATTATTTAGTATAGATGTAGATTTTATCTGTCCTCTTACTTGGCGTCTGTTTAAATGTTTCTGGCACCAGTTTATTTTGCCTTCTTTTTTGACATGCCTTGTGGGCGTAAACTGGCCTTAGTTGTAGCTCTAGCAGAGCACGAGCAGCTAAAGTTATTAGAATCCAAGAATCGGATGCTCATGCTGAAAAAAGAAGAAAAGACCTATCTGCAATAAACCTGCCCTTAGTTAACACCCCCCCCCCCCCCACCCAAATACCAACACCTTCGTTGTTTTTTTGTTTTTAAATATGTTGGGAATTTATTCTCCTCAAGAGATAGGTTCGACGGTAGAATGATATAGTGAGGCTTTCCTGTCATATATGCAGACTCGGTGTTGTTTGGACCAATCCTTCGTTACAAAAAACTTTCTATATTCAATTCTGGCAAATAAATTCTTAATCCACGCGTACGAAGTCACAGGTATCACCTAGTTTGTTATAATCCCAAACATGAAAAATTCTGGCATATTTGCGGCTTAATTACTTTGCTCCGGATGAAGCTATAAACTGACATTTCTATACTATATAGAGGTAAACAAGTTTTTTAAAAAAGCTTTAAATTTTACTTTGTTCCTATGGTAAGTTTGGAAGTTATTGTTATTTATTTGAGGTGGTAGACAAACCAGCGGCAATGCTCATTGCTAGGACTACGACGTACGTTAATTGTTTCCAGAGATTGGGGCATTGTTGGAAATGACATACTGATTTTCCTTGTAATTATTCAATGGAAACCCAACGTGAAACGTTCCGGTACATATTGGCAAGTTAATTGCTTTGTTCTGGATGAATCAGTATACTCAAACCGTCGAACGTGTCTCATGAAGAGAATCAATTTCCAACATATTTAAAAACAGAAAAACAAAAGAAGGTGGGGAGGAGGTGCGCGGATGTGTGTGTGTGTGTGTGTGTGGGAGGGGGGAGAATGTTTAACTAAGGCAGCTTTATTTCAGCTTGGTCTTTCTTCTTTCTTTAGCATGAGCATCCAATTCTTGGGTTCTAATAACTTTAGCTGCTCGTGTTCTGCTAGAGCTACACTATAGGCTAGGTCTACGCCAGCAAGGCATTTCAAAAAATAAGACAAAATAAACTGGTGCCAGAAACTTTTAAGCAGACACAAAATAATAGTACAGCGCAGAGCAAATCGCAATTTTATAGTAAAATGATATGATTTGTCTCTAAACGAAATTTAATAACAAATCGTACACTAACAAATCGCGCGAGAAGCACAGCTTGAACAACCAATGTAACATTACAAACTAAACGTCACCATTCGATAAGTTCTAAAAATTTCGTGAATACAACTGTTTATTCATACCGAAAAAATATTTCCGGTGTCCTTCCTACAGATACATAGTATTTCCTTGTCAAATTCCATCATTACTGGTATAGCCATTTAGTCGTCAAAACGTACAAAAAGAGAGAGA
>CM061921.1:222555651-222793045 GCA_031002005.1 Vandiemenella viatica | reverse complement strand
AACTCGTCGTCCCTTTCTGATTGTGAACTGGTTTCGCTGGGTTGTTTTGCTGCGTTCCGCCTTCACCATACTTCCAACTGTGCATGGCGATTACCGACGCAACCGCCGCCGATTAGGTAACGATTTACGTAATTAGAGGTTGCACTAGTGTAGATATTCCGGTTGTCGACCAGGTTAACTTATGTTGGTTAAGCGCACGGTTCGCGATAGTGTTAACTCGGCACACAAGGAAACCTTCGCGTACCAGGAAACCGACCGTACCGTACCGCTGCTCGAACGAGACTCCATTCTATCGTTAAATATTTCTGCTGAACTTATATCCGGTTTTAACCAGCTTCAGTACCTAATACAATATCTGCTTCTGTACTACTAATAATGCTTTCAAGCTCAGGCTGCTTATTACAAACACTTCTACAGTTAATAACGAGTACTTTTAATGGTCGCGAGACTGATTTACGCTACTCCTAACATATGGTGCCGAATTTGATTGGGCTGCCCGTAGCTGTGATCCCAGTTTCGGGTCTTCCTGCCTCAGCCTAAAAAATCCCCCAATGCACTCCATACGATCCTCCTGCCACCCGTGTAGCCGATTCACGTGTGTAGTGCACTCCTGATCTATCCAAGGGAACCCTACACGACTCGACCCCATGGCGAAGATATAGGAATCTGCAGCCATGATTATCGCAGAAAACGCCGCAGTCTCTGGTTTAGACCCTCGACTCAGCTCTGAACCAGAGGTCCACAGTCGGTTCTATCGACAATGCTGCAGATAGTTTAACTCAGCCGAAATCTTGCGGTCATCACCATATTTTAAAAAATGAACAGCGTTTGACAGAGAACGCTTATAAGTTCAAGTATAATAACCACTCATCGCGATTGGTCGGATAAAGAAACTACGATGGCCTTAGAGACCGCTTCCCGATCGTTTATCGTGTCATTGAAGCAAAATAATATCATTTCTCATTAAATACACGAAGGGGAACAAGTAAAGATCGATAAAAGCAAAATTGCAGTAAATGTGACACTTTGAGAGTTGAAATGTTAAAGTAAATGGCATGAAAGTGGAAGCAAGGATCCTTGAATATGCGGAGAGGTTTCGGCTCTTCCGACTGAGCAAGAAAGCCGAGTGAGAGAAAGCCAAGGCGTGACCGTGCAGTGCGGGGAGGAACGCAATCTTTGAACCTGTAAACATCCTCTCAAACACGTTAATTATAAATGTTAAGTAGTAAACAATATCTGTTGTTTGACTGGCTATTAGGCTGTAGAGACGTTAACACTGCGACTGCTACCTAGCCCCACTTTTTTTCGCCACTATAGTGCAGGTCAGGTAAGAAATTATGAAATATACATTGGAGGTTCCCATAAGAAAGGAACGCCCTGAATATCTACAAGATACAATCGCCAGAGACCGTATGGCAGCGTGTGTAGTCTTCTTGGAGAAGTGGACTACTTAAGTATCCAAGCTTTTCCCCGGACCTATCACTATATGATTTCTTCTTCATACCAGAATTGAAGGAACCACTGCGTGTGATACGTTTTAGGACACGTGAAGAAATTGCCAGACGCGAGATGGGAAGATTTTCTCGTGGTTACGCTGAGGGTATTTTGGCACCGTGTGGAGGCTACTTTCGGACGACTGTAGAAGCATGTGTTTGATCTGTAACTATATACGATTTATATGTTGTAATTAGAGGAATAAACAGGTTTGAAACGGGCGATTGATGTTTGTTATTTTTAGAGATGTACAAAATAGTTTTTAAAAAGCATTTAAATACAAAATGCAAATACTTTCTTGTTTTTCCATTTCAAATACAAAATATAAAATGGTTTCAAATGTTAGTATTTAAATAAAAAATGCATAATAGGTATTTTAAAAATACTTTTATTAAAATAAAATACTTTTTGGTTCATTTATTATGTATGTAATTTATTTCACTTAATTCATAGATTCTAACACCACTAATTATTCAGACAAGACATCCCTCATGCTCAGTGTATGAGGCCTCAATATAATCCCATGTTCTTCTATAGCTGAACTTGCCAAACAAGTATTATTTTTTAGGAACACCTATTTTACTTTTGGATTTTTATTTCACAATTTAACAATTTTCGATAATTTGGAATCTAACTCATAATGTATGTCAACAATCAGTTCGCTACTTTATTAAATAAACGAAATCCTTTTAAAACTCTAGCAAGAAAGTGTAGGAACTTCTTCTTTCAAATATGTTACAATATGTGAAACAGACACACCCAGATAGTATTTTTGGTGGGTTTTAAAACTGCTGAATAACACCTGCAATTTGGGTGCACGGCAGTGCACCCGCCAAGTCGAATCTACGGTGGCACTGCCTACCCTTTTCTCGAAGCGATTCGGGCAATTTTGAACATCAATTTCTTCGGTCATATTTATGCTACATGTCTCAAATTTCTGTTATGCATAGATATCAGCGATCTTAGCAAACGTACTAAATTTTATTTTATTACTGTTCTTAGTTCGTAAGTTATTTGGCTGCAAACTTCAGAGATTTTGTCACTCACTCACTCACTCACTGACTGACTGACTGATGATCATCAAAATTCTAAGGCACTTCCCGTAGCCGTAGAAAGCTGAAATTTGGTACACAGATAAAATTTTACCCACATATTATAAGAAAAGTCTGAAACTCGTAAATTTTCATATACCTACCCCCTTACCTACCCCTAACGTGAAATCGCTTTATACCCTAATTTCTTTATAAAGCCCTAATTTTCACTGTAGAGTGAGCTTAATATGTTTAACTAAATTGTTTAATTATACTTCTTTCCTTTTCTTACTTTTGAAGTTATTGAAATTCAAAATTTTATTTCGGCACAACACCCCGATATCAAAATTCCACTGTACTTACAGTAATCCTAGAAACAAGTTATTTGGTATACATATATGGTTTCATCCCAAAATCATATTGAAAAATCTGATATTGGAGTTTTTCACCGTAATTATCTATATATAAAAAGATGAATGTTTGTTTATTTGTTTATTCTTCATACAAATCCACAGGTTTCATCCAATCTCGATGAAACTTTGCACACATTATCCTTTGAAACATGGAGAAAAATACTGTTTACATTTGGTTGAACAATTTCCCGTCATATTGTCACATAATTTTGAAAAATTACCGAAACGAACATAGACCGATGTTTAGAATGTGGAAGACTCTGTAGTTCCATACACAATTGTGGGCTGGTGGCCCATTGGTTAACGCGCTTGCTTACTAATGTGTGTACCACGGATCAAATCCCAAGATTTTTAAAAATTGTTTTTGATCGTAAGAGTCACGCTTGGACCGTCGGTTATTCGGATTGAATGATAAAATGTAGATATCACAAACTTAGGGGTGCAATGCGAGGAAAATCGTAAGTAGTCTTGCAATGCTTTAGGTGTACACTTTTTTACGTTATGTTGACCCCTCAGGGGTGATTCGCAGTCAATGAGTGTTTGCTCTGCACAGTCTGCAGTAATAATACTATAAATGCGGAAGTAAGTCTCTATCTTTTTGTTACGTTTTGACGACTAAATGCCTATACCAGTACTGACGGAATTTGACAATAAAATCTGTAGGCAGAGCACAGGACATTTTTTTGGTATGATTGACAGTTGTAGTCACGAAATTTTGAGAACTTGTCGAATGGTGACATAGAGACGGATGTGTGTGTTAGTTAGTCTATAATGTTAGGTCGGTTGCTCAAGGTGTGTTTCTCGCACATTATGTTAGTGAATAATTTGTTAATAAATTGCGTTTAGAGAAAAAAAAAACGTATTATTTAGTATAGATGGAGTTTTTCTCTGTCCTCTTACTTGGCGTCCTGTTTAAATGTTTCTGGCACCAGTTTATTTTTGCCTTCTTTTTTTGACATGCCTTGCGGGCGTAAACTGGCCTTAGTTGTATCACTAGCAGAGCACGAGCAGCTAAAGTTATTAGAACCCAAGAATCGGATGCTCATGCTGAAAAAAGAAGAAAAGACCTATCTGAAATAAACCTGCCCTTAGTTAAACCCCCCCCCCCCCCCCCCAAATCCCAACACCTTTGTTTGTTTTTAAATATGTTGGGAATTTATTCTCCTCAAGAGATAGGTTCGACGGTAGAATGGTATAGTGATGGCTTTCCTGTCATATTATGCAGACTCGGTGTTGTTTGGGACCAATCCTTCGTTACCAAAAACTTTCTATATTCAATTCTGGAAAATAAATTCTTAATCCACGCGTACGAAGTCACAGGTATCACCTAGTTTGATTATAATCCCAAACATGAAAAATTGTGGCACATATTTGCGGCTTAATTACTTTGCTCCGGATGAAGCTATAAACCTGACATTTCTATACTATATAGAGGCAAATAAGTTTTTTTAAAAAAATGCTTTAAATTTTACTTTGTTCCTATGGTTAGTTTGGAAGTTACTTGTTATTTATTTGAGGTGGTAGATAAACCAGCGGCAATGCTCATTGCTAGGCTACGACGTACGTTAATTGTTTCCAGAGATTGGGCATTGTTGGAAATGACATTGCTGATTTTCCTTGTAATTATTCAATGGAAACCCAAACGTGAAACGTTCCGGTACATATTTGCAGGTTAATTGCTTTGTTCTGGATGAATCAGTATGCTCAAACCGTCGAACGTGTCTCATGAAGAGAATCAATTTCCAACATATTTAAAAACAGAAAAACAAAAGAAGATGGGGGGAGGGAGTGCGCGGATGTGTGTGTGTGTGTGGGAGGGGGGGGGTGTTAACTAAGGGCAGCTTTATTTCAGCTTGGTCTTTTCTTCTTTCTTTAACATGAGCATCCAATTCTTGGGTTCTAATAACTTAAGCTGCTCGTGTTCTGCTAGAGCTACACTATAGGCTAGGTCTACGCCAGCAAGGCATGTCAAAAACTAAGACAAAATAAACTGGTGCCAGAAACTTTTAAGCACACACAAAATAATAGTACAGCGCAGAGCAAATCGAATTTTATACTAAATGATACGATTTGTCTCTAAACGAAATTTAATAACAAATCATACACTAACAAATCGCGCGAGAAGCACAGCTTGCACAACCGATGTAACATTACAAACTAACACACGTCACCATTCGATAAGTTCTAAAAATTTCGTGAATACAACTGTTATTCATACCGAAAAAATATTTCCGGTTTCCTTCCTACAGATACATAGTACTTCCTTGTCAAATTCCATTATTACTGGTATAGCCATTTAGTTGTCAAAACGTAACAAAAAGACAGAAACCTACTACCGCATTTATAATTTGAGTCCACGGCAGTGCACCCGACAAGTCGAGTCAACGGCGGCACTGCCTACATTTTTCTCGAAGCAATTCGGGCCATTTTTGAACCTCAATTTCTTCGGTCGTATTTATGCTACATATATCAAATTTCTGTTATGCATAGTTATCAGCAATCTTAGCAAACGTACTAAATTTTATTTCGATAGTGTTCTTAGTTCGGTTGTTGTTAGGATGCAAACTACAGCGATTTTGTCACTCATTTACTCACTGACTGACTGATGATAATCAATAAGGTTCTTTCCGTAGCCGTGGAAAGCTGAAATTTGGTACACAGATAAAATTTTACTCACATACTCACATACCCACAAACTCGTAAATTTCCATATATCTACCCCTTACCATCCCTTAAGTGAAATCGCTTCCTACCCTAATAACTTTATAGACTTCAGATTTCAAATGTAGAGTGAGCTTACTAAGTTCAACTAATGTGTTAAATTTTACTTATTTGCTTTTCTTATTCTGGAAGTTACTGAAATTCAAAATTTATTTCGACCACGACACCCCAATATCACACAATTCCACTGTACCTCCAGTCATCCCAGAAACAAGTAATTTGGTACACATATATGATTTAATTCCAATATCATGAGAAAATTATAATATTTATTTAATTACAATCCCAAACATGAAAAATTCTGGCACATATTTGCGGCTTAATTGCTTTGCTCCCGATGAAGCTACATGCCTGTGAATTTTTTTAATGCAAACAGATAAGCAAGTTTAAGTGATATCTTAGATTTTACTTTGGTCTTATGCTTAGTTTGGAAGTTACTAGTAATTTATTTATGGTGGTAGTTAATCCAGCGGCAATCTGTATTGCTCGGCTATCGGGCACATCAATTGTTTTCAGTGATTGGGGCATTTAAACGGATATTTATGTCTTAAAATCTGAAATGTTCTTATTAACCGATTTTCAAGTGGAATCATTACATTTGAGCGGTGATTCAGGATAAGAATAAACTTACAAAAGGAAATGAGATCCCACAAAAACAATTCTTGTAAAAATAGGCCAAGTCTCGTGTTCGTGCAGTGACAAAAAGTTATGAGATCTTCTTCTGAGCCAAGTCTACACTTTACAGTGTGTATTCACTTCACTTTATGAAACAGAATTTTTTTTTTTTCGGTATCATAGATCGTTTATTTAGGATAAAAAATCTGATGACTTGGTCATTATGCACGCCATGTTTTAGTTAACGTACACAAACTTATAAAAACGTAAAAGCCAAGATTTCCCTCGCTATTTTTCGAATTTGACAAGTATATGTATTATTCCCTCAATTTAAGTTCAAATTATGACATGCATATGGCCAAGTCATCAGATTTTTTTATCCTAAATAAACGATCTATGATACAGAAAAAAAAAAAGTGAAACTGTCAAGTGTAGACTTGGCTCAGAAGGAGATCTCATAACTTTTTTTCACTGCACGAGACTTGGCCTATTTTTACAAGAATTGTTTTTGTGGGATTAGAGCCTTACATGAATAGTTTTCCACCGTCCATGTGTGTGAAGAATATCAACTACAAAATTTACAACTAACTTGTGGAAAGCAATTGAATTCGGTGAGATAGTTGCAAGAGGGGTATGTTTCATTTTTTCGAAGTGCCAGCAATACAATTTCTTTTTTGTCTGATCTGAGTTTATCATACTCTTCTGAAATGTCAGCAACGAAAATAAATGCATAATGTGTACTTTCTTGTCTCACTTTATTACTACCAGTACAACGGGATTAAAGGTTTTTTTTTTTAACATGTTTTGCTCTTGGTTCCCAGACCAGAAAAACTTTTGGTACTGGTGCTACAAAACAAGAATAATAAATTAATATAACCTATTGCATTGTTATTGTAATTCAAGAAGTTTATACTAGCACTAACACTTCCCTTAAGAGTTTTTCAACATATCTTGCAGAATGTAGATAAGTTAACAAATGTGGCCTAATAACGACTAACAGAACAACCACAACATGCAAATAGGGGGCGGCATCAAAAGATGAGTCAATATTGTCAAACCCATTATTATTTGTGTAAGGCCAAGTTCTTATCTAACTTTTGTTTGTTAATGTTTCCAATAGTCTGAATGAGTTAATAAATCAATATTCATGAAATATAGACCCTACTGTCAAAACGAAATTAAAATTATGAAAAAATAAGGAAAATATTTTGTATTTTTCAAACAGAAAATATGTTTGAAAAAGTACTTCAAATAAAATACAAAATGATTTTTAAATGAAAGTATTTTAAATATAAAAAATAAAAATAGATGTTTTGCATTTGAAATACATGTATTTCAAATAATGTACATATTAGTTATTTTGTCTTTTTCTCTATTCTTATACAGATCATTATGTTTTTGTTTTTTTTTTAAATTCATACATTAAACGTTAGCATTTATCGTGACTTTCCAACCGCATATTTTAAAATTTCTTACCTGACTCACATTGTCGTGGAAAGAAATAGCTGCAATGTCTTGCGGTAGCTTTCGTAATGTAAATTCCTATGTTTTTTAGTCCATTTTAGCCGACTGACTGCATGCAGCAATTCGTTACCACCTATAAAACTTTTCCACTCGGAAAATAAGTTTTGACAAAGTTGAAATCGATCGCGGAGTGTTGTGTGTTGCGACATCTTGTATTTAAGCGCATGTTTCGAGCCTTCCGTGAGGACAGACTGGCGTCCAGACACTGCTTGTCACGCACAACCACTCGTCCATTATTAAGCTCTTCCTACAACTTTCAAACACTCCATTCATTCATTACATCACCTTACAAATGCTTTTTACATCTCTGGTGACAAATCACGTATGGAAAAAACATTTGTTCCCTAGAGATTTTGCAAAGCATGGTTAATTTCCACGACTCTTAACGTTAACACAGCGGACGAAAATTCAAATCCAGGTGCCAGCCATCTTAATAAAGATACCCAAGTGGCGTACCTGAGGGTTGGGATGGTCTCCACCTTAAACCGCAGAAATTCAGATATTACCAAAAAATAATACGACACCTATTAGAAAGAAAGTTTACGGTTGGCCTACAGAAGCTATTAAAATCTTCAGAAATTAAACATAGAAATGGAATGAATTTTTATGCGTAATAAAGTAGCATCTGATACACTGATGTGCCAAAACATTATGACCACCTGCTTAATAGCGTGTTGGTCCTTGGCGTAGCTAATGTTGCAAATTGAAAAAAAAAAAATGTGTTTTTTTTTTAGATTTTTGAAAAAAACTTAGCACCCTTTTTTTCTGAATTTGATTTTTTTTAATAAAACAATATATTTGATAAATTATAGTTTTATTTACGGAACTTTCATTTTACATGTGTTTTTGAAATCTTACTGAATCATATGATGTCTTACATAATGATTCATAAATGTATCTATATAGGTACTGAAATTTTATTCATCCTCTATGTCAGTACCACACTCACTAGTATCAGCACTACCAATACTAGTTTGGTCGGTGTCGGAATTTTCTGTTTCTTTTTCTGTCTCCTCTAGATCCATAATAGTTTACATTTTCTTTTACTAGTTTTTCTTGTATTGTACGCAAAAGTTTTTGAGATTGCAATTTTAAATTGTGAGCAAAGTACACACTGTGCATAAACACTGCGCCGATAATTTTGTATTACAGTCTTTTAAGTTTGAATTTAAATCTATTATTATACAAAATAGAAGCTTTATTTCTTTTTCAATCGTTGATTTACACCAACGGTTGCAAGGAAACGATTCATAATTACTGACAATTTCATGACTCAGTATCACTATACGCTGAGAGTTTAACATGGTGTTGAGCCACCGTTTGCTTATAGTACAGCTGCAATTCGTAGCGGTATTGATTCGTAGAGTGTCTGAATCTTGTCCCATTCTTGTTCCAAAGCATCCGCCAATATCTTCAATGAGGTGGAAATCTGCTCCTTATTCTCTGCTCTAAAACTCCCTACAACGGTTCAATTATGTTGAGGTCTGGCGATTGTGCTAATGATATTCTGATGCTCCTCGAATTAAAACATAACCTTTTTGGCTGTATGTATGGGCGCATTATCATATTGGAAGATGGCAGTGTTGGGCAACAGTATGCTGGTCATAGCAAGATTTTAATTATTGAGGATGTCGAGATATTCAGTGGCAGTTATCCAGCCAGTGATGCGAATGAGAGGACCAGCTGAATACCACGATGTAGCCATCCAAATCATAACGGAACCTCCCCTGGGCTTGACTGTAGGACGCAGGTAGTCCGGATCGTAGGATTCTCCATACATAAACTCTGCCGTTAGTAGGAAACAATGCGAACGATGATTCATAGGCCCATACAACATTCTTCCAATCATCAAGTGTCCAGTTTCTATGATAGTGGCACCACTTGTTTCGCAGCTTGGCGTAGGTTGCCGCTATAAGGGGTTTTGCAATTGCAGCCTTTCCACGAACGTTAGCTATGTGGAACTCCTGCCGTACTGTTTTTGTCGAAATAGCATTACTCAAGTGTATGTTGAGTTCTGCTTTAACTTTTGCCGCGGTAGTTTTGTGTAGTCTGGCCACAATCCTTTTTAATGTTCGTCGGTCTCTGTCGGTTAACATTGGTTTTCGCCCACTATTTCTCTTCGCCGACGATGTTTTACATTGTTTTGTTTATGCTGCTATTACCGTGGATACTGTCGCTCGTGAGACGTTAAACAGATCAACTTTTTCGTCACAGGCGCTCCCACTAACTGACCTCCAACGATTTGTCCTCTTTCGTAGTCTGAGATATCACGCATTTCACCGATCGCTTGTTATAACCGTCGCAGAACAAAGCGTATAATACACTGACACACAGCATACAAGACCTGCTACCTCAACTATGCCGTATATGCGCGTCGCAGTATTCACACGGAAGTAGTGGTGCCAACATGCACGTTGGGCGATTTTTGGATGGCTAAAATCTTAAGAGTTCGCGTCACCAACATGCTAATGCTGACAGTATATCTGTAGCGCTTCGACCACAGTGAAAGTATAGATTATACTTTTATCTAACATACAAAAATGAATGATTATTTGTTTGTGTTTTTTTTTTTTTTTGCTAATGTTCTTCATACAAACACACAGTTTTTATTCTGTTTTGATGGAACTTCGCATACGTATGCTTTAAAACAAAAAGAAAAACACTGTTTACGTTTGATTTACAAAAACCGAAGCCCCCTCATCGTTTTCCCCCTCACCTTAATTTCTGTCAATGTTGCTCATACAAACGCACTTTTCATCCGATTTTGAAGGGGTTGGGAGAGACTATAATAGCCTTTTCCAACCAAATGTCAACCTTTCCTTCACGTGGTGCACCCTGTTTGCACGGACGAGGCTCTGGCGACTGAATGATTCCCGGTATAAGGAGTCACCCACTGCTTGCCAACGGCCTCCGAAAGGAGGGCGGAAGAGCGGGGAGCGGTTCAGGGCACCCTCTTGCCCTTAGGGTTGAAAACGGCCACTAAAGGCGAATTAATCAGAAATGATCAATGGCATGAGGATGCAGAAGGCAACGGGAAACCGCTGCATTAAAGACTCAAAGGGTATCCCGACGGCATGTAATCCTCTGAAATTACATATATCATGATGGCTTCTTCCTGGGTAAAATATTCCGAAGGTAAAATAGTCCCCCAATCGGATCTCCGGGTGAGGACTGTTCAGGGAGGAGTCATCAGAATGGATAGAAACATTCTACGAGTCAGAGCGTGGAATGTTAGAAGTCTGAATAGGTCAGGTAGATTAGAAAACCTAAAAAGGTAGATGGAACGACTTAAGTTAGATGTTGTTGGGATTAGCGAGATGAAAAGGAAGGACGCACAGGATAATTAGCATACAAGCTGTGATTGGAGTCACTGGTGTTGGTTTTGTAATGAATAAGATTGTAGGGAAACGGGTGAGTTATTATGAACAGTTTAGTGACAGGATTATTTTGATGAGGTTAGAAACTAAGCCCGCCCCAACCACGTTAGTACAAGTGTACATGCCAACGTCACAGGAAGATGACGAAGAAATAGAGAAAATGTACACCGAAATTGAAGAATTAATCCAATATGTGAAGGGGGAGGAAAATCTAATAATCATGGGTGATGGTGGGAGAAGGAAAAGAGGGGAATACTGTAGGAAGTTTTGGTCTAGGAGAAAGAAATGAGCGAGGAAGCAGGTTGTTAGAATTTTGTGAAAGATATAAGCTAGTAGTGGCGAACACACTGTTTAAGAACCATGCAAGACGGATATACACCTGGAAACGTTCTAGGGATACAGGCAGATATCAGCTAGATTATATCATGGTCAAACAGCGATTCAGGAATCAAGTTCTAGACAGTAAGGCGTACCCAGGAGCAGACATGACTCTGACCATAATTTGATAGTGATTAAGTGCAGTCTAAAATTCAAGCGAATAAGGAAGCAGCATAAACAGAACAGACTGGAAGTGAATAAACTGAAACAATTTAGTACGAGAGAAAAATGTGCAGAAATGGTAGACTTAGGTCTAAAACGTAACTGTGAAAGAAGCTCAACCAAGGACGAATGGAATGGATTAAAGACCGAAGCTGGTAAAGAAACATTAGGCTTTAGGGAACAAGCTGCCCGAAAACCTTGGATCTCAGAAGAAATTTTGGAATCGATGGCTCAGAGGAGAAGGTACAAAAATGCTCAGGATGAAGCAGGAAGAGAGCAATACAGGCAGTTTAGAAACCAAATAAGCAAAAGAAAAATGGCTACAAGAAAAGTGTGAAGAAGTAGAAAAGGAAATGGTCGTAGGTAAAATAGATGTTGCATATAGGAAGATCAAACAGAATTTTGGAGAAATGAAGAAAAGAGGAGTAAACATTAAAGCTGCCGATGGGAAACCTCTTTTTAGCTCAGATGATAGAGCTAACCGAAGGAAGGAATACATTGAGAAGCTGTATGATGGGGACAACTTGAACAATAGCGTAATGGAAAAGGAATGCGATGTCAACATTGATGAGGAGATTCTGTTTTGAGGACAGAATTTAATAGAGCTCTGAATGACTTGAAAGCAAATAAGGCAGTTGGAATTGCTGAGATCCCTGCAGATCTTCTTAAATCCCTAGGATAAGGAAGAATCGAAAGATTACTCAAGCTGATATCAAAAAGTTATGAAACAGGAGAAATTCCAACTGATTTTAATAAAAATATCGTCTTTACACTTCCGAAGAAAGCACAAGCCGACAAATGTGAGAATTATCGCACTATTAATCGAACATCACATGCTTCAATATTACTGTCCAGAATAATATACAGAAGAATGGAAAGGATAGTAGAAGGCATAGTAGGTGATCAGTTTGGGTTTAGGAAAAATCGCGGTACAAGGGAAGCAATTCTGTCTTTAAGATTAATACTTGAAGGGTGGATCAAGAAAAACAAGGATACTTTTATGGCATGATTTAGAAAAAGCTTTTGATAATGTTAGGTGGGACAAGATGTTCAAAATTTAAAAGAATTCAGTTCTAAAGTATCGAGATAGAAGAATACTTTATAAACTATATAAGAATCAAGTGACTGTAATAAAAGTAGAGAATCATGAGAGACAAGCATTAGTTAAAAAGGGCGTGAGACAAGGTTGTAGTCTATTCCCGTTAATATTCAACTTGTATGTAGAAGAAGCAATAAAGAAAGTAAAAGAAAAATTTCCATGTGGCATAAGTGTTCATGGAGAAAAAATCAGTTTGCTACGATTTGTTGATGACATTGTCTTGTTAGCAGAAAGAGCTGAGGACATTGAGAAATTACTGAATGGCATGAACAAAATACTGAAGGAAAATTTTGTACTAAATATAAATCAAAGCAAGACTAAAGTGATGAAATGTAGGAGAAATGATACTAATATTAGTAGATTAAATATAAAAATAGGATCGAATGCAATTCGAGAAGTAAGTGAATTCTGTTACTTAGGAAGCAAAATTACAACCGATGGCCGAAGTAGGAATGATGTTAAAAGCAGAATACCACTAGTAAAAAGAGCCTTCATGAAAAAGAGAGATCTTCAAATTTAAAATATTGATCTAGAAATTAGAATGAACTTTTTAAAAATCTATGCGTGGAGCACAGCACTTTAAGGTAGACAAACATGGAATTTAGGAATACCGGAAAGAAAGAAAATTGAAGCATTTGAAATGTGGCGCTACAGAGAAATGCTGAAAATTAAGTGGGCTGACAAAGTAAGAAATGAATGAGTTATATAAATGATGGGTGAGGAAAGAAGTTTGTGGAAGTAGCTTACAGAAAGAAGAGACATGCTGGTAGGTCATATTTTGAGACATGCTGGACTGGTTAATTTGTTAGTGGAGGGAACAGTCGAAGGTAAGAACTGTAGTAGAAGACAGAGATTAGAACATATGAAGCAGATAATTGAGGACGTGGTTTGTATTGGATATGTAGAGATGAAGAGGTTAGCACAAGATAGGAAGTGATGGAGGATTGCATCTAACCAGTCGAAAGACTGATGATAGCAAAAACAAAAAATCATTTCGTATAAGATTCACTACGGCAGACGTATACTTCAAAACAAGGCGGTCTGGTAGCTGAGCGATTAAGGCGCTTAATTCCAAAAGTTTCTCTCTCCTGTCGCGGTTTCAAATCTCGTGGTAATCACGAATTTATAAGAGTTGTATTTGATTATAATAGCTACGCCAGGACGTTCCCAGGTTCTGATTTCCCGTTAAAGCATAGGCCCCTGAGGATAGGAATTGGCCTTTCTGCCCCTGACTCAATAGCTTGATTCATCTCCTTCGGGACATCGGCCTCGATAGCGTAGGGGCTATAGTTCTGGCTCCGTGTGCCGAAGGTCGCTGGTTCGAGTGCGGCCGAGGGCATGGGTGTTGTGTATGTTAATTTCGTGTCCGTACTGTGGTGTCCATACTTAGAATAAAAATATACTGGTGACACTGATTCACATTGAGCTAGCTGTATGGTCTTAAATCTCGAATGCCATTGGAAAAAAAAAAAACTCTTTCGGGAAGATTCGACCAACCTTTGGGTAGTGGACTAAGTTAGATTTTTAGTTTTTGAAGTGACTTGTTTAGGCACGTTGGGCGATTTTTGGATGGGTAAATTGTTATGAGATCATGTCACTGACATCCTAATGTTAACGGTGTACCTGTAGTGGTGGTTGGTTAAGCTGTCTGTCTAGGGAACGAAAGGGACCCGGTTCGAATCACAGTCTCGCCGGGGGTTTTCATAGACCTTAACCCGACCTTCACCTACAGCAATGCTTGTTATTTAACGTGGTTCGGACGTCACTTTAAACTGTAGGTCTCTTGTACCTGGTAGCACTACCGGGTTAGTTTAAGGCGGGTAAGACAGGGGTGGAATGCGCAGCACCATGTGTTTACGACCCCACGGATTTATTATTATTTAGTATATCTGTACCTATAAGTATGGCGTGTTACGCGTATGATATTCATAGTTTTAAATTTTCACTTCTGTCGGCAGTCCCCAATGACTGCTAATTGTTTTTTTTAATGGCTTTCCGTTTCGTCGTCGTTGAGGTTGTTAGAGGAGGGAGAGACCTTGGAACAAGGAACGGGAAGGAATTCGGCCACGACATTTTGAATGAACAATCTGGATGACCCACCTGGGATTCGAACCGGCGTCGTCCGGAATGCAAACCAGAGCGTTACCTCTCACCCGTCACATTCAGTAGCTAACTCGTGGTTACACGATCGTTCCACCATTTTTCATAGATCTCAATACAGTAACACCCGAACAGCCTCGCCATTTCCGAGATGTTCGCCTGTAACAGCTGCCGTTTCTCAAAATTACTTATGTCAGTGGATTCTCCCATTTGCCACACAAATTGTCGCTAGAATGACTCCCCATTCGTCTGTGCTCCGCTTATATATTTTTCTTACCGCAGGATTTACCCGCAAAGTGACCAGATTGTATTCAATCTTGCGGTGGACAGTAGTTTTAATACTATGACTCGTCAGAATATTCTGCTCATCGACTATTATTTGCTAGGTAGGAAATTACCTCAATTATCAATTTTAACAGATTGAAGATGTTCACGGGAACTCTTAGAATTGTTGTTAAAGAATTATAACCTAAAATACTTGTAACCCAATGATTGTTATTTCAGAAACAGAGAAGTATGAAATATCACTGGAAGTGATAGTGTCATACAATATACTGAGGATGGATCAGTTGTAGCACAAACACTGCTCTCCAAAACAACACTTGGTTTATTCGGATGGGATTACTATGCTCTGTGATATGACCCCGTCGTTTGTACACACGTGTCAAATTTGCAGGCGCAGTTGCGATGCCAGTCAGAGTGGTGCTGGAACACACTTTCATCTGGAGACGACGGTGCTATGTTTATTTATAGCTGAGTTATTGGAGTTCGTAATTACTTCGACAGAAACTGTTGCTCATTTGGCCGCGATTTCCTCCCCACCCTTTATCGATTTTAAAGGCGATTTTACTTCAAAAGATGAAGTAAAAATAGATTATTGGTTACGTTAGCGTTTACGTAGATGCTGTAATGATTTTCCGTAAAAATACGATTTTCTCAAAGAGAATAACATGACAAATATTAGAAGTAAACTTAAATGGTTTTTAGACTAATAGCAACCCCCCCCCCCGCCCAATTCCCCGCTTTTATCCAAAGATATTATTTGACGACCTTTGCTGTCAGTACCATAAACAGTAAAAGAGATTTGTTTACACTATAGCAGGCTGCTTACATGTAGATTTTATATACATATAAACATCGTCGTCTTGTTAGTTTATTCGTTGTCAGGGCATCAAATGTTTTACGGAATGAATTATTATATGACTACGAAACACGGACTATAGGGCTACAATAACGACGGCGCCTGGAAGCCGTAGATATATGGAGCTTTCGAAGGAAGAAAAAAAATTAGGTGGGTGGATATGGTGACATATCAGTAACTGTTACGAAGTGCCGTCCCCGGTAGCATAGGGGCTAGAGTGCTAGCTCCTTGTGCCGAAGGTGGCTGGTTCGAGTCCGGCCGAGGGCATGGGTGTTTAACTGTTGTGTGTGTGTGAAAGTTGCGTCCGTGTTTTAGTGTCCTTGTGATCACAATTAATGTACTCGAGAAACTAATACTTTGAAAGAATAATGAGAATCACATTGAGCTGGCTGTGTGGCCATAGTAGCCGAATCTCATAAAAAAAACCTGTTACGAACAGATGGAGAATAAAAGCATTATAAAAAGGTGGGCATAACCCGAGCCAGATATCGCTCTCCAGCCTGGCATTCGGGAAGACGGGGGTTCAAATCCCCGTCCAGCCATTCTGACTATGGTTTTCCGTAGTCGCTACAGGTGAGTGCCTGGTTGGTTCCTTTACAGGGCCATGGCCGACCTCCTTTCCGATCGTTATCCCCTTAGGTTAGGTAGGCTGAAAAGGATCCCTGAGTCCCTACAGCAACCCACCTACGAAAATCGTCTAACTGAAGATTTTGGTTGGTCTGCGTATGAAGAAACGTAAGCGAAGACTGAAACGCAGCAGATTGGTGAGCTGATGCAAATAATCATAGCACCCGAAGTGGAAAGCACAGTGATTTATGCTTAGTACAGCTGCATGTACAACAAGCGATACAAATTTACGTACCAAACTTAGGGGCGAACGCTGGAGATTCCTTGAGTGCAGAAAAATTGTTTGTGTCACGGGATGAGAAGGGTGGGGACCTTTCTAAATTTCGGCGTAAATTACGCCCTCTGCATGACCTTAGTTACCAGGTCATTGACGATAAAGTATGAATTTCCCTCTAACTACACCCTGTTCACTCCGAACTACTGGCTCAAGGTCATATACCCCTGACCCAACTCCTTACCTCACCGCCCCCACCCTTCCCACCTCTCCAAGTTGACCGCTGTTTCGTGTGGGCGAGAGACAAATTTCCCCTTCCAATGGAGGGCTAAGGTCAAGGGGATGAGGATAGAGCAGACTGACCTTAAGCCGGCTCTAATAACTAATCGGGATATAGCAAAAATATTTCACATCCGCGAAGAAACGTCATCCAGGCACTCTTCTATGATTGAATATGTTTGGCTATGCCCTCACGGAAAATTGAATTTTCTCGCTAGATCGCTAGAAAAGGAAATGTCAATTTTATTCCGTTTGTTTCGCTTGTCTCTAGAGTGAGTCATCTGAGTAGACGACTTCTTCTGTACCGCCTGACTTGGTTTTCGTGGGGAAGTAAACAGCACCCTGACTTCTTTTTAAAGCGAAAAGTAATGGTTTCATGCAATCCACATGACCAACGACAGCCGCAACGAACTGTGGTTTTCGCTCGTGACAACAAATGCGGCACCGACAAATCAGTCGAAATTAGCAATAACCCACACACAGTACGTACTCAATCATGCAGTTACATTTGCGTAAGAATACCGAGGTAATATTGTTTAAAAGGTCACTAGACGGTTACTCGTAAAAAAAAAATATAACTACAATTTTCGTGATTGCTATCTGAAATTTCAGTAATGAAAAATATATTTTTTCCCTAATTTTATGGGAAATATTGAGATTTAGAACTAGCAGTAGATGAAACCTAAACTTCTTATAGATGAAACTAAATAAACCTCACTTCATTAAAAATAAAAATTAGTAATAAAATTGGCAGCCAATTATGTTACCATGACAGGACTAATAATGAATACGAAGGTTTGTCAGATAAGCTAAATGAACACTGAAGTGCAGCCATTAAAACAATAATGTAAACCGTCAAAAGCTGAGTCAATTACAAACATTAAAACAATTAAGTTAATAGCATCAGTTTGTTGGTAAACACTGAGGGTAGTTAATACATACTAGTACACGGATACCGCTTAAGTTCACCAGCAACAGGAGAATTTCTTGCTTTGAGTCGCTTCGTAGTATTTGACTAAATTGTATGGGATTTTCATTTATTTTATCTGTGCGATTGTCCGGAATGAGTTTTGGCATGTTCCCACGTGGAATTCTTCATACTTTACCAAACTTTTATTTTGGAAAACTTCATTTTATGTCTGTGAAGTGTAACAAGAACGATACACAGGTCAGATTTAGGATTCTATTTTCTACTGTAGATCCCGTATAGCTGATATAAACTGGTCAGTATGTTATTAATATCACACGGAATTATCGTTAATATAGTACGTGAAACTGAGTAACATCAAGTGTCAAATTCGACTTCTTACCTCGAGATACAAAGCGTGGAACCATGACACCACCTGCTGCTTACTCTGAACAGGCATTCAACGAGGTCAATTGATTAATAGCGAGTGACGGAAATAAGTAGCCTGCAGATGGGACGCGATGTACGGAGGAGCAGGAGATAAGGTCAGAAAGTGATTTGTTTGGGTCAGTCGCTGGGACAGTTGATAGCGTCTCGAGGTTATCAACTGTTCTAAACCAAACAACTTGTTTCAGACAGTGGCTCACATTGCTTTCAGGTAAATATACGAATCATGACGCATTTATGTTTCAGATTCAAACTTTGTTGTGAAAAATCACAATGAACTTCTTTTTTAAATTAGGGGACCCATGTGTTACTGTCAGCACAGAAACTGATCGAATGGATACATCTGTAAACATGGTAGGACTATATATAAATGAACTAGAGGCAGCTTGCAGCGAAGTGAGCCTTAAAATAAATAAATCAAAAAGCAAAATCATGCAAAACAAATGGGCAGAAAAAGATAAATACAAGGCAGACACTAAAGAGGAAGACCCCAGGATCGCTGGGATAAGGATATACGTCGAGTTACAGGCGTGAACTGGAAGAGGGTGGCTCAAGATCGATCAGCCTGGAAAGAACTACAACAAATCCAGGTTAATGCCGGGATGCTTCCTTCAAAAGGCCATGGCCGAATTCCTTCCCATTCCTTGCCCCCATCCTTTCCCGTCTCTAAAGACCACGTTGTTAAAAAGGGACGTTAAACTGTTACAAAAAAAAAAAAAAAAAAAAAAAAAAAAAAAAAATACAACAAAACTATGTAGAATTAAATTCTAATATATAGCTCATTAGACTTAAAGAAGTTACATCCTGAAATAAGGATTGATATAGCTGCAATAATAAATAAATAAATATGGTTGACTATATATAACACAACCACATAAACAAAAAGCCCAAAAGTCAAAAGTCTGAGTCAAAGGATAATTTATGTAAATAACTGAAACCTGTAGTGTTTTTAAGCGAAATTGTCTTCTAGAACTGTGTCATCCTTTGAAGACACACTAAAGCACTGATATCATAAGTGTAGAATATACATATCATCCTCTCTTAAGTGTCAGTTGGTTAGCTATAGCTTGTAGTTACCTGTAAATTTTTTCATCTGTGAATATATGAAGAAAGTACTGAATTTATCGCTTCATTATGTTTTAAACATTTCTGGATCCATTTCTGACTATTCTCTGAAATATTTTTAAGAACATTGCACCTCCAGTAATAACATAACGAATTGTTTGAAATCTCAAACACGATTTTTGAATAAACAGTTATCGATCCATTATAACCTTGTTTTTCTGCTTCAGTTTTAAAATATTTAATTTACAAGCCAAATTGATCACAAAGACCCTTTAGACGCTATCAGCGTGGAAAGCAGGATGCCAACTTTCACCTACATTGTTCTCGATGTTATGGAGCTAGTAAGACGCTATTACAAAGGGGTCTATCATCTTATCTCAATTACCTCGATTTCGTAGCTAATCTCTGCAGGAAGCCAAAAATGCAGGACTCAAAATTATTGTTAAGAACATCAAAGAAATGCGAATCAACTTAAGATCTGTAAAGATGTTTCTGCTGATTGGGGAGAGCATTGAGGTTCGGAGCCTGAGGATGTTACGTAATTCTCGGGCCTGGAATTAGAAGTACGCAAGTTCAAATCATCTCCCGGCCATCCATACTTCGGTTTTCTATGGTTTCCCGAAATCTCTCCAGGCGAATGCCGCGGTGGTTCCTTCAAAAGGCCATGGACGAATTCATTCTCGTTCCTTGTCCCAAATGCTCCAATGCCTTTAATGTCCTTTAAAGTCTGAAAGGTAAGGGGAGCCCTCGAAGAGGTGGATTCATTCTAATACCTAGGAAACTGCCTTACACAAGATGGGAAAGACATTTCAAAAACGGAGGAGCTCCGTGAACCGAGATCTGGAAGTCGTGAAAAAGACCTGGCGAGAGGCAAAAGAAACGAAAAGGTGGTGACTCTGTGACTCTTCATCGAAGCTCTATGTTTCAGTGGGAATTCGGAGACTAGATAATTAATTCAGGCCTTTTCCCGCTGGAATGTTCGTTTGATACGACGTACATGGCCAGCCGGTGCTGCACAATACATTATCACGATAATGGGTACTAAAGATTTGACTTAAATCATAAACGTTTACGCAGTGTGTAGTGAGTGAGATGATACACCAATATCGAAGGGTGGGGGCAGGTGTAAAATCTGGCGGAACCCTAGATATCGACACTGAACTTCAAGTGTCCCTTCTTTCTTCCTGCTGCACAACTTAACACGTACTCATCTACACATACTGGTATACAATATTAGCATTTGCTCCTTCACCCGCGCGGACATAGGTGTGTGGAATAATGCGTTTACGTCCCCCCACCCCCCTCCGAGCAGCGATTACTGTCCCATAGAAGGCAAAAAACTTAAACGTCATGTAAGAAGGTTTTTTTTTATAAAAAAAAGATTTTTTTTTATAAAAAAAGAAGATTTCATTATCTCTCGAGTTCCTCTTGCTACAAGATTTTTTTTTTTTAATTTCGTTTTCTGTATATTTGAAAGTAAAGTAATTTAGAAAAAAATTAAGAAATTAACTAATCAAATGTTCGTAAAGCTACGTGAAAATTAGTCATTTAATTGCGAAGAACAGTCAAGTCTCAAATCGATAATGATCAGAAACTTTGGTTGGGCTTATTTTTGAGATTTGTAACTCATTATCCTTGTAACCTTTACGGAAAAGTAATTATCACAATTAATTGGAGTGTTAATCTTTATGTATATTTCAGAAAACTGGGGAAGTAAATAACCAAAGTTACTTAGTCAAAAATAATATTAACAGAATCCAAAGAGTGAACTGTTTATTTGTGATGTTGTGTGACCTTTGGTGGGTATCTTTCGAGGTAAAGAAAGGAGTGTTCATGTTGTGGTAGATGCACTGTGATCTGTCACGCCTATCTGTTTTGGATACGAACAGATTATCATTTTTTTCTCCGTTACCATATGATGTATAGTGAAAGATACAGCTGATTTTAAAGCAAGATCAACAGCTTCCAAACTGTGAAAACGCCATCCAAATCGGTTCCGCAGTTTTGCGTGATGCAGTCCACTTACAGATTTATATACGCAGAGACAAGATAACTGATCACCCCGATACCTGGCACGACTCTGATAGGACAATAGATGCGTAGACATCGCCACAGTGTTAATATTCGTAACAATCGGAAGAATAGAAAACATTGTTTATTATTACATTAAAAAACATATAATGGTAACTTGTGAATATTATAAGGGTAATGTTCGTTAATTATCAGTTGGAATGACTAGTTGGAAAGGGAGAAAACTCAAACAATCTTTTAAGCTCCAAACTTTACTTTTGCCATTGTTCAAAATCTACCATTCTAGTTTTGAAAAGCAAAGTCTGAAGGTGATGGTTCAAAAATAACATTAATATTCCTAGTATAATAAAGCAATATAGATACTATAGAATTTTTTCCAACACCTGAAACTCCCTACAGATATTAAATTTTCTTAAAACCATCCTTCAACATTGTTATACCATCCAACTATTCACCACCTTAGCATAACTAAAACCCATTTTCAGAAACACTTTAAACGTAATCTCCTTGCTCCAATATGCAAACATGGTATTCAGCCAGAAATTCATCGCCAGTAAAACAAACAATTTTCTTAACCAAATTCCTAAGCCTTAAACTAAAACCCAACATACCGTCTGGAACACTAAAAATTGCTTTCACATTCACTTTAGTAATGTACTTAATACTAGAGTTAATTGAACTACAAGGTTGAAGATCAAAAGAACTTACATGCGTCTCAAATATCCACTCAAATCTGCTAAAAGTGCTAAGCCCATTTTACAGATTATTACAGTCCATCTCGAATCCTGACAATACCTATTCAGTTGGCTACACCTCACGGAAAATACATAGAGCTGGAAACGAATACAGTACACCAAATAAAAATACTTGTTACTTGATTCCATCAGAAAAGCACAAAATTAAGGAATGACTTTATGATTTATCCGTTTACAGCCTTCAGAAAGTGAAACTTCTGCAGCAACCAGTTGGGTGGTTAAGTCAATTCACTGCACAGTTTTAATTCTCGCATCGTGCCTTTAATACATTAATACCGTGGTCATCTTGGAGAACACTTTTCCTCAGTCTACTCACTTTTACCAGAAGGTGTTAACCATGCACACATTATCTGGTCTAGCCACTCGGGCTATTCTATTCGTCTAGTCATTACGTTATGATCTGCTCGCTTTTCGGTGCTGTTCTGCGCCATTGCTTCATTTTACACCTTGATTAAAAAGGATATCTCTGACCGCAAGTTTGCCAACATTAAGGATACTCAGCGTACCAACTTATACAATTTAAAAGCAAAGAGTACATTTATCACCAAACCAAACGTTTTAGTAAACAGACTGCAGCAATGTATCGTTTTTTTTGGTTTTTTTTTTTACGCCTCGTCGACGGCTAAGGTCATTAGAGGCGGGATGGGACTGGGTACAAGGAACGGTAAGGAATTCGGCCATGGCCTTTTTGAAGGAAGCATCCCGGCATTGACGTGGAGTGATTTGGGGAAACCATGGAAAACCCAAATCTGGATGCCCGGACGGGAATTCGAACCGGCGTCCTCCCGAATGCGAGGCCAGGACGTTAATCGTTCACCCACCTCGCTCGGTGCCAACAATTCCCTTGAAAGTAAGTAATTACCAATCAGCTTATTCCTCAGGTTCATTGAAACAGAGGAAAGGAAGCAGGAATAAATATGGACTTTCGTCAGTCAGATTATAAACGCTTTAAGTGTTTATGTTGGTCGAATCCATTCTATTATTTTTTGCTTCGGACTTTAAGGATCGTCGACGTTGAGATGATTAGAGGTGGGAGGGGATAGGGGAAAAGGAAGGAATGCTGTCATGGCCTTTTGTAGGACTCATTCTCATATTCGGGAAAGAAAACGGAATTCTAGATGACCTGACGGTTATTTGAACCCACGTCCTCCTGAATGCGAGGCCAGAGCGTTATCAAGTTGTGTACCATAAAAATGCATATTATAAAGGATATGTTTTGTTACGTGTGCAGTATTTGTGCCAACGAGTTTTATGAATTATAGAGAGCACTTTCATGGAAATACCGCATTAATAATGGTCATACATTAAGCTCTATGTTGAAATCAATAGAGAAATGAATATATCCGAAAATAATGAGTTCAGTTGAATCAATTAATACATCAGAAGCTGTCCTGCATCACTATTCACAGTGTCAATCTATAATCTGCTGTTTTAAAAACTTTGATTCACTTATGACTTATCACTGGGCCCTCGTACCGTTTATAGTTGTTTCGATATGGTTCACCGGTAACTATGTGCTTAAGGTGAAAAGGTCACGGCAGGGTACAGAAGTAGCATTGCTATCGGTGCATGTGATTGCGATGCTGATATACGTGCCACAATAACGAATGTCAAGTTTCCAATTAATCTCTGTAGTAGGTTTCTTTGTTTTAAAGTAAAAATAATTTGTGTGCAAGTGAAACAGTTAAATTATTATTCCATCATAGAATTATTCGATTTGGTCAGTTTTATTGCCCACAGAAATTCATCCGATGTTGTTAAAATTCTATTAGGAACCTGTCCATTTTCTACACTAAAGAAGATGATACACGTGAGGGATGAACAAAAACTGCCACCACGGATAAAAATATCGAAAGGCGCATAGTGTGGTGTTGAACAATCAGGGAGTAGAGGTGAGACCGGAGGCATAAAATTATAATAATAATAACTAGTCATCGCCCAGGGGTCGAAATTCGACCGTAATTCATTAAGTTATTTAGTTTCTTTCGTGTAAGAGTAATAATCATTATTTGTTCTATTGCGTTTGCTGCTAGCATAGATATGTTATATACTGTATACATTGACGTCGTTGGCTGCGAGCGTGTACCAATACGTTATTAGCGTGTGTTGTTTGCCTTAATTCCCTGCAATACCTAAAAAATTAAAATGATACACTCCACGCGTGACTGTATCCAAAATTTTAGATTCTGAACTAACCATAGCAAATGATGAAATGTATTTAGGAATATTTCAAAATAATTTTTGACTTTCTATTTGTCGATGGTTCATTTGAATTTAGTCCATCATAAAAAGATTTAAAATATTTATTTTGACTTAACGCCGGTAAAAATGCTTTAGCTTTATGACAACATGAAGTAAATGCAGTCCTTTCACCTGAAGTGACAACTGATTCTAAATGTTTTGCATTGTAAATTCGAAACTATCAAAATTTCTTGCAATCACATTTAGAACGTATTTAAATGCATCCATCAAAAAATTTCATCATTTTGTGTTTTCAATGTTTAAATTTGGTCTATTATCATTTTGAATTTCATGCAAATAGGTATTCCTTCTTTTTTGTCCCTCTCTATCTGACCTGTCAATGTTATATATCGAGGCATAATGGAAGTAGGTGCAAATACCTGAATGGAAAAAAAAAATCCGTAATGAAATTACTGAAATTCAAAAACCAAAAGACCCTTAACAAAAGTTTAACCTTTTAAATAATAAAAAGACCATATAGTATCTGTCAGAATCGCTACATTCCTTTTCGAAATGTTCCTTTTATAACTTCAACGATTAACCTCTACTTTCTGCGACTCTTTTGTTTCACCAAAGACCACAGAGTATCTCAGTGCTGGAATACACGTCAGGTACTTGGCTCCGATCCGATGTCACGCACACAGACGTTCGCGAATTTATTTTTTGTTTAATAATGTGTTTGTAACATGTATGAACTATGGATATATATATATATACTGTTTACCAAAGACCACAGACATTAGCAGCATCGCTAACTGTCGTTGCCACTAAAAAAAAACCAATTGAATGTAAACAATGAATGTTTTATTTAATTAATGTATTTGTAACACACATTATATATAGATTTCAGCTTCCTGCACTTCTTCTCCATATAAACTTTAACTATTCCAAATCTCACAGTACTCCGTGCGGGCAATATTCTTAGAAAAGGGATCCGAAATTTTCGCTTAGCGTATTAATATATATATATATATATAAAAATTGTACAGTACATTCCATATCAATAATGAAATACGGCCCGCCCGTTGGCTCCCATGGTTGCGGCACCGCGATGGTGTCCGGCTCTGACTCGAGTTATCTGGTTCGAGTTCGGGAAGTGGAAAAAATGTTCATCATCAGGATTTGGCTGGCAAGGTAGGAGAGGTGAAGGTGAATAATTCATAAACACCAAAATATGTGCCAAAGTCCTGCGTCAAATACTAACACTCTCCCCAGTGAGTATGGACTTAGAGCACTCGGCACTGTTGATGGGGTTACGTCCAGCCTGGCGACCATTTGATGTCTTTAGAAAGAGTGGGCCTGAATTGACTGGTATCGGGTTGCACCCTCTCCCTTCTTCAACTCTCATGTCATACAACACAAACAATACGCTGCACTGAATACACACTGCCACAGTCATCAAAACTACAATAACACTAACATACTGTTAGGTAGGCAACGGGGAAACCACGCCAAGTTATCTTCCCAAGAAAGTTCCCATGTATGGGTACAGCCTCCATGGTAAACGCCTATGCCCGGAATCGGATACGGCATCGTAAAAAGAAGAAGAATTAAATATGAGAAAGCTTTGTGGAAGAAGGATGTCGCATTTGTTAGCTGTTAACCAAAAATAAATGCGAAAACGAATTTCTGTACAATCTTTGGATATTTTTCAAAAGGATCATACCACTTCTATGCGCCGATTTGTTCTATGACTGAGACATAGATCCACCACTGCACGCCAAAAGAGCAACAGCTATAAAAAAAACTGTGGGTAGAAGCCGGCAGATCTGCACAAAGGAAGTCAATTTCATTTGCCACAATGATTATGGCTAATGTTTTCCGGGATGCAAAAGCAATTATTTTTTAAATGAAAAATGTGAAAAAAATCCTTACTGGCAAATGCTACGCAATTCTTATGTACCAACTGGATGAAAAATTAAGTGAGAACAGACATGGAGTACATGGAATACATCAGGGCAATGCAGACAACCATAAAGGGTTTTCAGCAAGAGAACTAAGGGATCTAAGGTACGAAATGTTGGTGCATCCTACCTTAGCCCCTTCTGACTTCCAACGATTTCCATATATAAAGAAATTTATGTACCTGCGAGTGTGCCTCAGTGTGCTGAGGCGCCGCATACTGAATTATGGAAGTACTATGGGACCCCAGCTCATCGGTCATACTGATTGCTGGTTTTAGGCGATTTCTCGCAATTATCGCAATCATCTAGGCGAATGCTGGGACCATCCCCAATCTCCGCCTCATAAACTACACATTTCACTAACAAAAAATACACTTATCAAAGAGAACACACAAAGTTACACGTTTTGAAGACACATGGCAACACAAGGCTTTCCTCCAATAGGCCGAGCCTCACAGATAGACTCTGTTCCTCCCCCCACCCCTCTCAGTATTCACACTGCCCAGCGTCCGCGTGGTCCTAGTTGGTTGAATGGGAGAAAAGAAAATATGTTGGAAAACGTTTTGAATCTAATGAAGGGTAGATAGCAGCCGCAGAGGAATAGTTCTGACTTTCCGGAATTGCGCTTTAGGGAAGGAATCCATTCATGGAAGAAACGTTTGGACAAAGTTTATTGATATAAAGGGGTATAACGCACAGAATTAAATCCTTTTTCCAACTAAACAGCACTCCCTTCCGCTACCAGGCCACCTACTTTTCTCCTGGAATTCGTAGGGAGGTGAAGCTTATAAACGACAGGTGAAGGTAAGTTCGTACGTTATTGCAGTACAGAATCGGAGAAACTTTTTTTTTTTTTTGCTTCAAGTTTTGTGATTTGTCGACGTTGCACGCGGGAGAGGATGTGGGGCAAGGAACTGGAAGGAATTCGACCATGGTGTAGAGTTAGGCATTAACCTGGAGTGATTTAGGCACTCGCCTGGAGTGACTTAGGCATTCGCCTGGAGTGATTTAGCCATTCGCCTGGAGTGATTTAGCCATTCGACTGGAGTGATTTAGGGATTCACCTGGAGTGATTTAGGCATTCACCTGGAGTGATTTAGCCATTCGCCTGGAGTGATTTCGAAAAACCATGGGAAACCGATATTTGGATGGTGAGTCGGGGATTCGAATCCACGTCCTCCCTTATACAAGGCCAGAGCGTTATCACTTGCCCCCTTCCCCACCCCCCGGATTCGCTGGGATAGATATGACATTTAACGTTAATACTATATTAAACTGACGGACAATATCAGTACAGACTGTTAATTTGTGTATTAAGATTTATGTACAGCAATTTTGTAATATTAACGCCTTACAAGAGAGAGAAAGGAGATTTGTAAAATAATAATTATCTCGTTTGTGTAAGTTTAAAAGCAGGCATGTTGTTGCAAGGGCTCCAGTAACAAATCAACCACCTTGAGGAATTATTGGAGGAGCAAGAGGCTAGTGCCAACACCAGACTAGTTTTTGAAACGGGTAATTTTACCCTAAGGGGCCTCTCCAAAGGACAATTTGCACAGAAACATGTGGCGTTGGCAGAAGAAGATTGGTACCCCTCCGCTCTGTACATGCTTGTGTTGACGGAGGCTACAAATAACGATTAGGTTGTCAAACCATGCTCATTTGTTAACTCCTCAATCAGTCCCTCAATCTTCGATTTTTTTTTCTCGCAGTTGGAGCATTGGTTGGATCAATAGCTTTTTCAGTAGGTTCGGATAAAACGCGGACTTTTACGAACACATAAGGGCGGACCACCCTGTTGTAAATTGTTCCGGAAGATGGGAAGGGTAACTTTTGCTTCCATTTCTGGTTAAAGTTCAATTGATTTGCTTCACGACCACGTGAATATTATCTTGGGGGTAACATCTTCTAGTTTTTGCTAAACTGGTATGACATGCCTCCTCTCCTAAAGGTGATCATAGTTCTTGTATTGCTAGATACTGACTATTGTATAGTCCGTTCAGTTTATAGAAGCGGCTCAAAGTCAATCTGTCCTACATCCACTCCGCTGCACTTACCCCTACATGGAAAGGGGAAGTTTTCCACTAGCTTGCTTGGAAATAGCGGACAGCTCGGAGAGGTAGGAAGGGATGAGGAGCGGGGACCAGGGGAGCCGAAAGTTCGGAGTGAACAGGGTATAGTTGCTGTTAAGTATTGTATATATTAAACTATTTCAGGTGTAAATTTAATCTTTATTAACAAACTGGTTCATTCTGATTTGTGTAGTACGTATTGGATGTTAGTTGAATTACATGAACTTATAATTTCTTATCGAGTGATCTGAAATTTGTGTGAAAAACTTGTGTTACCTGATCATATTAAACCAAGTAATAAAGCAGTAAGTGCCGTATACAATTATTTGATGATATTGTGAATGTGGTTAAGATAACCTGCAATCAGTCTGAAAATCATATCATCGAGATGTGTATAAGATGGCTATTATGTGTTCTATATAATAACATTGTAGAAAAGTTATGTCTGTACATTTAATTTATGTCAAAAAGAATAATTGCAATGTACACTATACTGGTTACAGAGATGCCAAACGGCAAAATTTAGAATTTTTGTCTGACTGTTAGCGGATAACGCAGAAACAAACGAAACTGCACATTGTGGTAGCTCATGTCGTCGGTTGTGACGCCGGATACGTTTTATCGAGATTAGTAATATAGTTCCGAGTATACATAAGCAAATATCCTAAATTTTAATTTCTGTCAACGCACCGCGCAAAAACTAATTTAGAAATATTGAAGAAACAGCACACATTAATGGGTTATGTCATCAGTTAGCATATAGGATACTTTTCATTTAGATAAGTTACAAAGTTCCTAATGATATAGACTAGAAATTTTTGTCTGTCTGCGCATTACACAAAAACTGTGATCGCATTTCAACGAAACCCAACATAGTGACAGTTTATGTCGTCATTTAACATATAGGATACTTCTCGATAATAAGGAGGCTAAAACCACAAATTCTGGAATCTTCCACTGTGTGTGCATGCAAAAACTAGTGAATGTGCGAGTAACTGCACATGTCATTAGTTAATATACAGAAGATTTTTTATTCCGTTTCTTAACATATTTCGTTATTAATACAGAGCCTAAAAGCGTGAATTTTGTATGTACACAGATGAAGCAAAAAACCAACCATTTCAATGAAACTGTACACAGTGATAGCTAAAAAAACTGGTGGGGTTGTAATGACCTGGTGACAGAGTTTCTAATCGGCTGCGTAATCCACCTCTACCGTAGCCGCCTATCCTAACCTTCTATTCCTACCGTAGATAAGGGACCTACACTTTAATGTAGAATCCGAACCACTGAAGCGTTCTGGTGTACTTCACATTACACAGCAAGTTGCGACAGAGGTGAAGGACACGTTAAGGGCGTTAGAAAATCCCCGCGGAGACAGGGATTCGAACTGGGGACCTTTCGGTCTCCAGTCAGACGCATTAACCACTGAGTCACCAGACAGATATGTAATGATGCGAGTAACTTACAATATGTTTCGATGTGATAACGACAGGCTGAGAAATAAAGAAAAAAGTTCCCTAATTTATCTGTTCCACAATAGAATCTATTAAATTAATATTGTAAGGTGCATCCCTTCTCACAGTAAATGTTTAACACGATTGAATATAAGGAAATCCAATGAATCATATGAGTCGTATTGGCACAGACATACAGAGAGATTCACGAAAATATGCAAATATTTTAATATGTTATTCTACAAGTAAAACTAAAGAAAAACGTTCATATAAACATAGGTCCGCAAATGTTTAGTTACACAAAGTTTTCAACAGAAGTTGTAGAGAATTTAATTTTGGGAAATGATGGTAATAAAGTTAACTAAAACAGCATGAATGTGTCAGATAATCTGCTTTTATTAATACCATAGCTCAGTGTTAAGGAAGTTCTACAGTGTACATACAATTTCACAATAAATGTTCAAAAAAGTCTTGTATAATATCTGGAATTTCTGGAGAACTACTGCCGATACACGTCTGGGACTTGTTTTATTACGTTCACCAGATCAATAACAACAAAATAAATGGAAATGGTGCTTTGCTGTAACCTCGTACAGTTTTTCGATGGCTTCATACATATTAGCGAGGTTGCTAAATTTCAAGCAAAATCTTTTATTAGCCGAACTCCGTAACTAAACATTTGCGGACCTATGTTTATATGAAAAGTTTTCTTTAGTTTTACTTGTAGAATAACATATTAAAATATTTGCATATCTTCGTTAATCACCCTGTATAATGAGTTTAAAGTCTATGTATTTTTTTATTTAATTTTATTCTACTTTAAAATTGAATAATTCTTGTCGTTGATACTTGTAACGAGCCGCGCTGTCGCCACGTTACAAGGTGCATTTTTATTATATATGTAATAATATAAGAGTAATTTACATAAATCTTGGGCGACCACGTGAATAGATTTTTGTTGTAATTTTATAAAGTACGCAAGATTCCAAGTGAGGACTGTAATGAAATGGTGAACTTATACAGTGTATCGTAGCAAAGCGAATATTCAAGAATTATTGAGCTATGTAGGCTTGAAGCTAATCTTGGTGTTTCCGAGCCATGGCGACAGGACGTCGCAGATTTGGGATTTGCCAGACCACACACACTGCTCCCTGGGGATGGGTCACTCACCGAGCGGGGAAAGCCTGCCGTCCGAAACCCGAATGTTCTCTCGCCCGGCGAACTTAGCCGAATATGTCCGACCTCTGTTGGATTCTTTGGCCAAATCACATATCGAGGATATCACGTGACATTAGGTGCCGACCTGAAGGTCCAATCAAAATGAGCGTATAACTCAAAATCCTGGGAATTTTTGTTGTATGTGAGCTTCGAGACTACGAATGGGCGGAGCAAGAAGTTTCCTCGTGGACCGAAGAGCGAGGAGCTGAGATTCTGGATTCTAACTTCGATCGCACCAGTCTGAGGTTGACTTGGAAAGTTGACTTCTTTTCGCTAACTGCAGCTTGCCTAGCTGGAGCGAGCGTATCACCGCAACACAGCCGGTAATGCGATGATGCGCATTGCCAGACCAGAGATGCCTATAGCCGACTTGTGAGATAATCTCACATATCGTGGGTCCGCTACACTCATCACAGACATCAGACGCAGAACTACATTGGTAATTGATTACGACCAGGCCATGTGATTGTGCATTCCGTGAAACAGAACCCGTAAGCGACTTTGAGAGGATAGGTCCATGTTCTCACTTTGTAATTGTAAAAACCCCTGAGCTAGCGGCATAATTTGCCAGAACTAGTTATTTTCGAATGATATATTGTTCATTCTGGCGCCCATGATTTTCTTTTTAACTGTAAAGTCACAGTATTATGATGCCTTTGTCTGAGGTAGTCATAACTTGTATTTTTCATTGTTTCCAACTGTCATTATTTCTTGCATTTTGATTCTGTGATATATTTAAAAGTAAATATAATTGTTGCTTGCTCATGACGGCTAATTGTAACTCTGAGCGTTGCTTTTATGACTTTGCCAATTTGTGTTAATGTTAACGGTAAATTCGCTCGGACTTGTAATCGCCAGTGATAAGAAAATAAATGTCATATTGTGACAATTTTCCTGAATTCCAACTAACGTCGAGATTCTTGCAAAAGTAATAAATTCCACTCCTTCATAAAAATTAAAATTAAAAATCCACAATTATTAATCATAAAGGTATGAAATATAATTGTAATGTGGTTTGCCCACCAAGGCACCCACCACATAATGTCGCCCAACGCTGGTGCCAGATGAGACATTACTTCTTAATGTCTGCGAACTTGGTGGCACTAATTCAAATTAATACAATTTGGAGCCCAAATTCAGAAAGTTTCATGGAATGTTGCACATGGTTTTTGGCTGTTTTATTATTCTTGTAGTCAATAGATATTCATACAAGATTTTATTTTGATGTTTCACTTGTATTTTAATGCATAAAGTTCATTTTGTTTCAATGCATAAAATTTATTTTGTTTCAACGCATTAAAAGAAGTTCATTTGTGTATTTCAATTGAGATGCAATACACTTTGTATTGTAACAATTTTGTGATCAGTTTCAAATTTTTAAATGAGTAACTTCAGTGTTGATTTCTTAATGCATGGTAGCTGTTAAGAAAATTAAAGACACGCATGTTTTGCCCATGTGTTTGAAAGTAAGTCTGCATTCATGGTGTTGTGTTGCATGATTCATCGTTGCTTTTCTCTTGCTGTATTTTGGAGGGGTATATGTATTTGTGTGTATTGAAATTCGCGGTATTTTTGTTGCTAGTGAATTTAGATTTCGTCATTGCACAATTGCGGTGTAAATTCATTGTTTGTGTGTTCATATGAAGCTACGATCTCGTACGATAAAAGATTTCGATATGGAAGATCAGTCTGATAGGCAAAAATCTCCCGAAATCATGAACGATCAGGTTCAGTTAACAGAATAAAGCGGAATATTGGCTGCTGGGGAGGGGAACGTAAGTTCTGAAGTTCCGACCCACTCATATAGTTCGCAGTCTACTTTGTCAGCCACAGGAAGATATGGAAAATTTTCCGTCACCTGTAGGTGAAATGACGCAGAATACGCCCACACATTCAGAACAGACACAACAAATGGCCCAAATTCCTGTAGAGTCACCACCCCCATCATTACAGCAAGTGCTAAACATGTTGACTGCATTAGGGCAGCAATTTGATTCACAAAGGCAGGAATCAAGCAGCAATTTCTGGAACTAAACAAGCATTTTGAAGCACTGTTTGATTCACAAAGGGAAGACTTTAATGAGGAATTTAATTCACCATTTGATTCCTGTATCAAGCATATTGATGCACGATTTAATTCCCAAGAGAAGTTGATGAACAATATGCTTAATAACTTAAGCGGGCCAGTTGATCCACAAAAGGAGGGATTAAAGAAAAATTCTGAGTCACAAAAACACACAGAAGTATCAACTACTGCGATTACCGATGAATGGATCGAAATTGCACAAGTAGAACCAACCCAAAATACAGACCAACAGCTGGTAAACTCTGAGGAATGCGAGCATTCCACCATTACGTCTGTCGATTGTATGGTCGAAGCAGTTCCGGAAATACAAATTTTCAATCGGACACTGCTCGAAGACGTGACAGTGACGCGGCAGATTACTGAGCATAGTGTCAGCAAAAGCGTTGATACAGTGCAAAAGTCACTGCGGATCGCAGTTGTGAGTACGGAATGCGTCTGGTCAGACGCGCAGTTCCGGAAAACTTGTGTAAAGCGTTTCGGTTTGAGTATCCATGGAACAGAAAGGCATGATAGCATATACACCGCCATGATCGAAAAGCAACGGGAAATTTTTCTGTGCCCGTTCAGGTCAAAAGACAAGTATTTTGCTGCAGAAACTAAATTCTGGCAGATCAATGAAATCAGCTGGAAGGGAAGACAGACGAGAATGTTGTGTAACCCAGGTACCTGGTCATCAGCTGAGCCCATTAGCAAGGCTAAGGGATACGCTAGCACAATGCGTCTTCCGAGAATTTTGTTAGGGAGCGCAGATGTTGGACTTAGGGTCATCACTGAGTGCCGAACGTTTCTCGCCTCGCATCAGCGTTTTATCGCATTCAATAAATATGCGATGAGCGTGTATTCCGAAAGGAATTATGTGATAAAAAGAATCCATGGACGTCTCAAATTCGCCTTGTAGGCATTGTTCAACAAGTTGTGTAGCATGCCAAATACGTTGACGAAAAGGCTGACTATGAATTGACCGATTTGAATCATAAAAAAAGGGGGAAATTAAATGTACAGTACACATTCTTTTAGGTTAGACGCCTTACCGAAATTAATCATGCTTGAAAAACGCCGATGCCGGTTTCGCTAGTCTAAACCGTCTGTTTTGCTGGAAAGATTAGATAAACGGAAAATTAAAATTCCAGTTACCAAAATTTGCACTTACAGTTAAAGCTACTTAGGATGTTTCCATAGTCGGAATTTGTAATGCTTATTTCGCTAGTCCGAACTTCATATTTTGTCCACGTGAAATATTAATAGTCACTTTTGACTTTCACGCTGTTAATTGGACTTGATTTGATAAAAATCTTGAAATATTAAATGTTTTCCGGAGCCGAATAAATTGATACGCACTCGCGGAAGATGAAGCGCCATTAGCAAACACAATTTCTTGTCTTCGCAATCACAATGAATCTGACAGCGATACAAATATTGTGATATGCTTTCTAAGATGTATTCTGTGACATAAACGAAAAGGGTTTCAACATTTTGTGATGCATGAGTTCGATGTAACGTTTTACCTTAGGTAGTTGCATTCTATCTTTTCTGAGCAGAAGTGTACAGCGAGCGTAATATCGCTTTGTCTGTGTTGATCGAAGATCGCAAGTTATCTCGTCAACGAACTTTACTTCTTTGTTTGTGTGTATCTGTAAAGGGTGGCTAACGTGCCATAGATAATGCCCTATAGAACACGAAACCTTGCCAGAAAGATTTGTTTAAATTGAGTTGGTCATCACAGAAATTAGGAATCTTAAATTGGATTACAGATATAAAGGAGAGTTTTCACAATACCTTGCTGTTATTTTGCTAACGATAGAGGGAGGTCGAAGAGCAAAAAGTTAAAGGCGACTGCGTTTGTAAAGGCTAAAGGGGAAAAACTTTATTTACGGGATATATTCAATAATTCAGCTAACTTTGCAAGTTAAGGTAATTATATTTGATGCTAACTTCAATTAAAAGGGAATTTTGTATATGATAATTGCACAGATGGTGAAGACGTGAACAATAAGATTATTGGTGATATCGAAGTTTTTCATGCTATATCATTTCATACTAAGTAACGGTATCGAGGGAGCTGGGGACAGTTACCCTCGAACAGCTGAGCTCATTAGTGCAGGTAAGCAGTGGCTCAACCGGCAGTTTCCGAGAATTAGCAGGTAGCGAATACCCCAGGATGAATGAGAAGGGAAACAAGTCGTTCCACGCCTCGTTCTAGCGGTATTTCGCGTACCCTTACTGTAAATTGTATAGTATTCCGTAAATTAGATTAAAACTATTGTTGGACAGTATACATTTAGCTCAGAATTGTGTGTACTCACCGAAAATAATTGCAATGTTTATATTTTTGCTTTATATAGATTTGTAGTGTTCTGCTAGCGTGAAATCTCAAAATTGCTTTGTATTGGCAAAAGGAACACCTGAGATCGGACCTTTCTATGCACAAAGCTTATAACCTTTTTCATACAAGCTAAAGAAGCATAAGTGTATAAAAGGAAAATATTCGCTAACTGGGATGGATTTTCGGCTTAAAACGTGGAGTAAACGATATGTTAAAACGGTTATAATAACTCCTAAATAAAGAGAAATATTATATTCTTTGAATGTCAAGATAATCTCGAGTCATCAATAGACCCGTTGTGAAGGAATCGTAATGTTACTGAGGAATGATAGTTACGCTATTCATTATCCTTTCATTTATGTGCGGAGTGGTTATGTGCAGGGTTCGCTTGTATGCAAAGATGCTACAACGACTTTGGTTGACGATGAAAGTTCACGTCAAACCGCATAATGTGTATAATGTCTCATATGGGAATGGTAAATTTTATAGAAATTCCATTACATATACCCATGAGCAAATACAGGTACCTTTCGCCATAAAATTCGCAATCACTTCACAGACGGTATGTTAAAAGTTAGAGATGTCGACACATGAGAGACTAATTAGGAGACCACCTAACATTCAACCAGTAAGGTTCATAATTTACGTAACAAACTAAAACATGTACTTACATCGTTCATTCCACACCGCGTAGAATTATAAGTAAATGCCACGTCATTAAAATCTGAGATTACAGTTAGTGATATTTGACCATGAACACGAACACACCTTCTCTATGAAATGCTTGTTCAATTAACCGTCGGTCATGACGAAAATCACGTCACCGAATCCGACTAAACTATTCCGTTGTTTTGAGATTAAAACCGCGCAATGTAATGAGATATTTTACGCTCACCTCTAGCATCTTTATGGATGTTTGTTGAAGCCAGAATTATTTTTATGCACATGAGTAAAACATCACGCTAAATTGTAAATACAATGTATAGTTCAACCACTTTCTGCATAAGTGGTCTCAAAATGTTTTGTTTTATTAATGTGTTTCATTTTAGTGAATTTAATGATAAGATTTGATACAAGATTATTTTCAAGATTATTATTATTTAAACATGTATGTAAATAATTTCTTTTCATGTATATTTTAGTATTGTGTTTAATATAACTTTGTATTTGGGAAGGCTACCTGAATTCACGTGCTTCTGTTTGTAAAGAATTGTAAGACGGCCAAAAGGACATATGCTCCCGTTATATATTCACCTTACAAGGCAGGAATACCGATGGTTATTGGAATCACATTTAAAATTAATGTAATTATAAAAATGCTTAAGTTTTTGTTGAGTCACAATTGGAGATAGAATTAGGTAGTTAAAAATAAAATTATTGTACCATAATTTCATTTTTCACCAACGGCCGGCCATATTGTAACGAGCCGCGCTGTCGCCACGTTACAAGGTGCATTTTTATTATATATGTAATAATATAAGAGTAATTTACATAAATCTTGGGCGACCACGTGAATAGATTTTTGTTGTAATTTTATAAAGTACGCAAGATTCCAAGTGAGGACTGTAATGAAATGGTGAACTTATACAGTGTATCGTAGCAAAGCGAATATTCAAGAATTATTGAGCTATGTAGGCTTGAAGCTAATCTTGGTGTTTCCGAGCCATGGCGACAGGACGTCGCAGATTTGGGATTTGCCAGACCACACACACTGCTCCCTGGGGATGGGTCACTCACCGAGCGGGAAAAGCCTGCCGTCCGAAACCCGAATGTTCTCTCGTCCCGGCGAACTTAGCCGAATATGTCCGACCTCTGTTGGATTCTTTGGCCAAATCACATATCGAGGATATCACGTGACATTAGGTGCCGACCTGAAGGTCCAATCAAAATGAGCGTATAACTCAAAATCCTGGGAATTTTTGTTGTATGTGAGCTTCGAGACTACGAATGGGCGGAGCAAGAAGTTTCCTCGTGGACCGAAGAGCGAGGAGCTGAGATTCTGGATTCTAACTTCGATCGCACCAGTCTGAGGTTGACTTGGAAAGTTGACTTCTTTTCGCTAACTGCAGCTTGCCTAGCTGGAGCGAGCGTATCACCGCAACACAGCCGGTAATGCGATGATGCGCATTGCCAGACCAGAGATGCCTATAGCCGACTTGTGAGATAATCTCACATATCGTGGGTCCGCTACACTCATCACAGACATCAGACGCAGAACTACAATGGTAATTTATTACGACCAAGCCATGTGATTGTGCATTCCGTGAAACAGAACCCGTAAGCGACTTTGAGAGGATAGGTCCATGTTCTCACTTTGTAATTGTAAAAACCCCTGAGCTAGCGGCATAATTTGCCAGAACTAGTTATTTTCGAATGATATATTGTTCATTCTGGCGCCCATGATTTTCTTTTTAACTGTAAAGTCACAGTATTATGATGCCTTTGTCTGAGGTAGTCATAACTTGTATTTTTCATTGTTTCCAATTGTCATTATTTCTTGCATTTTGATTCTGTGAGATATTTAAAAGTAAATATAATTGTTGCTTGCTCATGACGGCTAATTGTAACTCTGAGCGTTGCTTTTATGACTTTTGCCAATTTGTGTTAATGTTAACGGTAAATTCGCTCAGGACTTGTAATCGCCAGTGATAAGAAAATAAATGTCATATTGTGACAATTTTCCTGAATTCCAACTAACGTCGAGATTCTTGCAAAAGTAATAAATTCCCACTCCTTCATAAAAATTAAAATTAAAATCCACAATTATTAATCATAAAGGTATGAAATATAATTGTAATGTGGTTTGCCCACCAAGGCACCCACCACATACTGAATTATAACATCTCTCGTATATATTTTCAATAAATTATATATGAAAATCACGACTTATGTAAATGTGTTGATTATCTTTGTTTTATTCTCAAACCCCATTTTATTGATATTTATCCGTGATATTGATTCATCACAAAATTTGTACCAAATTTTAGTAAATTTAAGTTGCAAGAAAAGCGACAATGAGCTTCTTTAGTTCTCGTGACCGAAGTCACAGGCTGTGCTAGTTAGTAATCAAATTTTTGTAATGGTAACGCACAGTAAATACAATGAAGTCAGTTTTCAGACAGAAGAGGAAGTCCGATTTATATATAGGATACAGGGTGACGCACCACTAAATCCTAATGCTGTTTTACCGTCAACTCTTATTGCGCTTTTCAGTCCGTTTATTTGTGATGACAGATTGGCACTCATTTCAGCCTAATAATTATACAATTCATAAATAGAACAGCATGACACCCCAAACATATCTCGTAAATGCTACAGGCATATGGCGCCATTGATAAGGCAAATCAATAACTGGAAAATTAGTTTCTCCAAATTTACGGGTTTTTGAATCGACATACCAGTCTGTAAAAGTAACACAAATTGTATAAGCAACATACCAACATGTATATAGATCCGTGGGTTTTCTTAGTCCACGCGCTACTCAAAAACTACAGAACCAATATTAATAAGGTTTTCAACAGTTTGAACGCTCAGGATCTAACTTAAAAACTGGGGAATGGAAATGTGAATGGAGAAATAAATGTAAATCTGTTCGTGTACTGAAAAGATGTGCGCCAAAGATCAGTTGGAAGGTGTGCAAATAAGAGCAGCTAGATTTGTTTGTCAGTAACTGATATGATTAGGGAGCTGGATTGGGACTCATTGGAGGAAAGGAGGAGGGTGAAGAGAGTGCTGGGAATGTACAGGGCATATTTTGGAGGGACATTGGTCAAAGAATTAGTAATAGTGCATGAAAGGGGAAAGGCGACCATAACCACAAGCTTGCACTGGGTTTCATACATAAGGGAGTGGGAAAATTTTCTTTTGTTGGTAAGGGTGTCAGGGATTGGAACAAAGTACCAAGTGTAGTGATGAATAATTTTCCAAAAACGCTTAAGGAATTTAAAATTAAAATCAGAATAGTAAATGGGTGAGGAATTTAACATTCCAATTATAAAAGAAAATTTAAAAAATAGGTATATAAAAAGGTGTAAATGGATGACTGGGGGAATTGCCACCGCAGTGTTAGCTCCATCGCAATTAAAATTAATAATAATAAAATATAATAATATCAAAGATGAAAACTCCTTTCGCAACGTGATAGGCGTCAAAGATGATACTTAATTGAAGGTAAACACACCTTTTGTAACCTGGAAAGATAGACGCCAAAGATAATACTACATCTAAAATAAGCACTCCACCAATATTGTTGTTGACTATACAACTTTGATAATTTTGTAACATGTCAAATAAGCGTAATTTAAATGATTAAACACTAAATTTAGCTGCGGGCAGTAGTAATGACGTCACTAACATCTAACTCCTGAGGGCAATTTAAAAGTTTAAAAACTAAATTAATTGCGTCATTTGCTGTCATCACTATGTTTTTTTTCTTTACAGCAGCTAAATGTGCGGTTCACGCAGGCAAACCTTCCTGCAAGTTCTAGTGGTTGTCTATGTTAAACTTTATTTTAAAACCGTGAAACTTGGAAATCAGTATAGAGAATTATATTTTGGAATCATTAGCATAAAAAAATTCAGACTGGTAAATTATTTATTGACAATTCATAGTCACTACCTGTTAATTTTAGGTCATCTAGATTTTGTTGAAACACTAACCAGGGGGGCACTTTTAATTAGGTCAAATTTATTCGTAGCGTTTAACTTGAGTCACGTGCGGCAACAATCTGCGTAGTATTACTTTATCTAAGCACTGCGTGCTTACATTTTTTCCTTCCATGAGAAATCGTTGACCCCGATCTGAGTAGAAACCGTGGTCATGGTCTCAATAAACCTGTGCACGCTAACCCTCCGCCAGTTAACTGCCGGGAGATATATATTTTATTGAAAAGTGGAGTAAGAATTAAGCCCATTGGTTAGCATACTATAAGAGTCCAGCGCAAGAAACGAATGGCCTTAAATGTTCTTTCTAAGTTGTAGTTAATTTGATGTATAATAATCAGTTGTCAGAAATATTGAGTATAGACAACAGAACAGTTAAGGACAAGAGTGGTCTGGTAGCTTACTGGTTAAGGTGTCTGACGGGAGAGCGAAAGGTCCCCGATTCGAATCCTTGTCTTGGGGGGGGGGGGGTTTCAAAGGTCCTTAACTCGACCTTTACCTCTGGTACAGTTTGCTGTGTAAAGTTGCGTTCCCACGACGTCTTGTAACGGAAGCCGTACGCCGCACGCCGAAGTTTAGGGATGAGCACGCGCCGCAGTTTAGCCCTCGCTACCCCGCCACCACCACCTCACCACGTTGCCTAATGTCGTTTGGCACAGAGCACTTTACAGCAACAGAAGGGGTGCGCATCTCTGCTGCAAAACGATGGCAACAGCGCACCACTACACACGCCTGTGATGTTTACCGACATAGAGTGGGTAGCTGCGTCTCATCCCCACTAGCAGAGGCGGCCCCGTTCCCATGGCGTGTTGTTGGCTATCCGTCCCGGGAGGCCTCCGTTAAGAGACGTCGTGGGAACACAGCTTAATGTGTACGACCGAACTCATCCATGGTTCGGATTCCACGTTAAACGGTAGATAGGCCCCTATAACAGATAAGATTACGTGGCTACGACAGGGGCGGACTGCGCAGCCAGTAAGAAACCCTGTCGCCAGGTCATTACGACCACACAAAATTTACTTCACCATTTAAAATCACACTGAGGCTCGCTTAGAGGGTAAGACCAACAGTGTTTAAATCAGTGTAAAATAAACTGTAAGCTATCAGTAGATTGGTATAGAATGATACTACTTCTTAATTCATAAACCTTGTTAAGAATTTAAAGCATGTGATCACACTGGAAGGAGATGCTGGTTGGAAGTGCAACGTATGTTGAGGACAGGAATTCAAATCGTGAGCTACTGAAGTTGTAAATAGGTTTTTCTAACGACTCCATACATGTGGAAAGGAGAAAAATTCGTCGTCATTTTCTCATCTATACAATAATAAATCAGTAAGTGCGGTGCCTCTGTCTGTAGTTTTGTTTGGGCATTACTAAAAAACTATCGAATCAATCTGAATGGAGTTTTCACAATTTTAAAGCTTATTGTCTCGCTTGAAAATTTCCGCATATGTTACAACACTTCGTGACCGCCAAATGCAGCAAGAAATTGTAATTCCTGTACTAAAATAGATCACACTGCATTTCAGACAATCACTTCTTTCGTAGATACCCACCAAAGATCACGTTACAACACAGATAACCAGCCAACTGAGCCAACGGGACGGAAAAATTACTTGACACATCCTGCCGTCAAATACAGCTCCACTAATCCATCATATGGAGTAGAAAGTACGAAACGCCAATATCGGAAAGATTATATTAATAAACGTGTTTCAGAACACAATAATACAGGCGTAAAGAGTTCTAGAAATTTTACACCACTAAAGGTGCAGTTTTTAATGTCGCAAAAGCGTGGAACGATCTTCACACTCAAAATTTAAATAATTGTTGAACAACCTATGGTTCAATTCAACAGGTACTGAAGTTAAATAATTACTTGAAGATACTGTTCAAGGTGATGCTGAGATTCTACAGCTTTTTTTATTTTTATTTATGGCATTACGCCTTGTCAACGTCGAGGTTATTATAGCCGGGAAGTGACTGGGGCCAAGGAACGAGGATGAACTCGGCCATGTCCTTTTGAAGGAAGCTGACATTCGCCTGGAGTGATTTGGTGAAACCATGGAAAACCCAGATCTGGATGGTCGGACGAGCATTCGATCCCGTGTCCTCCCGAATGAGAGGCCTGAGCGTTACCGCCCACCCACCACGCTCCTAACACAGCTTTGTTCAAATGTTCCGGGTTGTGAACAGCATTCGGAGGAAGAAAAATGAGTTACTTGAAGTTGACAAAATGGACGGCGGTTTTGAAAGTTTGAGCGATGCTGAATTATTGAGGACGTTACTCCCGATGAATTAGCCACGGTGAAGAGGAAATAATGTTACAAAACTCACTGGCAAGAGGAAGCAGACTCCAAGCAATTACTGTTGCTACGGGAGATACGTAATACTGCTTAAAACAACGCTCTTGTAGTTTAACGTCAAACCATAATGTCAGACTTTTTCTACAAGTACATTCTCGTATAGAACGGCAACTCCTAACTGTAAAACAATAATAATAATAAAAACAAAAAATGTACCGTATTGCACAAAATAAGTTAATGTAACATCTGATATATTTGGTTTCGTCAATACAATTTTTACTCCCTTTAAATAAAACATTAGTTTTTATTATTATGATACAATTAAAATAACATTGATGTTTCAGAAGATTTAAACGTTCATGTTGTGCGTTAGGTGGGTTTTATAGTATCCGTCTATTCTCTGATCCCTCAAGACGCGGTTCCAAACCTAGACGGACAATACGGTTTTTAATGAGTTCTCAAAGATCCAAGATATTAAAATTTTTAATTAATATTTTGTTTGTCACTGTGAAATTGAGGTTTGTAAATTCCTCCATGGAATATATGCATGAACTCAGCGCATTGCCTCAGGTCATTACACGGAGCGTGGTGGGTGAACGGCTAGCGTTCTGGCCTCGCATTCGGGAGGACGCGGATTCGAATCCCCGTCCGCGCATCCAGATTTGGATTTTCCATGGTTTCCCCAAATCACTCCAGGCGAATTCCAGGATGCTTCCTTCAATAAGGCCATGGCTGAATTGGCTTCCCGTCCCTTGTCCCCAGTCCCATCCCGCCTCTAATGACCTTAGCCGAGGCGTAAAGCAAAAAGTAAACAAAAAAAGTCAGGTCATTGCACCGAGTATTATGCATGGGCGGTAACGCTCTGGCCTCGCATTCGTGAGGACACATGTTCGAAGCCCCCTTTGGCCATACGGTTATCGATATTCATGGTTTTCCGAAATCGCTCAAGGTGAATACCGGGATGGTACTTTCAAAAGGCCATGACCGAATTCCTTTCAGTCCTTTGCCTTCCGCCTCTAATGAACTCGACGTCGACGAGGTCAGCTACCATCATCTCAATCAACTGGTTTTAATTCCGTTTGCTGTAAGGATATTTCGCAATTCGGAATTTTGCCAGTTGGGTAATCATCAGATTTCGAAAGACCTGGGTTAAATTCTTAACCTCTATGCCATCCTTACCGATTGACGCTGACTTTTAAAGGATCTAAGTTTAAAGAAATAGTAAGAAAAAAAAGGTATTAATTAGAATTATTATAGTAATTATATGACATTAAACATAATTAATTATTGCATAAATATTCAATCTTTTAGAAGTGTTTCTTGAATATTAATTCTTACGTTTCAAAGTTTTTCTAAATAGAGTCTTTTGTCATTGTTTGAAGTCAATTTTATTTTGCTAGTAAGTTTTATTATTTTTCGATTTTTAGCAATTTGTGCGTGTCAGTTACTCTGTTACTATTTTTGTTGATTTTTGCACTAAACTTTCATGAAACACTCCTATCAACAGATTGTATTTTCAGATTAATCGATATGCTTTCATAAAAATAATTAATTATTTATTCTTTTTTGGTTACTGTCGAATTTTTATAACAAAGTTTCACTCAAATCAGATTATATTTCTAAAAGTTACTTACTTTTGTCTTTTTTTTTTTTTTTTAAATAAACAACGTATAAAACAGATATTGAATCAAATATGATGAAAATCAAATGAGACCGATCCGAGGGCATCCTTTTACTCTTAAAAAAGATTCACACAAATCGATAATGTAGTCACGGAGTAATTGGTGTTCAAACATTAAAAAAAAAAAAAAATTGGGTTCGCATTGAGACCCTCCTCTTTGAATTGGTTTAATGAACCGAGGTTGTTATTCAACATTAGGTGGACGTGAGCGCTGGATTCTAATTGCTCTGATTACTGAAAAGAGGAGGGGAGAGGGGGCAACAAACAGTCTGAATACATCACAGCAATTTCATATTTTTTTAAAATAAAATAATCTGTTCAGTACTGTTTGTAGTTACTTCTGACAGGTGCCAGCATATTGGTGGATTCGAGGTTGAAATTATGTCCTAGTTCAAAGTAACTTATTCCAAAACCCGAAGGTTGGTTGAATCCTCCCGAAGGTGGTATACTAAGCCATTGTGTCACTGGCAGGACGGCCAGTTCCATTCCTCTGGGACCTACAGTTTAACATGGAATTCGAACCACGGAATGACCTGGCGTAGCTGATATGATTTAAACACAACTCTTAAAAATTCCTGCTCCCAATTATGTTCTGACGTTTGAAATTTCTCCTTGTGTCCCAGACGAACGCTTATGGCATGTTCCAAAAAGCGCCGGGTAATATACCGTACCGTCTGATCGATGTACCCCTTCCCGCATTCACAAGGAATGCTATGAATACGTCCGGGAGTTTATAGTATTCCGGCCAAGAGAGTGACGTTGGGGGCAAGGAACAGGAAGTTATTAGGTTACGGCCACTTTGAAGGAGCAATCCCGGCATTCTCTAGGATTGTTTTTATGAAATAAAAATTAAAGTATAAATGACAATGGTGGGGATCTAACCCACAACCGCCGGAATATCAGCATGGGCGTTAACCTTCACCTACCAGGCTACGTCATTCGAACACGAATCCACCTGTTGTGTCGTCATGATTATACGCACACTAATCGCACGTAAGCTGTTTTATGCACTGATTGAATGTTGAATGCTGAATTGGGAAAATGGGCATGTGTACAATGACAGTTTGAACATAATATCTAAAGCGGAGTCTGCGAGTGTCTGGCCATTCGGGAGGACGTGGGTTCGAAGCCCCGTCCGGGCATCCAGATTTGGGTTTTCCATGGTTTCCCCAAATCACTCCAGGCGAATGCCGGGATGCTTTCTTCAAAAATTCCTTCCCGTTCCTTGTCCCTAGTCCCATCCCGCCTCTAATGACCTTAGCCGTCGATGAGGCGTAAAGCAATAAGTAAAAAAAAAGTGTCTCGCATTTACTCTCTTTGCAGTCCAGGAATCATATCTCAGACACTCATTTATCCGATCAGAGTGAATCAAATATTGTTTTGTTGAGGAGCGCACGGGCTACAGCTCATTCTCAGCTTCAAGTTTGTATCTGAAAAACTAAAAAAGAGGCTGTAAATTTGAAAAAGTTTCAAAATTTTCAGATTTTTGTTAAAATGACGCGATTTAAAAAATCAAAGCAGAATTAAAAACGGGGAGGAAAGCACAGAGCGCAAAAATTACAAAGAGAGTGACAACGAAAACGCCTGACCCAAAACCAACGAACACTTCTGCTGTAAATATAAGCAACTTCGTATTAAGTATTAAGTTCATTGCTGAGAAGATGAAGAGTGCAATAGTCGTAGACCCAAACCCATCTGACCCACTTGATATACCCAATATAATGGGGGGTGCCCAACATTGAATTTGTACCAGGGCTGACCACTTCTTAAAAGAAACTTTTACAGATTTGACATGTGTAAGAGGTGTTCAAATAATTCCAAAGCCGTCTCTATCCTATTTCTCATACCATTACATCAATAACTGTAAGTTTCAAATGCATGTGTCCCATCAATACTGCCCTGAAAGCAAAATCCGCTGAAATAATTTCGTGTGCTCGTTTGCCATTAGATTGTGACTGTTAATGAATGCGCCTTTCAATTTGCTTGAAATAAATGTTTAAGTTAAATTTGAAGTAAGATCAAGTGGACATTACTCTGTGATCATTTAGTGGCAAAAATTTAAACATTATCGGGATTCACATTTTTTATATTTTTTTACTAGAAGTTTCCCGCAACTTCATTCGCGTGGACTCATTAACTCTCTTAAACTAACAAAGAACCGCATGATCCGCAACTCCTGTGCGCCGCTATGCGCAAAAACTTCTTGCATGAACGGTCTCCACGACAAACTGTAACTTCATTCCACTACTGAAATCACGATAAAACATTTCCACTGCAAGAAGTAACTTAACTTCAAGTCGATACTAATTTTTTGAACTTTTTTATTTCAATTCCTCATATAATTGACGGAACCACAGGCTCTACATTAATCAAAACGTCATCAAAATCAGAATAGTAGTTTTGGAATGAATTTCATTCAACAAAAAAATATCGAAAATTTCTAGCCTACGACCTCAAATCCAAATGAAACGTATCCTTTATTATCTGTGGGAGCACGGGCTACAGATTAAACGAAACCCTATCAAAATCCGACCCGTAATTTCTGTTTGAACAGCCGTCAACGAAAAATTGATACTAACATTGCAAATTTCCCAGCTTTCCGAAATCGCATCAAAATGAAATATACCCCGTCACCACGGGTTCTACAATAATATAAACCCCATCAAAATCCCATCAGTAGTTTTGTGTGAATTGTGTTCAACGGGAAAGTGATACATTTTTCTCAGCTTTCCGACATCACAAGACCATTAAACATTAAACAAAATACGATCAGTAGTTTTTGCGTAAACCGCGTCAAGGCAAAACTGATTTTTTTTAAAAAAAATTATTATTTTTCCGACGTCACTTCAAAATTAGACATATCCTATTTTAATCCCGAGATCATGGGTCGTACATTAAGCGAAACCACGTCAAAATCAGTTTTTGTGTGAATCCCGTACATCGGAACGGAGACACACAGACACAAACTAAAAACCACACTAGATTCCTTCTCTGTAGGTTATTAAAAACACCCTCAACCCCCAATATCTGAAATGTAGAGAATTTTTCCTGGTTACACTCTTAGTATAATTATCAACCGTTTTCAATTATAAATTGATGATGCCTCTTAAAGTCACGAGTACTGATCATCATGAATTCCTAAGCTTGCCGCAGCGGCGAAGTGGCGACCCTCCCGCTTGCCGGGAGAAACCAATTCTAATCGTGGAGCCTAAGTTGCCATCTGTCTGCGATTCGTCTAACTTATGATTTCTGTGATAGGTGTATTTTTTGTGAAATATGTAGCTTGTGAGGCGAAAAATGAGGTCCGTACCAGAATTCGCGCAGGTTATTACGGGAAACCGCCTAAAAACAGCAATCAGGACGGCAGATGTTTCAGGAATCGAAACTTGTCTCGTTGTACATCCTTGATTGGCGTCTAAAAACGCACAGCCATACTAGCGGGTGATTTAAATAAAAAAGTATAATTGATGCGATTAACATCACTAGCTAGAGCAACCAGTACCAAATCCAAGGCACCACACATTCCACGATGGAAGGAATACGTGGCTACAGAAGACGACTTACAGACTCACGCAGAACTTTTAAGGTACGCGCACACTACAGCGGGCCGCATCGCATTGAGAGAAAATGCTGCAACGCACATCTCGACGCAGCGAGTCGCATTTCTTTTATTGTCACCGCCTTCGGTTCTAGACGATTATTCAGCCGCTTCTGCACTGCAAATGGACACATCAGACAATGGGCTCTTATTTTTATATATTCATTGAAGAAGAAGAAAATTAAGCAGAAAAGGCAATGGGTTTAATTTAAAAAGGAATTTTCCGCATTTCTTAGGCACATTAGATGGCAAACATGTTATAACAGTTCTACCGAATTGCGGTTCTCTTTATTTTTAATGCAGAAAAATGAATGTTTTTCATGGTTTTAATAGCCCTTGGAGTTGCTGAATATACTGTTTTGGTATTTTGGTCGTCGGAGGATTGGGAAAAAAATTGAGATGGCAAAACATTTAGCCACAACAACTTAGGTGAGGCAATGGCTGCAGGAAAATTGAATTTTCAAGTTGAAAACTGAGGTAAAATGCAGTATGTAATAGTAGTGGATGAAGCTTTTCCCCTTTTGAGATGAGGCCTATTCCAGAATATCAGATAAAATGAAATGAAGAGAAACAAACTTTCAATTACAGGCTCAATGAACTATGGAGGGTGATCGATAACTGCTTTGGTGTTATAGGTAGAAGGTTTCAAATCTGTGAAAGAAGAATGTCGGTGTTACCTAATAAGATAAATAAAGTAATAATAGCCACGTGCTGCATTCATAAACTTTTGATTAACGATATCTGAATTGGGTTGCAGAAGGTAAGAACTATAATGACAACAAAGAAATTTCAATATTTGACTTACACAGGTTTCTAGGTTACATCAGAAATCATTAAGTTTGGAATATTTCCACAAAATATTTTTAAACAATTAGGTTAATTAGTAACACGAAGCTTTACAAGCGGGATTCGAAGAAAGTGATAGAAAATTATAATTTACACGTAAAATAAACAAAAAATAAAATACGAAACATGACATTATATCTGGTTGTTTTAACAAGTTTCCTATTTCCTCCCAAATATATATATTTTTTGTTATTATATTTTGCGTCTTGTAAATCATAAAACTCTTTGAAAGTCATTACTAATGAGATGCAGTGTTCTTTATCCATTACGTTTGAATAGTTTAAGTTAAAACATACAAGCAAAGAACAAGTGAGCATGAGCTAGAAATTTTATAATTTTTGATCTTTATTAAAGTTCATAAAGTAATTAAATTTTCAGATTGTAATTACTTATATTATTTTAAAAAAACCTCCACCATCTTGCGTGCAAATTTGCAGCCAATTTTGTTGAAGTGATGCAGTTAATTCACAGAAATAGGAAGATACAAGTTACAAAAGTCAGTCAGTACTGTTAGAGCTCCTATCGCAAACCTGGTCGTGACTGAGCGCATCAGGACGCACAGGCGGAAAAATACGCCTGGGGTAGCGATAAGACAATGCGACGCGACGCGGCCCACCCCGACTCGACCCGCCTGCGGTGTGCGTTACCCCATTAGAATCAGTGCAAGCGATTGCTGACGCATTTCTGCGACGCGATGCGGCCCGCCGTAGTGTGCGCGTACCTTTACGGGCACGTTGAACGGACATAACGCTGCGTGAATCCTTGTCGGTGGATTTTAGAATCTTGGAATAATGGAAGGTGATATGGACACGTGATTAATTAAGGAAACTGAATATAATCCTCTGCTGATATTTCATACATTATTCATTTTGTATAGCGAGTATTTGTAGGCAGAAGTTGGATAATAACTAGCAATTCCTCTGATGATTTGAACTAGTACCTGCCTCGTATGAGTGGATTCAAACTACCTGGTAACTTAGTTTTGCATTAGCAGTGCGTCTTACCGCATAGCTTAAATAATCAAGCGATGACCAAACTTTTTATTATCAAAGGTGTTACGCTCTGCCACTCTCATCTTATTTTTTTGTATCCGTCATAATATCGACCAGACTAACGTTTCGCAACGCGTCATAAAACATTCTTCTAGCAGATTCCCTGTCATGCCATTATTCTGTTTGCTCCAACAAGTGTTCGATGGCGGTGATAATATGTTTACTATGACATTAGAGGACATTCCTGCAAGCGGAAAAAATTGTACATAGCTATGTTCAAAGTAACTGTAAGTGATAATGTCTTTTCCCCCATCAAGACCTATCGTATGGGGATACATTCTTTTGGCCGGAGTCTGTAATAAATCTTTCAATTCGGCACGAGTTACTATATCCAATGATGCTAATCTCATTAGTTCCTACTTACAGGTTTTTAATTAAATAAAACAGTAAGATTTTTTTTCAGTAAAAGAACACAAAGTGACACTATATGTTTATTATTCCACTCCATCTCACTTAATACTGAAAGTACACAACATACACATGTTTCTCCTAGATCTGATAGCGTATCCGTTTACAGTGGCAATGTGGGGTCAACTGGAAACCCTAAATCGTTGCGCGACGGATCTGGCCTCCAGGGGAATGGTGGGGATTGGCGAATGGGGTGAGTTTATGGCGCAGTAAACTGGTCTAATGGGTTATCCGACCGCACCTTAACCTTTGCAGTTGTCGTTAGCAGCCGCTGAGTAGTTACCTTTCGAAGTCTTCCCACGTTTACGTAACGGTCCTAATTTTTGAATCGAACACTGAGCTGAGACCATAGATTATTATTATTTTTATTTTCTGTCATCAGTCTCTCGACTGGTTTTGATACAGGCCTCCATCTCTTCCTATCTTGCGCTATTATCTTCGTTACAACATACCCCGTACAAACCACATCAACAATTAGCTGCTTCATATAATCCAATCTCTGTCTTTCTCTACAATTCTTACTTTCGACTGTTCCCTCAACTTGCAAATTAACCAATCTCGCAAGTCTCAAATTGTGTCCCACCATGCTCTCTCTTCTTTCTGTAAGACTCATCCACAAACTTCTGTCATCATCCCAACTTCTCCAAAACATACCTTATCTGTCCACATAAATTTCAGCATCCTTCTATAGCGCCATATTTCAAATACTCCAATTTTCCTTCTTTCTGGTATTCATGAAGTCCATGTTTCGCTACCATAGAGTGCAGTGCTCCACACAGTTCGGAACCCTTACACTCCACCATATATTTATTCACGCAAAAATAAGTTGGGAAACTTAACAGGCTGGTAGGTGAGTAGTCAAGGATCTAGCATGGTATTTAGAAAGAAACGAGGTCGATTCATGGGCCGGCCTTACAGATTTTAGTTTTCCATCGTATCCCGTATTTACTCCAAGCGATTGGAAGGATGTTTAACGTTCTGACCTCGCATTCGGGAGGACGCGGGTTCGAATCCCCGTCCGGGCATCCAAATTTGGGTTTTCCATGGTTTCCCCAAATCACTATAGGCGAATGCCGGGATGCTGCCTTCAAAAGGTGATGGCCAAATTCCTTCCCGTTTCTTGCCCCAATCCCATTCCGCCTCTAATGACCTCGCTGTCGACGAGGCGTAAAGCCCAAGCAAAAAAAAAAAAGGATGTTTACATCAGAAGTTCGTATTCCTTCTTGTTCCTCGTCACCAGTCCCCTCCCTGCTCTAATAACCCCGCCTTCGACGAACCACAAAACTATAATTTTTTTAAAAGTGAAAGTCAACAACGGTAATATATGTTAGGTATCTCGCTACAAAGTAGTGAATTTAATTACAGAAACATGGGCAGTAATTCTGTGAGGAGGTACTGAAATAAACGAGAGATTTAGTGGCAGAAATTAAGTCGTAAACACGTCGGGCAGTACAGCGAGTACCGTTAATGGCGGGATGGTAGTGTGGACGTCATGGCAGCCTCTCTCTTATTGATTTCGGAACAGTTGGCCCGCCACTGTGTACAGCACGTTTCTTTACCGCGAGATAAGGTAAGCTACACCCTCCCCTGAACACAATTACTGTGTTATCATTACATCCCCGACCCATGGATATATTATATGTGACACACGATGTTTTCACCGTGGCTTTAAGTCTGGTTAGCAGCAAAGGTCATTAAAGAAGAGGGATCAGGCAGAGTGGTGAATGTCGCTGTGGTGTCGCGAATTGTATCAACGTTTTACTAATACCTGTTTTGTTTATCTGTTTGTGAAGTGCATTTATATGCCGTAAATACGAGATTATCCCAGTATTCATCTTGATGTTTACAAAAAACGACCTGAATCGCGTGTATAATGACGTCGGGGTTCATACCCACGCCTTCCCAATGATTTGATAGAAACTTTTCAGGCCAACCGGATTTAGGGAAGGCTTAAAATCCCGTCACCGGCGTACCGGCCGACCTGATACAGGTTTCCTGTTATTATTTCGCTTCAGAAATTAACGTTTTAAAAAATTAAAAACAGAATTGGGATGTAACATAATACCCGCACGCTGAAAGAGAAACTTTTTGTTCAGCATGATCCCTTTTCTATTTGATTTAAGGTGTAAATTTCTAAAGTTATTGTTTTCTAAGTTACCGATATTGTTTTAAACATTATCTCAGTTATTGTCTAAAACTGCTACAATGGCTTTACGGTAGCTAAAATAGGTAAAGAACGGCTTAGATACTAATTTATTTACGAATCTTCAGTTGCTGTTCTGTATCAGATTTTTTAAATATGTTTGATCATTAGCCATACTCAAATCTATTTTTTACATACAATCTTGGTTAAAAGTTTGGTTAGTTCTATCACAAAACTAATATCACTGTCACCACTTAAATAATTGCTATTTTGTGAACATTAAGTTGTAATTCTCCTAAACGTACTGCAGTATAAAATCATAAAATCTTATGGATGAAACAAAATATTTTGTTAATTTTTGTGCTTGCGTGAATGTAATGTGACGCGAGCCAAAACATCTGGTCTATTTTCTAAAAGGCACTGGAAGCGCAAATGTTAACAACTGATAATAAATTCATGATCAACTGAGTGACGGAATGTATATCCATATTCATTATGTGGTGTAGCTGTATGTAAACAACAGCCAAAATAAGGCTTTGGGATGTAATCAGTTGTTACTTAACGAGGTTAATAGTTAATAGCAAGAAATAATTTAAGTTGGAATTATTTTCACGTGCTGTGGGTAGCATACACAGATTTAATATTGAATCAAATTCTCTAAAAGAAAATTATTATAACTTTTTGAAACATTACAGTAACAAAAGATTTTTAAAGAGAGTTTACTGTTAATTTTGCGAAATTTTCTTTCAAATCGTATATATATATATATATATATTATAAGAAAAATATAACGAAAATCTGAGTTCGAAAAATTGAAGTGGGTCTTACAGTGTTTTTTCTGCTGTTATTTCACAAATAATAATAATAATCTACGGAGGTTGCTACAGAATTCTTGTAACCTTCCTGAGTCTCAATATTACTGAAAATTATGAAAATTTTTTTTGGTAAATAGTTTTGGAAATAAATGGCCAGAATCGAATGTTTTAATGGTTTTTAACCAAAAATTCGTAGGAATTGCGGAATTAAAAGAGAAAACCAAGTCAGGGGGTGGCCAGATTTCATTTGATATCCAGGCAGGATATCTACAGAAAATAATATAGTTAAGATAGAACGTGTTATTCTGATCAGCAAAGTACTGAGAATTCAAGACGCCGATCTGATTTAAGACTGTTTTGAGACTAATGGTTCTTTGGCTATTTTGCTGGCTTAGAATTAAGCTCAAATAATATCTAACCTTAATCTTTTCATTCGTAAAAAAATATGATGCACAGAATTAATTCTCCTGTGGAGAGGCAAACATTCTCTTATTATCCGCAAAGTAGTCCCCTTATTCAGAAATCATTTCTGGTACCTAAAATCATTTGATGATTATGCAGCACTATTTTTAATGGTGTCACATTATTTTTCTGTTCTTAAAGTAAATATTTGGTGGTCAAATTACAGCTACGAAGTATTTATAAGTTCTGTGCTTGTTCCATTTAAATACTTTCTGTTCAATTGCTATGAGGATTTATAATTACTCTGTGTGGAAGCGAAAAACAATGGAAGTAAAAAGGACATACACAAACATATTATTTGTGGAAGACTGAATTAAATCTGTGGAACGCGTTAGTTACCTCGCAAGTGTTGACTGAAAGGACATAAGCACAAACGAGAAGTTCATAACAGAATAACGAAAGGATCTAGTTTCTTCCATCAAGCGCCGAATCTAATTTAGGACAAAAGGGACCCTTTACGAGCTAAGCAAAAACCGAGTCATCCTGCCGTTTATGGCATACAGTTTAGAAAGCTGAGTAGTAAACAAAAGAGAAGTGGGTAAATTTCATTCTTGCGAAATTAATTTTCTGAGAACAGCAGCGCAAAAATAAAAAGTTAGAAATGAATGCATTTCAAGATACATAAAGGAGGATCTGAAAATGGAATGAAGGCAGCAATGCCAGGCTAAAGCGACTGTTTCAGTGAAACGGATGCAGGAGTTTGGAAATAACGGCAATCTTTCTTCTATTTCTGCACGAGCTGTTACCCGTTACTGTTAACGTCAAAGTGAGGCAATAAAGTGTAACTTTGTAATGCGATGCCGTTTGTACCCTGAAATCAGATAAGCGTTTCGACTGTAAAAATTAAGTAGTTCTTGTGTGAATCGCATTCAACTACAAATGGATTCTGATGTATTCTTTTGACTTCCGACTTCACACCAAAATGAAACCTACCTTATTTAACCCCCAGGACAAGGAGATGTACAGTACATTATTCAAAACCCTATCGAATTGCTGCAAGTGGTTCATGTTCATCCAAACAGACAGAAAGATTTACCAATTTAAAAAAAACAACTATTTTTTCACAAATATCTTAAATGTGCAGACTTTCTTCCGGTTACAATCTTGAGATCTTCTCGGTCTGTCTTTAATTCTTCTAAGTCCCTTCTAATTCACCAAACACTCTAAAGCTGGGTTCCCACAGCGCGTCCCTCGGCCCCTGTTAAGGTACGCGCACACTACAGCAGGCCGCACCGCACCGGATCGCATCGCATCGCATTGAGCGAAAATGCTGCAACGCACATCTGGACGCAGCGAGTCGCATTTCTTTTGTCACCGCCTTCGGTTCTCGACAATTATTCAGCCGCTTCTGCACAGCAAATGGACACACCAGACAAAGGGCTCTTATTTTTATATATTCATTGAAGAAAATTAAGCAGAAAAGCCAATGGGTTTAATTTAAAAAGGAATTTTCCGCATTTCTTAGGCACATTAGGTGGCAAACATGTTACAACAGTTCTACAGAATTGCGGTTCTCTTTATTTTTAATGCAGAAAAATGAATGTTTTTCATGGTTTTAATAGCAGTTGCAGTTGTATTTTGGTCGCCGGAGGATTGTGAAAAAAATTAAGACGGCAAAATCTTTAGCCACAACAATTTAGGTGAGGCAATGGCTGCAGGAAAACTGAATTTTCACGTTGACAAGTGAGATAAAATGCAGTATGTAATAGTAGTAAATGAAGCTTTTCCCCTTTCGAGATGAGGCCTATTTCAGAATATCAGATAAAATGAAATGAAGAGAAACGAACTTTCAATTACAGGCTCAATAAACTATGGAGGGTGATCGATAACTGCTTTGGTGTTATAAGTAGAAGGTTTCAAATCTGTGAAAGAAGAATGTCGGTGTTATCTAATAAGATAAATAAAGTAATACTAGCCACGTGCTGCATTCATAACCTTTTGATTAACGATATTTAAATTGGGTTGCAGAAGGTAAGAACGAAAATGACAATTCTTGACTTACACAAGTTTCTAGGTTACATCAGAAATCATTAAGATTTGGAATAATTTCACAAAATATTTTTAAACAATTAGGTTAGTTGGTAACACGAAGCTTTAGAAGCGACATTCGAAGAAAGTGATAGAAAATTATAATACACACGTAAAATAAACAAAAATTACAAAACATGACATTACACCTGGTTGTTTTAACTAGTTTCCTATTTCCTCCCAATTGTTTTTGTTATTATATTTTGCGTCTTGTAAATCATAAAACTCTTTGAATGTCATTACTGATGAGAAGCAGTGATCTTTATCCATTACGTTTGAATAGTTTAAGTTAAAACATACAAGCAAAGAACAAGTGAGCATGAGCTAGAAATATTATAATTTTCAATCTTTATTAAATTTCATAAAGTAATTAAATTTTCAGATTATAATTACTTATATTTTTTTCAGAAATCATCCACCATCCTGCGTGCAAATTTGCAGCTAATTTTGTTGAAGTAATGTAGTTAATTCACAGAAATAGGAACACACAAGTTACAAAAGTCAGTCACTGCTGATGGAGCTCCTATCGCAAACCCGGTCGTGACTGAGCGCATCGAGGCGCACAGGCGGAAAAATACGCCTGGCCAAGCGATCCGGCAGTGCGACGCGATGCGGCCCGCCCCGCCCCGACTCGACCCGCCTCTGGTGTGCGTTACCCTATTAGAATCAATGTAAGCGATTGCAGACGCATTTCTGCGATGCGACGCGACGCGATGCGGCCCGCCGTAGTGAGCGCGGACCTTTAGGAGACGCCTCTCATCTTTGCCGCATAAAGGTCTGCGCTCACTAGAGCGGGCCGCATCGTGTCGCGTCGCATCGCAGAAATGCGTCTGCAATCGCTTACATTGATTCTAATGGGATAACGCACACCAGAGGCGGGTCGAGTCGGGGCGGTGCGGGCCGCATCGCTTGGCCAGGCGTATTTTTCGCCTGTGCGCCTCGATGCGCTCAGTCACGACCGGGTTTGCGATAGGAGCTCCAACAGCACTGACTGACTTTTGTAACTTGTGTGTTCCTAATTCCGTGAATTAACTACATTACTTCAACAAAATTAGCTGCAAATTTGCACGCAGGATGGTGGATCATTTCTGAAAAAATATAAGTAATTACAATCTGAAAATTTAACTACTTTATGAAATTTAATAAAGATCAAAAAATTTCTAGCTCATGCTCACTTGTTCTTTGCTCGTATGTTTTAACTTAAACAATTCAAACGTAATGGATGAAGAGTACTGCATCTCATTAGTAATGACTTTCAAAGAGTTTTATGATTTACAAGACGCAAAATATAATAACAAAAAATATATATATTTGGGAGGAAATAGGAAACTAGTTAAAACAACCAGGTATAATGTCATGTTTCGTATTTTATTTTTTGTTTATTTTACGTGTGTATTATAATTTTCTATCACTTTCTTTAAATTCCGCTTCTAAAGCTTTGTGTTAACAATTAACCTAATTGTTTAAAAATATTTTTTGAAGTTATTCTAAATCTTAATGATTTCTGATGTAACCTAGAAACCTGTGTAAGTCAACCTGTTGAAGTTTCTTTGTTGTCATTTTCGTTCTTACTTTCTGCAACCCAATTCAAATGTTGTTAATCAAAAGGTTATGAATGCAGCACGTGGCTAGTATTACTTTATTTATCTTATTAGGTAACACCGACATTCTTCTTTCACAGATTTGAAACCTTCTGCCTATAACACCAAAGCAGTTATCGATCACCCTCCATAGTTTATTGAGTCTGTAATTGAAAGTTCGTTTCTCTTCATTTCATTTTATCTGATATTCTGAAATAGGCCTCATCTCGAAAAGGGAAAAGCTTCATCCACTACTATTACATACTGCATTTTATCTCACTTGTCAACGTGAAAATTCAGTTTTCCTGCAGCCATTGCCTCACCTAAATTGTTGTAGCTAAATGTTTTGCCATCTTAATTTCTCTTCCAATCCTCCTGCGACCAAAATACAACTGCAACTGAAAGAGCTATTAAAACCATGAAAAACATTCATTTTTCTGCATTAAAAATAAAGAGAACCGCAATTCTGTAGAACTTTTGTAACATGTTTGCCGTATAATGTGCCTAAGAAATGCGGTAAATTCCTTTTCAAATTAAACCCATTGCCTTTTCTGCTTAATTTTTTTCTTCTTCAATGAATATATAAAAATAAGAGCCCTTTGTCTGATGTGTCCATTTGTAGTGCAGAAGCGGCTGAGTAATCGTCGAGAACTGAAGGGGGTGACAACAGAAATGCGACTCGCTGCGTCCAGATGTGCGTTGCAGCATTTTCGCTCAATGCGATGCGACCCGATGCGATGCGATGCGGCGCACTCTAGTGAGCGCGGACCTTAAGCTAGCAGGTACGGCGCGTCTCGACCCACCGCCTGTCGGTAGAAGATGAAAGGCGCGTCCTGTCTACCACGCGTAGTGGGAACGGACCTTAATATAGAGCGATCATCTTCTTCATTCTAAAACCTTACTTTCTGTCACTAAAGTCTGATTCTTTGTAACTTTTAGATTCTGTGCAATGCGTGTTTGGTTTCAATCGACCTTGAAAGTTGTGTGTTTTTATTATTACTTTGGATGATACCAAACTGGTGATGTGGAAACTATTGTAGATCCGTGACCGTACCCAAAATAGGATCTTCGGCCTACGACAAGTATCTGAATGTAAATAACAGGCCAGTTGGAGACGGTTGCACCATATTATGTATGATTTACAGAACAAAGCAGAATGAACAAACGAGATATCAAGAAAAAAAATATCAAAATAGAAATAAACGGAGGCATTTAGTTCGATGAAATCCTACCCGGCAACTTGGAAGGATACTAGGATGATAATTAACCAGCAGAGTACCCATCGTTACTCGGGGCTGGGTATGAAAGTTTTGATGTTCTATACTGATCGATTGTCGTGAAAATTATCCATCACCATCCACTTTGGCAGATTTCCCTACCGTTTTAGAGATATATGCAAAAGACGGAAAAGCTGCACCTTTAAATTTGTTTTAAGAAGTGTGAAGGGGGAGAGAGGGTGCAGTTTTATAAATTAAACATTATTTTTCCACTTCTTTTAAAGCTTAAGTGCGGAGACACCTTCGATATCGTGTATAACTGTAAATGTGTCTGTAGTCACACGAAATTAAAGACAATTTTTAAATTTCAAGCTCGAATTTCTCGATCACTGATAGTGTGACTGGAACTAGTTTAACGCCAATAAGGGAGCGTCCATAAACCACGTAGCACCATTTTGGCCTCCTGTGAACCACCCCTCCCCACACGTAGCGCGACGTGGCTATTGCTTCTATCCCCTCCTCCTCCCCCCCACATAGCACGTAGCTTTTTTCCCTCTTGATTCCAGAAGACATTTTGTACTGTTTTCTCTTGTCAGACTATTGTAAATTAAATACGGAGATAATTAACTGACGGTAATAAATATTCACATGCTGTTGTGAGTTCTGTACCTCATTTTAATTGTGAAAAATGATATGAATGGAAAGCTATGTGGCGTGGCTCGGAAAACCCCCCTCCCCCACGTAGCAGAGCGTAACCTTCCAGTCAACCCCCTCCCCCCCCGTAGACCGAGCCACGTAGTTTACGGACGCTCCAGAAGCACTAATTTTCGGACTTTTTGAAAATCGCCATCCAGTTTGGTCTTTACTTACAGTTTTCGATATATTTTCAAAAAATTGAACCATTATATGTGCGAATTTTCCGGAAAGTGGGAGATAGGGGAAAGGGGGTGGTTATTTTTGTTTTATTTTGTCATAAACCTTCGCTGGTGAGCACAAAACAATTCACTTAAGTCTCACCGCAATCGGATGAATGGTAAAGGAACGCATAAAAGACGAACAAACAACCACTCATTTTTATATGTTGTAAGATAAAATGTTAATACGCTTCCAGCCAGTAAGACAATGTAATATTGTTGGGATTCTATTAGTTTACAGGCTAATATGATTTGCAAGGTTTGGTATTGTAGGACTAGAATTTTCTCTCTCCATCTCCCGCGCCGACGTAGAAGTTTTATAGTTTCGTTTTTCTTGTTGTAGCAAAGCATAAACGTTTGTAATGTGGTATCTTTGTAACATTTACCGTAAAATTTACAATTTCGTTACGCTTATTGGAGTTTTAACCTTTGCTGTAGTATTTTGACTGACGCTTTCCGTGTATTTCACGAACTATCTTTCAAAACACTGAAGAAATAAAAACCAAAATTACTTAGTCAAAATACAGTATTAATAGAATCCATACGTTGAAATGTATATCTATATTGCAGCGTGATGTTTGGTGGGTATGTCGTACAGGAGATGCAGTGTGATTTTGTACCCTTCCTCGTCCACTTATAGTAGTAAGATATACAGCAATTTTTAAACCAGACCATAAGCTTTCGCATTGCGAAAACCATAGCTAAATTGGTTCCACAAGAAAACAGGTAGATGCAGTTAACTTTTAGATTTACAGTAGTACAGATATTCTAATTAGATCAATCTTTCATTGCCTACGGAGCTATTCAGCCAACACGAGGGCCTGGTAACGCTAAAATAGATTTTTCAGATTATTTGTAGACACGATGATATTACTATTAATTGTTACTAATTTCTGATCTTCGCGGAGTTTGAAATCTTTGAAATCTGCACGCTTTGTTGACTTCAGGGAGTTTAGGAAATATTTAAGGTATCTTTCGATTGATATCTGTGATTTTACTTTTCATTAAGTAAGGAAAAAATTAGTGGTTACGGTATCAGCTGCAGCAAAGGAGGTGTGAATCATCGGATTTTTCTAAGTGCCTAATTAAGCTGCCAGGGGAGCGTGCATTAACCACGTAGCTCCATTTTGGCCTCCTGTGAGCCCCCCCTCCCCCCACTTAGCCCTACGTGTTTTTTGCCTCTACACCCCGTTCCCCCACGTAGTACGTATCTTTTTTCCCTTTTGGTTTCAGAAGAGATTTTGTACTGTTTTCTGATGTCAGACTATTGTAAATTACATATGGAGATAATTAACTGAGGGAAATAAATATTCACATGCTGTTGTGAGTTCTGTTCCTCATTTTAACTGTGAGAAATGTTATAAAAGGAAAGCTACGTGGCCTGGCTCGGAACCCCCCTCCCCCCACGTAGCACAGCTTAGCCTTCCAGCCAAGCCACGTAGTTTGTGCACGCTCCGCAGGGAAGCAGATCAATTGAGTAATTAATTAATTATACAACAATTACCTAAAACTACAAGTCGATATGTGTAGCGAAAGCATTTAGGATTTTAATTTGTTGCTAAATAACGATACCTCTGCCCATTTTCCGCATTTAATTTAGGATTTCTTTGCAAAATGCAGAAATTCTTTGATTTTTGGGTATCTAAGGTCATATGTGATTAAAGAGAATTGTGGAAAAGGTAGGAGAAGCTAACAGGTCATTCATTGCCTTTATAAAGCAGTCATGCCAGCGTTCCCTTGTAGTGATTTTGGGAAACTACGAAAGAAACGAAATCTGGATGGTAGAACCAGAAATGGAAACCGGGTTGGAACCCATTAGACGCGGTCACTGATTTCTCTTCCCGTCGCCCCTTCCAAGCTAAACCAAATTTGTGTGGGGAATCTGCCGTGGCTGAACCAGCGATATGACATGCCAGAGTTCAAATCAGGTTAACGACAACTAAACATTCTAGTCACGATTGAAATTTGTCAGTAACTTCCCGATCTGAAGCCAGACACATCAACAGACCACTGCGCTCTGTTTGAAAATGTTGCTGAAAGGAATCCGATTTGATTCGCGGGGAAATATGTGACGGCTCATCCGTAATTCGTACACACAGGATCTCAGCTGCGACAGGCCGAAGGAGAGTACTTTTACCGGCTAAACTTTCGATACTTTTCAAAGATTCCTTCACAGCAACGAAAAGTATTATATAAGCTTGCTTTCACAATTCGAAAAAAACTAGTACAGTTTGTCGTGTATTTGTAAAGCACAGGGACCGGAAAACTATCTGAAATATCTAGTTTTGCCACGAAACATAAATGTGAGACATTTTAATAACTTGCATACTTTTATGGAAATTGGTCATAAGATATTCGTCACGACTGGCGATTTTTTTTTTTTTTACCGTCAACATCTGTGATCTTAGCATAAATTACTTAACAGCCTTTAATACTTACAAGGCATTATAGTTGTACATTATTAAGGGATTTTACCGTATGTGTTCCAATCCACATCTACATCTATTCTCCGCAGTTCGCAAAATAGCGGGTGGCTGAGGGTGCTTTGCACCAGTTCTAATCGCAAATAGCGCGAGGGAAAATAATTCTTACAAGCAATCGTAAGACAAATGATTTATCTAATCTTACCTCTCTTGGCACTGTAGAAGTTTTTGGTAGAAGTAAATGAAAGTAGCTGTTCGTTTTTTTATGATTTGGGTAAACCATGCAAAACCCAGATCTGGATGGCCGGATGGGAATTCGAACCCGCGTCCTTCTGAAAGCGAGGTCAGAGCGTTCGCTCACCCATCACGCTAGGTGTGCTATTCGAATGTTTGCCAATAAATTCAAACGAAACCTATGTCGTCTTCGGCCAGACAATTCCAGCCCAATTCATGTATTAATTCTGTGACGCTTTCGTAAGGACTATGACAAGCAATAATGAATCACGTGGATCTGCTCTGCACTTCGCTATACTATCAATTAATCGCATCCAATACGTGTCCAAAACGGCACAATAGTCCATATGTGGATGCACGAATGTTTTGTACATTATCTCCTTCGTATAAGCGTTACAATTCTTTAAAATTTGACTTATGACACATAGTCTAGAATTAGCTATACTAACGATCGAAGTTTGCGCAGGTTCCATTTTATGTTGCTGTGTACTGTTATTTCCAAATACTTCACGGAATCAACCATGTCAATAGCTGAACTGTTTGCTTTGTACTTCTGAATAAACAGATTTTTTGTTTTGTTTTAGCTTGGACTTTTTGCAGTTTAGTTTACGTTGCCATTGATCACAGCATACAGAAATAACGTCCAGATTGCGTTGAATTTTTAAATAGTTATCAAAATTTCTTACTCCTCTATACATGATTACATCATCAGCGATCAATCCCAAACTGATATTAGCGTTGTCACCAAGAATATTTATAAAAGTTAAGAAAAGAAGAGGATCTATTACACTTCTTTGTGGGACGCCTGATGTAACATCTAGATTAGATGCGACTTTTCCATCAACGACAAAATGCAACGACCGACCAGTTAGAAAAATCACAAATTTGATGGACTGTACCGTGGGATCGAAAGTTTTCTAAAAGGAAGTTTCGTGTTACGGAGTCGAAAGTTTTCTGAAAATCCAAAAATGTTGCATCAACTTGTGATCCTGCATCAAATTCTTTTATTATGTCACGCGAAAATATGACCAGTTGTGTTTCACGCGATCTGTTTTTCCGAAATCCATGATGGGTCGGTGTACGCAATCCGTTTTCGTCTAGAAACTTTATAATGTTCGAGTATATAACATGTTCCAAAGCTCTTCTCAAAACAGAGCTTAGAAATTTCGATTAGCAATTCCTGGAATCTTTTGAATCTCCTGTCTTGAAAACTACTATACTTTTGCCATTTTCCATTGGGAAGCTATTTTTTCTAAGTGAAACTTTTATTCCATCGCCTCAAATTTTTTCGTCCATCTATCGCATGTCGCATTACAGCCGGCCAGACGCATGCACGCAGGTATCACGTGACCTATTGCGCTCATGTCCGTTAAAACTCACTAGGAGAGGTTTTCAGTGTGGAAATCGGAATCGTAGATCGAACAAGTCTGGTAAATAGCACGTCATCTCTGGTTTCTCGCCCTAAGCAGTTTTGCCTGGTGGGCCTCCGTTTAAGAGAAATCGGGGATTAAAAATTCTTAAATTGTATGTAAATGAGCTATACTTGTACGCAAGACCGTTAGTTTATAGCGTCTATTTAGCCGTGGTCGTTAAGGTGGAGTAATCAGATGCAATGGGTTCGAAGTTCGATCCCACCAAGCTAAATTTTTTTCTATTTTTTTTTATTGCTATTCCATCTTGTATTGTTTTGAAACGAAATATACAAAAAAATTATTTTCCTTTGACAAATACGCAAATATTAGGATGGTGTAAATCATAAAAACATTTTAAACAAAGATTACATGCACACCAGGAACATTTTATGAAGGATATGTTTCGACAGTCACATACAGTATTTTTTTTAAGGATTTGTAGTACATATCGGACAGAAATTGATCGATTTTCGTCGCGTTCTCTAAAAACACTCTTACTGGAATATCGTTGGGACCCTTCGCTTTCTCCCACATTAAAATTGCTTAAAGAAACCTGCAGTTCGTAACGAATCCATCTCTAACCCCACACGTCGTGGAGAAATTGGTGTATTGTACATATTTTGATCCTCAGTTTAGTGTAAAGTACTTTAGCTTTGACTCGGCTTTCGTAACTCTCACGTCCGTCGTGTATTATTGCTGACATAAAATATATAGAGACGTCACACCATGAATCAGGCACTGTGGTGAAATATTCTATCAACTCATTGTTTTGAAGGGATGAGGGGCAGCATTTACTGAAAAAGATGCGAAACATACAAATGTGACGTGGGTCACTGCGAAATGGTATGTATATATATGGAAAGCACAGACAAAATACGCCCAACTCTCACCAAAGTTGAAGGGCGGAGGTCAGCAGCAACACAAAACAACACACAAACAAAGAAAATACAATATTTCTGGTAAAACCCTTTCTCAAGTAAACAGAAGTAAGTTGCTGGGCTTGCTCAAGCCTTGCATTCGACGCAGCCACTCATATCTTGGAGTATATTGCTGGTGAACTAATACGCTTTTTGTAAACCAAACGCAGGGAATATTCTATAGCAGTGGTAGGATTTAAATGGTTTCGTTTCTGAGCCTGTCGCAATGTTAGGGAACCAAATTGGTGACAGTGTGTGTTGGAATAAACGGTAATTATTAAATAGTAAACGACTTTTTTATTTAAAGGGTAAATACCTGAACATGATTTCAAGTGCGCGAGTAAAACAAAACTTTTATTATTAATATTATTCGATCACCCACCCTATAAGCAGGTGACACTTCTTTTGTCTCGCCGAATAATTAGTCGCTGTCAGAAAAGTTAGTGGCTAGATGTGCTTCATTAATGACTGTTTGCAATAACTACTTATGCATATCATATAGTTCACACGAACGATTTAAAATTCAAGAGTGATTTCGGAAACGCCGTTCATGAAACTCCAACACGCGAGATTATGGAAGTAATCGATAAGGAATTTGAAGGCAGTATTATGTGTCTGAACCCCGAGAAAGCCTCAACATATTCTCTTGTGAAAAAAAACTTCACATTTTATTGCAATATCACAATATATTACTTTTTAGACATAATATTTATTATTTGAACCAGTTTTGCGTGAACTACTTTAATCTTGTTTAGTTTTCATGTATTTCTCTATTAGTTTTTTTAAGAATTACTTATTTCCAAGAAATATTCTCTTTAACTTCTAGGCAGCCTTTATATCCCATATGTTATTTTTTAGTATTTTTTATACTAAATTACTATTTACCTTTAAGTGACTCTTGAAAGATAATGTTTTTGGTTAAATTAAAATCTGACTCTTTGGCTACAAATTAGAAATGTCTCAAGTTATAACCGTACCAGCAGAGTGCGCGTCGTAAAACACTTTTTACAGGTTACCTGCTAAAGATACAGAGGAATTTTTACAGAACATATTATGCTCATAATATCTTCCACATTTAGAACTTAAGTACCACTAACGTTTAAGCTAGCGTTTAATATGAAAACCTGTAGTACTCCGCTTTTTAATCACTTACCTCTGTAAAAACTGCTAAATACCTATATTATCTAGCACAATACAAAATATACTAAGGCCTGACCATATAATGGACCAATAAATTATAAAAAAAAAGATCATGTAGGTTAAATCAGTGGTTCTCTAGTATTTATGCTGAGATTTAAAATATGTAAGGATTAATCTGATACATTGTATTAGACGCGAAATAATACTAAAATGTGAAAGTATATCTGATATAGCCAAATTTTGCATGGTTTAGTGAAGTCTCTTGGGGGCGTCCATTTGCAGACTTTTTTTTTTTTTTAGTTCTACCATTCTACAAGAATTTCAAAACCTCACGTGAGATTTCCGTTGACCCCCCCCCTCCCTCTTGGTGAGGTTTCGTGACATTTCGCCGGACCCCCCACCCTATTTCACCTCACGTAATTAATGGATGCCCCCCTTCTACCCAGTTGTCAACTACGTCTTCAAGCGGTGCAGCCTGTTTGTATGGACGATGCTCTGGCAACTGAACGATTCTTAGTATAAAGCCGCGTTCCCACGACGTCTTGTAACGAAGGCGGGACGGGACGGGACCTCATTAGCCGAAGTATAGAGACGAGCTCGCGCCGCAGGTTAGCCCTCGCTTACATCGCCGCCACCTCCCCACCAAGTTGCCTAGTGTCGTTTGGCACAGAGCACTTTATAGCAACAGAAGGGGTGCGCACCACTGCTGCAAACCAATGACAACAGCGCTCCACTACGAACGCCTGTCATGTTTACCGACACAGAGTGGATAGCTGCGTCTCATCCCCACTAGCAGAGGAGGCCCTGTTCTCATGGCGTGTTGTTGAGTATTCGTCTCGTCCCGCATTCATTACAAGACGTCGTGGGAACGCGGCTTAATATATATGAGCACTGACAACCGCGAGGAATTGTCCAGGACATCCTCTAGCCGTTGGGGTTGGAAACGACCCTATAGATGAACGGAATGTGAATGCAGATGGAAATGGGAAGCCACTGTATTAAGGATCCAAAAAGTAACCGAGGCTATTAATATTCTTCAAACATAGATAAAGAACGACGGCTTCTTCCATGGTAAGATATTGCGGAAGTAAAATAACACCCAGTCGGATCTCTGTGTGGTGTCTTTTCAGAGAAAAATCGTCAGAAGTGGACAGATAAAGTACGTAACAATCATGCCTCCGATATGACGGGTGAAGAAACAGTCTCACAAAAGGAGAGGTAGAATAGTGTGTCACATTTAAGGACTATCGGGATTCGTTAATTTGTCAATATAGGGAACAGCTACGACAAAGAATTATAGAGGATGCAAACATTACAATATATGATGCAGATAAATGAGGAAGTAGGTATGACTGTGCTGAGTTGAAGAGGTGGACTCATGACAAAAAGAGGTGCAGGATTGCTTCAAACCTGTGTAGATACTGATGGCAGGAAAATCAGAGCAAATGGTAATAGTGGATTATGCACTAATATTTGCATGCAGTGAGTTAATTACAGAATATGTAATACTAAATCAATTAAAACAGTTATTATTGTTGCAATGCGAATAAAAATAATTAGGCTTCATTAAAATTACGTGATTTTTTTTTTCTTCTTCGCGTTTTACAGTTCATCAGCGTTGAGGGCTTTAGAACCACGAGAGAGCTAGGAATGAGACAAAGTTTGGCTATCGACTTTTGAAATAATCATCCCAGCAGTCTCCTGGAATGATTTTGGAAATCAAAATTTTGATAGATGGAGGTGGATCTGAACCAATGTCCTTCCAACTGCAAGGCTCACTATGCATGGTAAGGTCCGAAATGTTTTCAACTCAGACCATAGCTTATTCTGCATTATATTTTATACTGAGTTAATAAATGAATCTACGGAATACGGTAAGAAATTTACTTTTTTTTTTACGCCTCGTCGACGGCTAATGTCATTAAAGTCGGAATGGGACTGGGGACAAGGAACGGGTAGGAATTCGGCCATGGCCTTTTTGAAGGAAGCATCCGGGCATTCGCCTGGAGTGATTTGGGGAAACCATGAAAAACCCAAATCTGGATGCCCGGACGGGGATTCGAACCCGCGTCCTCCCGAATGCGAGGCCAGAACGTTAACTGCTCACCCACCACTCTCGGTAAGCAACTCACGTTGGTTTTGCAGAAACTGGTGATCACCAGATTTCTGTGAAATCCGCATTTGCCAAATATATCGCAATATGTGAACGAAAACTTTTCATAGTCACCGAACATTATGTCTATTGTGTTATATACCAAATGGTATGTTAACGAGGTAAGACATTTCGCATATCATACTGCAACCATAGACAAGCGAAACAATTAAAGCAAAAAGGAAATAAGGAGGAGCACTTATGTTACAGTGCAAATTAAGCCCACGGGAGGAAGTAAAATTCAGAAAAACTAAATAAATGTATCACACTACTAGTTTCGTAATGCATTCAAACATGCAGATGTCACATCCTGCCACATACACAGTATTATTGCTTTCATAAGCGAATTCAATGTGGGCGAAACTAAATTGAAAAAATAATGGAAATATGAATAAATGAGATGTCGGGAAATGAATACACTCCCAGTTCAGTATAAATATGAGCACTCATCCCGCCACGAAAATTTCAGCTGCCGGTAAATAAAGGTCACTAGGTCAGAGAGGAAATGATATCCGATATACTGACTTTCAGAGTTTTACAAGAACGTTCACAAAAATTATTAATTATTCACTGTGTGAGTGGAGACTTTCCTGGCGTATTGATGCAATATAATTTTTTTTTTTTTTTTTTTTTTTTTTTTTGGCGTTTAGCCTTAAGCTAATCTTGCCAGGAGCAGGAGGTAGGGATACTATGTTTTAGTTGTTAGTTTTCTTTATTTTAATGATTTTATATTAGGTTTTTGGTTTTTACAACGTACTTGTGTATTGAATTGATCGCTTTTGCGTCTGGATCTGAAAGGGTAGTCATTAAGGATATTATGTCTGTCATTTTTGGAGCGTTTCTTATTAGTTCTTTTCTGGCTTCTTTGTATTCATCACATCTGAGAAGGTAATGATAAATATCTTCCATTGTATCACATCTGGGGCAGTTCGGTGAGTCCGCGATTTTCATGATGTGCTTTTTATCATTTAATAGGGTGTGTCCTGTGCGCAGTCTGTTAATTAGGGTAATCTTGTTCCTGTTTAGTTCTTTTGTTTCATACCATGGTTTCTTGTTGATCTTGTTGCTTATTGCCCGATGCCAAAGTCCTTTTGTTCCTTTGTTGTTTTCCCATTTCTCTTCCCATTCTTGTCTTATCCGGATTGCTGTCCAATATCTGAAATCTGTGAATGGAGTGGCCACATCCAATTTTTCATTGGCCGCTAACTGTGATTTTGCTGCCCTGTCGGCCATTTCGTTACCGTGTATTCCCACATGACTTCGGCACCCATTGAAGACTTATATCCACGTCCTGTGTTGTCAATTTCTTTATCTCTCTAGCTACTTCGTATGCTAGATAATTTTTAGTTTTGCCTTTTGGGATTCCCATGATTGTCTGTAAGGCACTTCTGGAGTCTGAACAGATGACCACTTTCTTTAAATCTGATTTACCGATGAATTGTAGCGCTTTAAGGATAGCAAATAGTTCGGCAGAGAAGCTCGAGAATTGGTTCGGCAGGCGGTATGCCTCTACGATGTTGCTCGCCGGGTACGCATAGGCGGCCGCACAGGCCTCCTCTCCCACCTTCGCTCCATCTGTGTATATCTGCGACCAGCCATTCCATCTAGTGTTTAAGATTTCCATCGTATTTTGAATCGCTTCTTCTGATGTGCAGAATTTCTTCGCTGTCATCTTTAGAGTAATGGTTGGATGCACACGAGTGGATAAGTCCGCTTTTTGCCATGGTTCAATCTCCGAATATAGGTCGTTGATTTCGTTTTTGTGGATCTTCCATTGGTTTGTTGATTTCCAGTAGTTTATAAGTCTCGGCGTCTTGTGAAGGTTTGGTGGTTTTCTTTGCATCTCGTGAGCTAATATCTGTATTTTCTTTACCAGAATGTGGTCTTTTTTAGAGCATACTTTTAACCAAAAGTTTAGTCCTATCTTTTTCCTTCGTAGGTATAGGGGAGGAATTACTGTTTCCGCTTCCATCGCTTCTATCGGAGTAGTCTTGATAAATCCACCAATTATCCTTATAGCAGCTGCTTGAACGGTGTCCAGTTTACTTTAGTAGAGTTTTGCTAGCGTTATCATAGAGCATCCCGCCATAATCGAGTCTGCTTCTTACCATGCTGAAGTATATATTGCGGACTAGCCGCGGATCAGCTCCCCAAGTCAATGATGCGAGAACTTTTAGCACATTTATTAGCAGTAGGGAGGACGCCCTCAGCTCTGATATATGTTTGCGCCACGTAAGCTTGGCGTCCAGCCATATACCAAGGAATTTCACCTCTTTCACCTGATCTATAAGTATACCGTTAACAGTTATTTTGAAGTCATTTTCTTGGAAGTGCCTATGTGTGAATATGCATATTTTGCATTTTTTGATTGTTAGATCAAGCCCTATCTGTCTCAGATTTTCCAGGATTACTCTTATTGCCGCTTCTAGGATCGATCTGGCTTTTTCTTTATCTGGATGTGAGACATAAATGACAAAATCGTCCGCATATTGAAGGAAATTCACCATTAGCTGGTAAGCCGTTGCGTACCTTGGTCGAGTAGATGTTGAAGAGGGTCGGACTCATTGGATCCCCCTGTGGAATGCCCTGGTAGACATGTCGGACGATTCTCTTCCCTTCTGCTGTTTGAATAATATTCACTCTACGTGAGAGATAATTGCAACACCAGTTTGTCAATTTGTTGGGAAGCTCTATCTCTATCATTGTTTCTCGTAGGATGTCAATCTGGAGATTGTTATAAGCATCTTTTATGTCTAGGAACGCTGCTGCATGGTAATTATTTCTGCCGTAGCTCAACTGGATGTCGGTGACCAGCGTACTAACGATGTCTATCGTACCGAAACCCTTGCGGAATCCCATAGTTCGAGGATCGAGCCTTCGATGGTGTTCTATGTGCCATTCCATCCTATTCTTGATCATCGTGCACATTAGTTTAGCTAGGCAAGGCACTAAAGATATGGGTCTGTAAGAGGAGGCGTCGCTCCTGTTCCTGTTCGGCTTTAATACGGGCACGATTACAATGTTTCTCCACTGCTCAGGGACGTATGATGTGTTTATCATGTCGTTGAAGATATTTAAGATTTTTTGCTTGGCTATTGCGGAAGGTTGTTGATCATGGAGTATGTTATCCTATCGTCTCCTGGAGCCGTATCCTTCTTCTTTATGGCACCTTCGAGTTCGTTCATGCTGAAGAATGGGTCTTCCGTTCTGTTGCTGTTTTCATTGGTCTCATGAACTGCGTTTCGTTCTAAATCTGTCGGTACATATGCCGGTGCAGTCAGTTCTATGAATTGTTCATGCGAGACTATCATCGGAGTATAAGTTGTTAGGTGAAGGCCGCTTTCCGTTAAACCATCTCATTTTCGCCCACATTTCCTGCGACGAAATGCCAGTGTTTGATTGTAGAGCAGAAATCTCTCCATCCTTGTCTCTTCGTTTTCCTGATCGTATTTCTAGCTTCTGCTGTTGTCTGTCTGAGTAACATGAAGTTCTGGATAGTTGGATCTTTTCTGTACATTTTTGTAGCCAGGCGTCGTCTTGCAATTGCTCTGGAGCATTCGGTAGTCCACCAGGGTTTTCTGACTGATCTTACTTCTTTCACTTATTTTATATTCTGGGATGCTTTCTTCTGCAGATTTACTTATTATGGCTTCCAGGTCATTGTATCGTTGTTGTGGGTCATTTGTATCTGAGTATGAATGCGCCATTCGCGAGTCGATTCTTTCTTGATATTGGATCCAATTGGCTTTGTTACAATTCCAGCGCCTCTTTGCTGGAATAGTCTTCGGGCCCATAGTGGAATCCAATGATATTTTTAGTACCAGATGGTCACTTCCTAATGTATCCTGTAGTATCTCCCACTTGGTCCTGGTCATCATGCATGCCGATATCAGAGAAATGTCGGGTGACGAGTTTCTTTGGTGTGGAGTCCCGAGTCTCGTTCCGTGTTTGTTATTCAGCACAGTAAGTGAAGACGACGTTATGGCTGACGCGAGTTCTTCGCCCTGAGGGTCCGTCTGTCCTGCCTGCCACATCGGGTGGTGTGCATTGAAGTCCCCTCCCACAAGACTTTTAGGTGGTAACTGGTTGAATATAGCATCCCAGTCTTCTTCCCTAGTGTTGATTTGAGGCGGCTTGTATATTACAGTCACATTCTCCAGGGGCGCTCTGTGTTTCAGGTCAACTGAGAGAACCTCTATGCCATTACTGGGCTCCACTATGTTTCTGATGTAGCTAGTAACATCAGTTTCTCACAAAGATAGCAACTCCACCGAAACCATTGCCCCTATCTCTTCTGTAGATATAGTAGTTTCTGTGCTTTACATTAGTGTCCCCTACGTAACCATGTTTCGGTAATCAGTATAACGTGTGGGGCGTGCTCCTCTATTGCTCTCTGTAGGTCATTCCATTTAGGTAGCAGGCTTCTGGCATTCCATTGTAGTGTTGTGAATTTCGACTTTCTATCCATTATCAGTTATGTTACCTATCTCCATTGTAGTATCACTCGCTCCCATTTCCTTAATTTCTTGCATGATGTTGCTGGTGGCTTCTTCCTGAATTTTTTGTATAATTTCCTTGGGTAGATTTCCTTTTAACTGTTGCATGATGGTTTTGATCACAATTTTCACTATGGTGCTAATACATTCAATATTCAGTTCCTTAGGAGGTGGCTCCGCCATCTGGACCGCATTTGTTTCTATTCTTTCTGGCACTGTCCTTATTTGAGGTAATTCCCTGTTAGTAATTGTCTTTTCTTCAGTTGCTGCTGCGCTGTAGGTTTTAGACTGTAAGGGGGGGAAGTCGGTTGGCTTGTGTTCGTATCCTCCTCCCATTACTATTTTGCTACCCAGCGCCTGTTTCTGCTTCAGCTCCTCTTGTTGTTTTCTAATTGGACACGCCTTGTCAGTCGCCTTGTGCTCACCCCCACAGTTGACACATTTGGTAGTCTCATTATGACAATTGGAAGCATTATGTTCCTCACCACATTTGGGGCATCTCTCTTTGCTTCTGCAATTGGTAGATATGTGCCCATATCTTTGGCACTTGAAACATTGAGTCACGGGGTAGACATATGGTGTCACCTTAAATCTTAGGTAGAAGATCTCCACTTCATCCGGTAAAAATTGGCTTTCGAATGTAAGTAGAACCGTTTGTAGAGGTTTTGTTTCAACTTTTCCATCCAGCCGTATTTTTTTGATAAATCGTCTTACCCCTACTAATTGGAGCAGTTGATTTAATGTTTCTAAGTAGTTCTTCTTCGTTGAGGTCTGTGGGAACAAATTTAATAACACCTTTGCATTCGACCCTGCTGGCAGGGATATATGCTTTTAATCCCAGTGACTGTAAGAAGTCGATGTTTTCCACGAAGCTGTTTGCTGCCTCCGCCTTTGCGAATTCCAGCATCATCCGGTTTTTACCCTGTTGGTTCATCCTCTGCAGTCCGTTAACTTTGTTATAAAATATTTTGCCTAGTTGAATTGGGTGAGGCATAAGTGCCATTCATCTTTGGCTCAATTGTGACTACATAAGGTGCTTGAGATTGACGGCCATATAGTCTGATACGTTGATGTGGGGAAGTTGGCTTGTCTTTATCCCCGCCTTCGCTTGTGGTCACGGGGTTAAGTTGGTCACTTTTTGTCTTACCCGCTATTTCTGGGGTGTGGTATGGTGGCTGCTGCGATGTTGTCATCTGCTTTGTAATCTGTTCCTTATTCGAGTTAAGTAATGTTTCTGACGTCGTTGGTTCTTCTTTATTTACCTTAGGTACAGCTCTTCTCTCCGAGGCTTTACGCTTCTTTCTGAGGTAATATTTCCCTTCTTCTTCACTATCCAAGGTAGATTCTTCCATCTTCTTTTTTGTAGACTCCGACATCTCTTGTTCTGATTGGTAGATAAATAAATCTTGCTTATCGCCAGTTGTTTTGGCTGTCACGCCACCACTAGATTCCGCCATTGTAACTTCTTTACACGCTGCGCCGCTGCCGACGAGCTGTAGCTGTTCTGACGTGCACTTAAATTCCTTTACACTTGTTTTAACAACTACTTTTGGGTTCGGATGTTGTGTCTCACTATAACTTGTTGTCACCGATACACTCACTTGGCGCTATGGCCACTCGCTCCGCTGTAGACTCACTTCACTACCGACACACACGTAAACAAGGAAGCACTCTCGTAGCTGCTAGACTAGATCCGTATGCGACCGTAGCTAAACGTGAACTACAATATAATCTTCTCGGCTGTCCAGCCAGATGGTGTTGTTTAAACACAGCGTTTCAACAGATGGCTCTGCCGTCTTCATCAGGTGTCAGATAGCTTCAGGTGTTGTAAGCTGGCTGTCACCGTCTAGACTAGCTTAGCTTCATATCGTATATACACTCAGAAATGGCGCGCAATTAGTTAATTAATTTTAACGTGATATTCGTTACTCGCTTATAGTAAATAGCGTTTAAAGTGACTTGTTGTAATCATGAAAACGGATTGGTTACTTATATTTTTGCCATCTAATGTAATCTTTGAAACGTCTTAAGACACTCGGAACAGGAATTACGTCATAAAGCAGTAACTGTTTTGAGCTATTACATGGTTCAGCGTAGCTAAGCAGGCGTTGTCTATGTCAGTATAATATGATGCCTTCAAAACAATCAGCTGGTTACTGTTAGCTGACAAATCTCCACTGATAACCAACGCACACTGAGCGTTAGTTAACGTAATATGTGATGTAACTCTTTTAAGTCAAACATGGCTGGACTTGGGAGAAGAGTATAAACGTGGATAGACGACACAGAAGAATATACTGTCTGTTGATTAGAATTCATAGAGAAGCGGTGTAATTGGTAAGTGTGAGAGTATGTTGCCTATAAAAAATATCGATTGCAGATGAAGTACAAAAACGAAGACGCAAAAGCTTGCAGACCTAACAACAAGCAGCTTCTCTCCTCCACTTTCCTCTGCAGTTAGTGTTACAAATCCTTTCATTATTTAATTTATGTACCCAAATCGTGGCTTATTTCTATGATTGTATCCGTCAATCTCTCTTTCCTTCGGAAATATGCGGGTTAAAATCATGGCACCTCCATCCAGACTTCGGTTTTCCATAGTTCGCCGAAATAGTTCCAGCCAAATGCGAGGGTGGTTCCTTCAAAAGGACACAGCCGAATTACTTGCAGTTCCTTGCCCCCAGTCCTTTCCCGCGTCTAATGACCACGACGTCGACGATGCGTAAAGAAAAAAAAGGATAAAAAACCAGCATAGGACATACCTCAACAAATACGGGACTTTATAGGTAGACTGTTGTGATACATTGATGCAGAGGCAAAAATTCTAGTAATACGGATGTTACAGCAGGACTACCACAAGGATGTGTATTGGATCCACTCCCTTTCTTTATGTTTGGAAATTGTCTTAAAGACAAAATCAAGAATAAGGTTATATGTTGTTACCTGTGGGGAAGTACAAGGTTTCGTTCAGGTTTTAGCGATTTAACGATACTCTGATGTTATTTCAGTACGAGTAGATAAATAACAAACTGAATTAAACAGCAAAAAGTGTAATGTAATGCGCATAACAAAAAAAAAGAAACAGAATCAATGCTAGATTTTGGTATTTAAAGTATTATTTGATATTTCAAGTGAATATAAGGAACTGATCAAATCACCCGTTCTCTAAGGAAAAAAAAGAAAAACACAAACACACACACATAAAGAAAAAGACAAACGAACAGACAGATAAAACACAAAACATGAACACACACACAGACAAACAAATACACACACACATGAAAACATAAAGAATACACAAACAAACATTCACACACACGCACACACACACACACACACACACACACACACACACACACACACACACACACACACACACACACATACACATACACACACGCACACGAGTGCCATAAAAGGGGAAAACATTCAGCTACCATTATGCTAAATATCTTAGCTGCATTTGGCAATGCGTGGGAAATATTCACAAACCCTTAAAGCATTTCGTAGTTCAGATTCACTGGTAACAAATTTGGCTAGATCGCATTCCGCCTACTTCGTGGCTAATGGTAACCAAGGAATCCTACCGATTGTGGGGGCCTACGAGTTAAGTACTTAACTCCAAGCAGTGGTGGATTTAGAATGAGGGGATTTTCGGATCCTCACGTAGGCACCATTCCAGAGAGTCTCCGTCATTTATAACTGCCAGCCCAGTCGCCCCTCAGACGAACCCACAATACCGAAGTGCTCTGGCAAGGGTGATAAAAAATGCTTTCTACGTGGTTACGATGCATTACTGTACGATCATCTAATACTTGTAGATAGTCGAAACAAGTGAAATAAATTTCAGTACAATGCAAAAGAGCACCAAAATAACTTTACTATTTTTGTCGTTAGTCTCTCGTCTGGTTTGATGCAATCCTCCATCTCTTCCTATCTTGAGCTAACCTCTTCATCTCAACTTTCTTCTTTATAACTAAATCCTCAGTTATCTGATTCCTACATTCTAATATCTGTCTTATACAATTCGTTTCCTCGACTCTTAACACACAAGTTTACCAGCCCCATACATGTCTTAAAATTTATTTCGTACTGTATCTATCCACTTAATTTTTAGCATCCTTCTATAATACCATCATTTTATTCTGGTATAGATAGTAAGTTTATACTCAAAAACTCACTTTATATTCTAAGTGGGACTTGTACAGCAGATATATATGAACAGCCCTGTTTTACGCGCTTAACACCACGCTAAATTGTAAAAAGTGCAATACAATGAGCATAACTAACAAAAAGAATCCAATTGTTCAGAAATACGAGTTAAACAATTCAGTTATTGATATGGTTGATTCTATGAAATATTTGGGAGTAACAGTACAAAGGAACATGAAATGGGACTTACACATTAATTCGTTGGTAGGTAGAGCTAATTCTAGGCTGCGATTCATAGGTCGAATATTGAAAAATTGTAATGAACAAACAAAGGAGATAGCGTACAAATCTCTTGTGCGTCCACATTTGGACTATTGTTGTGCCATTTGGGATCCGTTTCGTAAGGGGTTGATCGAAAGTATAGAGAAAGTACAGAGAAGAGCCGCTCGATTCGTGACCGCTTGCTACAGTCCTTATGAAAGCGTCACAGAACTGATTAGTAGACTAGGCTGGGAGTCTCTGGTAGATAGACGACGCACGTTTCGTTTAAACTTATTGGTAAACATGCGTACTCCCACTTTCACTGACGAGTGTAGTGAAATACTTCGTTCACCAACCTATTTGAGTCGGAATGACAGGATAGATAAGATTAGAGAAATAAGGTGCCGTAATGATTCTTATATGAATTCCTTTTTCCCTCGTACCATTAGGGATTGGAATGCACAACAAAGAGATTAGCTTTGGTGCTTAGCACCCTCTGCCACCCACAATTTTGTGAATTGCAGAGTATATATGTAGATGAAGAATAATTTGATCATAAATTGATACTTTGAAGAGATTCTGTCAGCGAACGCTGGAAACATTTTTTTATTTATCTCATTTACATATAACGCGGATAAAGTTTTTCATAAGAAGAGTAACGCATTTTGAGGAACCACAGTTCAACTCTTGATCCATCGATTTAGTTTTGGTTTTCCATGGTTTCCTTAAACCACTTCAGAGAAAAGCCGTGATGATACTTTTTAATGGGCCCTGAAGTTTCCTTTCCGTTCCTTATTCACAATCTTCCCTCAGCTGTAATGACTAAATCGTTGACAAGTCTTAAATCCACAGATGCAAAAATGTAAAAGAAAAACTATGAATGCTATATCTTTTGGGGTGCTCGATGTCTGCAGAAAGGTTAAACATGGTTTCGTGCGAATTCTGTACAAGAATAAAAGGCCAAAATAAATTGAGTCATGAAAACAAAGGAATATGAATGATAGCTATACTGAATGCTGTTAAGAAAAATCCAAATAAAACTTTGTTGGCTGGATGGAAGTTGCAAAGAGTAACTTGCAAACAGGGCTTAGGTTTCTAGGCATACTGTACTGACTCAGTAAGCGACGTCCCATGAAAATGCTCCCTACAGCACCACTCGAAAGTTTTACCAAGGTTTCTTCTCTGGCGTCCTTGTTTGTTCGTGATCGAGACAAACTAAAAATTACTTCCAAAATATTGACGGCTATGTCGACAAAGTACTCAAAAAAATTGAAAGTCATCTTGTATGTACGGAATAAGGTAGACATGGTCTCGTAGTTTAATTTCTTCTCTTATATATGTGTTACACGTAATTGCATACAATGGCGTAGCCATGATTTTAATCAGGAGCGGGGGAGAGCAGGCAAGAGAAAGCTGATAATTTCCATGCAACAAAAACGTTTATTAATGAAATACATTTATTTATGGAAAATATATTTATTTTAATACACTAACAGTAATCTTCGAGATTCTTCACAGAACCGATCTCGGCCACGTTATAACACTATGCAATGTGGAGAAGGACCTCTCTATGTTACCTGCTATACAAGGCTGCGCCAAGGAAATAAGGATTGCGTTTTTTGTCTCAGGAAAGAATATTTCCGACTCCTTTAGCACTTCCGTAAGGTGTAGTTCTCCAAGATTTTCTCTTGTCATATCCTTATCCTTCCATAGTTTATAACACAGTTCGGCTTCATTATCAAAAAATTCTACATTGTAGTGGTGGCAGAAACATTATGATTTCTTTTAAACTTTTAACTGGGATGTAGCTACATAAAACAGAAAACAGGTAAATTTTCACTAGCAGAACGCTGCTCCGGTGAAGATACCAAGGAATGTAAATAAGGGATGAAAATCGATCACTTCCAAAAATCCCATGGAAAATCGGCTGCAATTCTGGTAGAAGTGTTTAAAATGTTTTAGCTCTCCCTGTCCGCATTGCTGCGATGATCTTACATGATAGACATTATTCTTTAATATGGTTTATGCATGTTTACATATCACTCGTCTTTGATTGTAACGCAATGGCAATAAGTTCCAATATGCCTGAGTATTCAATCTAAAGCATATAATTAATTCTGAGTTACTAGCAGCGCAATTTAACTGGTAAGCACCTTTCCTCATTGCATCATTCCCTTCTCTAGAAATATTGGAAAGTCCATTGTCAATGTCTTCAAAATCTTCGTTAAAAATAGCAACACTTATATTTTTAAGACCAGCAGATCACACATAAAGCTGGAGTATTTGGCACGTACTTTCTCCGTAAAAAGATTCTCCAAAAAGTTTATGATGTACTCTATGGCGCTAATCGTGTTCCGTACTTCTGGAATGTGATTTAAATTATTTATGACCAAGTTAAGTCTGTGGGTTGCGCAATGAAAATACAAAACTTTTTTTATATTTCTCTTTAATTTTTTTTTTTTTTTTTGAATGCCATCAATTCACCCTTCATATCCTTAGTCAACACATCCGTCAGGTTAATGTCCTTTGTTTTCTAAAAACCTTTCTGTGTGTGATGCTATAATTTACCATGTATTGCCGTCAATTCTACGAATCCGAGAATTTTTTTGCGGATTGTATTTTTATCTTCGTCATAAAATCTGCTTGTGGAAAGCTGTTCTTTTCCAGCTACGTCTCACGACTCATCTGCCATTACAATATAAGCATAAGCCTTCTCTGCGGCCTGCATAATTTCACTTTTAATGACCAAGCTGCACAGGACAATGATTTCTATTTGAATCTCTAGTGAAACATACACGGCATTTTTCTTAAATGTTTCAATATACTGTTTCAAAACCGGAACACCTGAATTAATTCTTATTTTCAACAGATCTTCAAGAACAACTTGATGTTGCTCCTTACCTCTTAAAGGCAAGTCATGTGTACCACATAAAATAACCGAGGATATCATAGATAACACGATTTGTGGATTGTCTTCTACTTCCTTCTCCTTCCTTCTACTTCATCATTATATCCACAGGTATTTATTTCCGAGAAGTTCTTAGCTTCGTTAACTGCAGTTCATAAGCCGTAGAGAAGGAATCAACTGTTATTTAAAATTTATGTCTCTGTCTGTATCATCACGCAAAGATTGCTGGTCGTGTTTGATGGGATTTCAAATAATGTACCGTGGGTGAAACAGGGTATCTTTTATCGGAAAGCCGAGTAATTTAAGAAAAAACTCAGATTTCATATCAAAATGACACATACCCTGTTTCACCCATGGTACATTATTTGAAATCCCATCAAAATCCCACCAATAGCGTATGCGTGAATCGTGTCAAGCGAAAAGTGTATAATAATTTTTGAATAATATTATCTTAAATTTCTCAGCTATTTACGGTAGTTTACCCCTGGGACCACAAGCTGTAAATTATTCGAAACGCTATTAAAAACCAGCTAGTAGTTTTTTGTGTGTTGATCCATACAGATAAACATAAATTTTAAATAACAGTTGATTCCTTCTCTGTAGATTATGAACAGTGCACCAAACTGATTTTATCGAAAATGTCTTAAATGTTTAGACTTTCTTACTGTCACAGTCTTATTATAAGTATAGATTGCATACACACAATACATGATGTCTTTATCGTTAGCTCCTAAAATAAATCTTAATTGCAGAGAGCAACACAGTACTTGGTGTAAAGACTAGTAAAGAAAGATAGAACAATACTCTCGTACATATAATTAATGAACTGAAATTTACTCCGAAAGACAGGCACAATTATTTAGTTATAACTAAGAACCTTATTTGGAGCATTTGTCATTATTATTAGTAAATCAGTATTAATTGTGTACTGATGAGGCCTTTCAGAGCTATGAGTAGTGATCGTCATGATCTCCAAAAATGTGAGTTGTAGCCACCACGCCTATGGTTCAGTGGCGGAAGCCTAAGTGTTGCCATCTGTCTGCGATTCTTGCAACTAATGTTCTCTATACTAGATATATTTTTGTTTGTGAAATGTTTATTTTATGAGACGGAAATTGGGGAATGTCCCAACATATGCCTGGGTGAATGTGGAAAACCGCGATCAAGAGGGCCGGTACTTGGTCCCGTTGTACCTCCACGCGCGCAGCTACAATGGCGGGTTGTCATTTGTTATACGACACATTAAAAATAATGATACAATTATGCGCCAGGCTATATGATCACATTAATTCCAATTAGAGATTTCTTACAACCGGCAGAAGAAACCAAGACCTCAACTTTATTACTGCTATAATATCTCTGGACCTCATTATTCGATACAACGCTAAACTGAATGTGCTTCATGAAAAGTATTTGAAGCTGAATATAAAAACAATACTGCATAACATAACTAGTTTTATTAAACGTCATTTACGACTAATAAGAAAAACAAAAAGAAAAAACTATTATTTTAATTGTAGTTTAAACGGATATTTGGAGATGTTACTGAGGTGCATGAAAAGGTAAACTTTAAGTAGAAATTAAAGCAAAGGCGTACCTCTTGTGTAATTTCCACCAAGATAAATAAAAGTAGCATACACAACAATTCGTTAGCTTTATTAGAAAATAATATGCCACTTTAAAATAATTTTAACGGAACTTGCAAATAAACTCCAATGAAAAGAGGTGAATAATAGGTATATAACATTTATCTTTATTACTCTAAACTTATTTATACGGTGTGTATTATCCTAAAAGTACCGTGAATGGTGGGTGAGCGGTAAGGTTCTGGGTTTCTCATCTGCGAGGACGCGGGCTCGAATCCTCGTCCGGGTATCCAGATTTATATTTTACATGGTTTCCCCAAAATCACTCAAGGCGAATGCCGGGATGGTTCCCTCAAAACGCCGTGGCCGAATTCTTTCTATTTCTCCGACCACAAAAGGCTGAGACTCTCTATATAAAATCTTAAACAGCCGTTATGAATGTCTCCTACAAATGAATTTTGCATCTGTATGTTACTCGTGTTTTGGAACGTAATTACGGATGAATAAAAGCTATTTATGATTCAAACAGGCGCATGGTAAATCAGAATTTCCAAGTTGGCTCAGTAGCACAAAAGAGTTATTCTCATGCAGAAATAAAGCTAAAAATAACCTATGATATCATTCGTCTAACAATATTTACGTCGATTATTGGATTCAATGTTCTCAGAATAAAGAGAACGACGGAGACCTGGAGATTTATGACCTTCCTCAGAATTCATGGCATAAAAAATCAGATTTCACCTAAAATGAAAACGGGAGCGCATTTTCCTTTGTTTCCTTCACGTTTCATCCTGTATCCACTATACATTCTAGGAGAAAATGAAATGCAAAGTCAGTGTTTTATTAATTTAAACTCTTCAACAGTAAAAAGATTCGGCAATTCTGTTATCATAAGAAATGCATTAACGGAGCATCTACGGAATGCCTGGGAGAACTGTAACTGGTGCGTGCACGATTAATGTTACAATCTGGCGTTCTGGAGGACGCTTGTTCGATTCCCGCTTCGCGTATCCTTATTTCGAGCTTCTATGATATACTGACAACAGTCCAAGCGAGAAAAGGAATAGTCCATTTGTATAGGCCAGGACTGATTTGGTTCCGCTTCTTCACCTACAACATTCTGATGACCTGATCGTCGGCCAGGCGTACGTATCCCTCACCAAAAAAAAAAAAAAGAAGGTGTAGGGAAGAGGAGTCGCTAGCAGAAAATGATCACAAAAATGCATTCCATTTTTTTTTATGAATGAGCAAGTAAAAAACGTATTACTGGAATAAGCTACGAATAAAGCGCTAATCGATCCTAAAATTGCCTACTGCTGTATAAAAAAACATGGATTTACGAAAAAATGAACTTAAAAAGTTAATATTTATGTTTATTCTACAGGATAATTGCAAGAGAAAAAAATTAATTTTAAAAGATACCAAGTAAAAAATCAATATACTTTGTCTTCTTATTATTCCACTATCAAATTGTAAATTATATCAAAACGATAACGATGAAACAACATAATCAATAGGTTTTTAATAAGCTACAGTTCCTCAAGATTTCACTGGGACATTTTCACATTCTTTCTTCTGTGATTTTTTTTTTTTAATATAGCAAGATAATTGGGTACACATTTTAACTTTTTGAGATTGGCATCAAGGCTGAACAGACCTTCATAATAATCTGAGGTATGAGGGTGTTTCAAAATTAAATTACAAACTGAATCTTGCGTCTAATAAAAGAAATAAATGCCGAAGTTGATAGTACTGTAAGATGGAGATCACATATTATCCTATTACAACCGTAGAGCAGTTAACAGAGGTGGCTCGGCATCAATCTTCTCTGTCCCCACTCGCTGCCCTTAATCCTACGTTTGAAACGGGAATTCGTCACTCGCTCACCTGGATACAGCGGTCAGTTCGGATGTAGGTGACGTGAGGAGTGGGCTAGGGGAACATGACCTTGAGCCTCCAGTTCGGAGTGAACAGGGTATAACATCCATTGTTATTTGTTCTACATGCATGAGAATAGCAGAAATGCATCCCGGCATTGGACAGCTCAACATTTTTTAAATATTTTCCAAGGTTTTTAGGGTTACGTACCTCCCGCACGGAAACGGAAAACGCCTTCTGCCAGTCTATCACAGAACTCTCGCTCTTAAACGAGAAAAGTTTCAAGCTTCAGATTTTAACATGTTATCTATTACGTTGAATCAAAACGGAATGTACCATTTATTATACAATTCCTTTACCTACCGCAGTGGGTAGCAATGTTTATACATCTCGTCAGGTAGGGGAACAGAACGTGCGTTGCCGTCAAAACTGACAATTTTTGAACATGTTTGCTACTGCGTCTGTCTTGAGAACGGTATTATATCCAATATATGCCCTATCCCCTATTTAAACAAAAAAGCCTAAAAAACACATATATCTAATATAGGTTTTAAGTAACATGAAAAACAAACAAACGTTTTTAGATTGCGATTACTTTGCTTTGCAAAAACACTATTTCAGTGAAAGTGCTCGTAACTCAAAGTGAATCATATGCTAATTATTTTTACAGGTGCTACCTTACCTATATTACAAATTTCTGCATGTGAGTGAGGGGTTCAAAAAACATCATGAAAAAGCACCGCACCAATTTGGATGAGTTTTAAGTTTCAAGGTTTATGCTCTAGATTTAAATCTGCACTATAAGTGACTGGGGAACGGAGCGAGAAATGATAAGTCGTTCGTACTGAGAACAGGCGCCAGAGATCACACTGCATCTCAGACGATCACTACTTTCAGACAGATCCACCAAAGAACACGCTACATCACTGATAATCTCTTCACGATTTTGATTCTGATTTTTATTATTTTTATTGTTTATTTCTTCAGTTTTCTGAAGTACACTAAGGTGACAAAAGTCATGGGATACCCTGATAATAGCGTGTCGGTCCTCCGTTTGCCCAGCGAAGTGCAGCAACACGACGTGGCATGGACTCCACGAGTCGTTGGAAGTCCTCTGGAGAAATATTGACCCATGCAGCCTCTATAGACGTACATAATTCCGAAAGTGTTGCCGGTGGAGGATTTTGTGCACGAACTGATCTCTTGATTATGTCCCATAAATGTTCGATGGGATTCATGTCGGGCGGTCGGGGTGGCCAAATTCCATCGTTGTTTGGGTACATGAAGTCCACGAATGGTTGCAAGTGGTCTCCCAGTATCTGAACGCCATGTAAACACAGCCCACACCATTATGGAGCCACAACCAGCTTGCACAGTGCCTTGTTGACAACGTGGGTCCATGGCTTCATGGGGTCTGCGCCACACTCATATTCTTCTATCAGCTCTTACGAATTGAAATCGTGTCTCATCTGACCAAGCCACTTTTTTTCCAGTGGTCTACGGTTCAACTGATATGGTCACGAGCCCAGGAGCGCCACTGTTGGCGATGTCGAGCTGTTAGTAATGGCACCCGAGTCGGTCTTCTGCTGCCATAGCCCATTAAAGCCAAATTTCGCCGGACTGTCCTAACGGACACGCCAGTCGGACATCCCACATTCATTCCTGCGGTTATTTCAAGCAGTGTGGCTTGTCTGTTCACACTGACAATTCTACGCAGACGTCGCTGGTCGCGCTCATTAAGAGGCAGCGGTCGACCACTGCGTTGTCCATGATGGAAGGTTATGCCTGAATTAAGGTATTCTCGGCACATTCTTGACACTGTGGATCTCGGAATGTTGATTTCCGTAATGATTTCCGAAATGGAATGTCCCATGCGTCTAGCTCCAACTAGCATACCGCGTTCGAAATCCGTTAAATCTCGTCGTGTGGCCATAATCATATAATCAACCTTCTCACACGAAGCATTTGACCATAAATGAAAGTCCTGTCCAGGTACTGACTATTTATACAATTTGTAAGCGACACTACTGCCATCTATATATTTGCATATTTCTATCCCATGACTTTTGTCACCTCAGTGTATAGTAAGTTAGAAGACACGGAAAATATTAATGATACAACTATATCAAAGATTAACCCTCCAAATTGTGGAATTTAATTTAAACGGTTGTTACTAAAAGTAAGCAAGAGCTAAAGCATTACTACGCACACCAAGAACCGTGAGAGCGAAGCAACGGCATTATGCTAGCTGATAATAAAATAAAAAAAAAGATTACGATTGAATGATTGAATAATTGACTACTGGTTCTAGAAACTATTAAACTGGAGAATCCACATGTCAATCGCATAACAGTTACTCCATATAATGATTTATCTTCATTATACGTAAATCATAGATTGCATCTTAATTAGTTAAACCTACTTCCTTTTTTGCCTACACAAATTATCACACCACACTTACTTACACCTGTATATTTTATGCATAGGAACGGTCACGATGATATTTTGTGAAATAGATGCTATGACTTTAAGTTCGATACTCATCACTTATTGGATCGTAACAGTCAAATAGATGATGGCCGCATGAACAGATTCCATGGAACCTTGAGTCATTCCACCTCATGACAATTTCGTCCAATGGCTTTCTTGAGATCCAGTGCAAAGTTTTCTCGCGTAGACCTCGGCCAGTCGCTCTTCAAATACTTCGAATAGTTGAATACAGGATATTTCTGTTCTACAGGGGTGGTTTTGATAGCCTTCTAAATAAGTTGGTGCCACCTTTAAAGCGTGCTTTCATGATCGCTTTGTTCGCACACCGACAAACTGTTTCTGTTACTACACCGAGCATGGTGGTGTAACGGTTAGCGTTCTGGCCTCGCTTTGGGACGCCGGTTCGAATCCCCGTCCGCGAATCCAGATTTGGGTTTTCCATGGTTTCCAAAATCACTCCAGGCAAATGCTGGGATACTTCCCTCAAAAGGCCATGGCCGAATTCCTTCCCATTCCTTGCACCCCATCCTTTCCCGTCTCTAAAGACTTCGCTGTTAAGAGACGTTAAGCTGTTAAAAAAAAAAAATCTGTTACTGCAGTGCAACGTCGCATGTCGAGCAATGATTTTTTACACCAAGCTACTGACGTCTGGCGTACTACACCTGTATTAATTGAGGTCATTAGTATAAAATCTTAAATACACAAGTATTCACTTGTACATGGCCGGTTTTAATTTTTTTTCGGAAAATTGAGTGAAACCTAAAAGACGATTTGGTGTGGAGATGCTGAAGTCCATATGTATCGACAAGACATTATATTTCTCGAAGGATGTAAGCTGTCGTAAAATTACGTTCGATGAAATGGTAGGAAACGTATTGAAAAGTAATTAAGTATTTAATTTAGAAGTTTTTACAGAATTTTCTGGTAGCACTATGCTACAGCAGTAACTTCGTGTGGTCTTAATGACCAAGTGGCAGTGCAATACGCGTCTATCGTACTCGCATAACCTATCCCAGTAATACTACTGAAGAAAAGGGACATGGATTTTAATGTCGAATCTGCTCCCCGCAGCGCCCTAGCGTACCTTGCGCTAACAAAGCAAAGCTTTGCCGGGGGTGAAGGTCAGTTTTAAGGGCCGTAAAAATTCTGGTCTAGACAGAACTCTCGCTCCCCCAGTCACGTGACAGCACTGCGCAGCTAAGTACTAAGTCTCATTTCTTTCAAGTTTCTGATACTGTACCTGATGGGTCACTGGAATTTTTGAGGGCATTTAACGTGATCCTGCTAACAAAAACTGCTTTAGTTTTGAGCGATACTTTATGAGCTTATCACGGTTCGGCATTTTTTTCCCCATGACCTTAAAGGAACCATAGCGGCATTCTCCTGGTGTGATTTCGGGAAACTGTGTATAAGTACTTTTTTTTTTTGCTGTCATCAGTCTTTAGACTGGTTTGATGCAATTCTCCATCCCTTCCTATCCTGTGCTAACCTCTTCATTTCTACATACCCATTACAACCCACGTCCTCAATTATCTGCTTAAGTACTTCTTTAGGATATCTAATTTTGCCACATCTTTTCACAATTGATCTGTAACATAAATACAATTAAGTTTTTTTTACCTTATTTTATCACGCCAGCAAACAAATTTTTGTGTTCTTATTTTTGAATAAAAATCAGATTACTGTTTTGTGTTCTTGTTATCTTTCACAACTACTAATGCAGGCTCACCTTACATTTATTGCATTTGTCGTCATCCACTAAGGAAAAATATTTATCCTTCTGTTTCATCTATTAGATTGTGCTCCTTTACTCAAGTAACAGTGGTTTAGCCTTTAACCACTTTTAAAAACTTTATTTATTGATAAACTTTACATCTCTCAACTGGTAACTCATATATTTTTAATTATTGGTCTTCGTCGATTACAATATTTACAATAATTACAATAATTACAATATTTACAATAATTACAATATTTCGTATTAGTTTTATTTGATTACAGAAAGTTTATCATCTATAAATGTTTCTCTATAAATACATATTACCGAGTGTGGTGGTGTACTCACCTCGCATTCGGGAGGACGCCGGTTCGAATCCCCGTCCGGGCATCCAGATTTTGGTTTACCATGGTTTCCCAAATCACTGCAGGCAAATGCCGGGATGCTTCCTTCAAAGGGCCATGGCCGAATTCCTTCCCATTCCTTGCCCCCCATCCTTTCCCGTCTCTAAAGACCTCGCTGTTAAGAGACGTTAAGCAGTTTAAAAAAGAAAAAGAATACATATTTTACCGTTACGGTAAGTGCCACCTTATGTGTTAATTTAATTTAAATTGCTGTAAAGAGCTTTTGTTTTACTTGTGTTATTTGAGTCGTAGCAGCGTACAGAAGCTGTCATCAACTACATAATTACCTGCAGGGACGTATGTAGATTTTATTCGATCTTTGATTTATTGTCGTGATTAGCAGTTTCTGTAAATCAGATTCAGTTGTAAGACTTTGACTCACATTAAAGCATCAGTATTTTATCAGTCCGTCAGCAGAATGACTCTTCATGTGTTTCGCTCAGTACTCTATAACTCTGTTGTATGGGTACGAATATCGCTTTCACAAATAAAATTCTGACACAGATATTGGTATTATCTTATACTATTCGCTGATAGATGTGGATACGCTCTTTCTATTTGGAGGAGCAGAGGTTTTAGGGGTAGACGGAGCTTATAGCACTATTTGGAACGAATGACATGAAAAAATTCCTTAAAGAATAATAATTTTCACGGCCTCCCAAAACCGTTTTAGCGGCAGTCCTTGCGTTATTAGTAAGCACTAAGCACTGTCTTTAGACACTTTTTCTTTGGTTTGGATTATATTTGTAAGAACATAAAAAAATTAATTGTTTAACTGTCAAAATAAGTTCATTTTTGTTGTTATATAGAATTTGGCCATTTATAGATCACTTGGATCATAAGACTATTTTCCTTCTCTTCCCAGAACTTCTTCAAGCGTTTGCTGATACTTTGCCTATATTTATCCGACATCATTTTCTTGGGTTGTAGTTTCAGTTGAAATTGTACAACGTATAAAGTCTTCTCTGTTGCTAATAATGTCTTTCGTTATCTCGAGTCTATCCCCTCTTATTTATTTTAGCTATCCTATTGTGTTTTTTATTTACAAAAGTAGTCGATTATTTTCTTGTTAAACATTGTCTACTCTGTAAAAGTGTTATAAAATGTTAGTCTTCTTGTCTAACTGTGTATTTAATTTTCTCTATGTTATTGTACAAATATCATTTTTTTCCTTTTTCTCAAAGTAATTCTGATGCATATAGCGCCTGGAATGATATATATATATACATATATATATATATATATATATATATATTGATCCGTATATCCGTGAGTTTGTAAGCCATTTCCATCTTCCTAACCCTATCTTTGCTGGATTTACTATCCAGTCCATTTGACTGTATCCAATATCTAAAGTATTTGAATTTATAAAACCATCCAATCTTTCCATGTCGAATTTTCGATGTATTTTTCCCCACTGTGTCTATATGGAATGTGTTTAGTTTTAACGTATGAGATATTTAATCCTGCTTATTAAGCTGAAATTTGGTGGAGAAATCTGTCATTATTTTAGCTTCTATTTCACTTTTGTAAATTATTGCAACATCGTCAGCAAAAGCGCGACGTTTTATCTCAAATCTTCCTCTTCCTTGTCCTCGATGTTCTTCTCTCACTCTCGTATGATCTTGTCTAACACCAAATTGAAATGGATTAGTGAGAGTCCGGTATCTTGCCGCCCTCCTAAATAAATTGTGGAGGATTCAGAAATTTCATCCAAGAATTTAACTTTTGAAGTCATATCTGTGAGAGTCTGTTCAATCAATTTCCTGTTGTTCTCATCTATATCCAGTTCCCATAACGGAAGGAAAAGTGTTTTTGTAGTCGTAGGCTTTTTAGAATTCGATAAGATCACTACTGTGTTGAGGTTCCATCTTGCTTTAATTCTAAGGATTGTTTTTTAAACTGGATACCTGTTCTGGACATAATCTGTTTTTCGTGAACCTTGGTTTGTATTCCTGTTTTTATTTGCTTATGAGTTTACGCCTCGTCGACGTCGAGATCATTAGAGGCGGGAAAGTACTGGGGGCAAGGAAAGGGAAGGAACTCATCCATGGCCTTTTGAAGGAACCATCCCGGCATTGGCCTGGAGTGATTTGAGGAAATCATAGAAAACTGAAATCTGGACGACCGAACCGGGATTCGATTCCGCTTCCTCCCGAGTACGAGGCCGGAGCGTTATTCATCCACCACGCTAGGTTTATATTCCCCTATAGTGTGTCTCACTTACTTTGCTATCTTCTATAAAAGCACTTGGAGAAAATTTTGTATGAGACTGTTTGTGACGAAATGGTTCCGTAATTTTTGGAATCTAACATGTCTACTTTTTTGTGTAGTGGATACATTAGTACCTCTTTCCATTCATCGGATTTTTTTTGAAGCTTTCAGCATTTCTTGATAACTTTGTGCAAGGATTGAGCTGCCAGTTTTCACATCTCCGCTAATTTATCACATCCACCTGGCTCTTTGTCGTTTTTCAGCTGGCCAGTGTAATGTTTTATCTAACCAAGTGTTGGTCCTGAAGGTGGAATCCGTTGTAGCGAGTGTGTGCGAGACTTTGCGATGGTTCTTCACTTTTTTGGAGTCTTAAAATAAATAAGGGTATTATATAACCTTTTTCATTTTGTTAAGAGTTTTTTTATTCAGAGCAAACTTTTATTCTGTAATTATTACAAAATATATTTTGACTGCATGACATAGTTTGAGAGTGATCATAAGCCGAACAATTATTAACATCATAATGTCAATACCCTGCTACTCCTTTTGGAAAATGTATATTTTACAATAAAGTTTTCGTAAAGCAGATTGATCGCATAATCTATCACAGTTTTTTTTATGCATTTGTATCAAAAACTGTAATCTTGAAGAGGAAAGATTTATCGAATCTAAAATTCGTCTATCCTAAGTTTTAAGTTTGCTGTTTTAAGAATTTCTTCCTAGGACCAAACCCTTACAACGAATCCAAAGTTTGCGTTTAAAGTCTATATCTCAGTTATTGAGAAAATCAACGGAAGTGAAATATTCATTTCATAAGAACCATCAGTGGAATGTCCATGGAAATGTATATATTCGTCTTTACGCCTCGTGGATGACGAGGATATTTTTTGTTTATGCCTTAACACTTTGTTGACACCGAGGTAATTAGAGGCGGGAAAGGGCTGGGGGCAAAGAGCTGGAAGAAATTCGTCCAGTGCCTTGTGAACAAACCACCCAGGAATTTGGGGTTTCGGGGAACCATGGTAAACCTAAATCTGAAAGGCCGGACGGGGATTCGAACCCTAGGTCCGTGCGTTACCAATCACCCACCTGGCTTGCAAGCTGATTCCTGTAGAGATTACTTCCCTTTTAACTTTAATTTTAACTGGTAAAAAGCTGTGAAAGCGGCATCAATCGTTTAACATAGAAACCGCTCACATCAAATTTCCTGTACATCAACAAGTTATTTTATCTTTAGGCACGTAATACTGTAACTATTCAGCCATTTATCATTATTGGTATGTTTTTGTATTTTAACTTTAGTCCGTGTTTTATCACAATTCACACTTGTGCCATTATCGTTTCACAACAGTCCGGGCGCTGCGATTCCCTGTATACTGAGGGCCCAGGGAGCTACTATATGATTTATGGTTGGCTATCCTCTTCTGATTTATTGGCTTTTGAGCGGTCTCTTGTGTACCGGCCGCAGGAAACAATGTATCATCTAAAGCGATACACCAAGGCGACAGAAGCCCCTCACAATTGAGTTCACATGGGCTTTTTATTTTATTTGCTGAAAAGGATAGCTTCAAATATAACAGTCGAAATGGAAGATATACGATACAACTCAGCGAATAAAAAGAGAGAAAAATGGATAAGGAAAGAGAGAGATAAAAAGAAAAAGAAAGTGTTCTCCGTTCAGATATTTCCTTGAACGAAATGATACTTGAAATGTATGTAGATATCTTACCAGTTTTGGAATATTACTGGAACGTGCAACACTAAGAGTATTTTTGTAGAAAGTTATGAACTGTGTGTTTAGTTTCGTAATTAGAGTTGGAATAAAAAAAAATAAACTTCAGTTAAATGACGGAAAGTAATTTCTTTTAGCAGATTTTAGTGAATTTTTTCAATCCATTCTTTTTCACACTATTTACGCGTTTTTGTAAAACACAAAAAGTTACTTCCTCGTCAGTTATCGTAGTCAATTCTAAGTAAAACAAACAGTTAACGTGCTTCTCCAGTGATGGAACATTACCGGATTGTTTATAGTAAGAGATACTTTTAGTAGTTTTGTCAAAAACATATACCGAGCGTGGTGGTGTAACGGATAGCGTTCTGGCCTCGCATTCGGGAGGACGGCGGTTCGAATCCCCGTCCGGGCATCCAGATTTGGGTTTTCCATGGTTTCCCCAAATCACTCCAGGCGAATGCCGGGATGCTTCCTTCAAAAGGCCATGGCCGAATTCCTTCCCATTCCTTGCCCCCATCCTTTCCCGTCTCTAAAGACCACGTTGTTATAAAGGGACGTTAAACTGTTACAAAAAAAAAAAAAAAAAAAAAAAAAAAAAACATATGAGCTGAATTTTGCGTTGTATTTTTTTTTAATTAGAGTTTAAATAAAAACAACTGGGTTTCAGCAGAATTCGATGAAGTGATTAGCCAGATTTCTTATCGCTGAATCAATTTCGAACATTTTTTTCAATTCCTTCATTTAATATTTGGGACTACGTGTTTTATATTTATAAAACATACAAAATTTCTTCTTCTACAATTATTCCAAACAAATTGAATAAAGTGGACAGAGTTATATAAGTTTGATATATTTTCGGTTTGATTCACACCAAATGTTTAACAAAGTTTTTTATTTAATGTAATGCTACAGTGTAATTATTAGTTTGCTAGCATTATTTTATACATAACTTCGTTGCAATTGTATCAGCAGAAATTACGGAATGATAATTGTTCAGGTGGAAAGAAAAAGTAATATTACATGGAAAAATTTTATTTTTAAGATGTGCAGAATGTGTAGAATTTGGGTACAAAGATGGATATGAATGCTGACATAACCTTCGTCTCTCCGCAGTTATACTAGTATCTGATTAATTTACAAAATCAGATAAAGTGGATAACCGTATTCCTACAGCGAGGAGAGTGGCCATTTCAGTGGTCATAATCCCTAGATTCTTTCGTAGCTATATAATGTTGGTTACTGAAAACTGTGATGAATGGTGGCAAAAATCGAACATTTTTATCTTTGCTGGGCCTAGAGAACAGCAGTCCCATGTTAGGTCTGTGTGTTTATTTACTACTGTAGGCTTTGCGATTAACAAAAGCAACTCAGTTTTAGATAAACTGTTGACATTGTATTCCAGTATGTTTAATGACGTGTGTATATATCAGATGGATATGCATGAGGTATTTATTAATAGTCAAGGAAACATGGAAAAGTCACAGAATTTTTCATATACTTCTATCACAATCAGACATTCTGAAAACCCTGTGATACCAACTGCCCAGAGGAAAGAATCCAGCACCAGGGTTTGATTCCCGTTATTTTTCTTTCTGTTTGTGATTTATGGCTCGATGACTCGTAGACGACAAAGTCATTAGAGCCACGATAGGGTAATGGGCAAGGAGCGGGAAGGAAGTAGTAGGTTTTTTTTTTTTTTTTTTTTTTTTTTTAAATGGCATTTGGCTTCCTAAGGCCATACAGCCAGCTCAAGTGTGAGTTTAGTTCATCAAGTGCTTTTCAGTTTCTCCATGTGTATATTATTATCATTCAAGTAATTCTAGACACTCCACAGGACCGACATGACAAGCACACTCACTTACAACACTTAAACACCCATGCCCTCGGCCGGACTCGAACCGGCGACCTTCAAGGAAGTAGTTTATGAGCGATATGTAGGAAGCCAAGAAAACCAAAATCTAGATAGCCGGACCAGAAATCGAACAAGGATTATCCATAATCTGCGTCAGAGTACAAGCGATTACCAAGGAGGATGTAACGCCCCCGAGGGAGAAGTTTCTCGCTGCCCACAGTGTTCTTACAAGTGTGTATGATTGTTCACTGTAGAATGTTGTAGCTCAGAGATGAAAGAAGGGAGTGGCGTACTCTTTAGAAATACACCATAGGGACGAATCACCATCAACAATGTTTTATAACCTAGCTCTATACACATAGCGAAATGAAAATTTCTCCCATCACCAGTACTCGTACCAGCTGACCCCGTGTCAGCGCAGGACACCATCACAGTGCCCCAACCAACAGCCAACGGAGTGCGCATTTCACCGTAATAGTAGACCACAAAGCTACTTCCGACCCACCATGTTCGGTGCAAGCATGTTCTCCTCACCTTGCTTTGCGGAGAACTGTTTCGATGATATTGAGCAGATATTAGAAACCACTTGCCGTGGTTAAAATAAAAAGCATTATCTTAATAAGTCTTGTGTTGGTGCAATAACATCGGCGCGTGAATGAGTCTTTTTTTTAAAGTAACTTTTCATTTGATTAATGTTTAGCAAAACAAATACAAATCTATTTATCTACTTAGTCTCTCCTATTTCCTGTACTTTTTGTACCGCACTGACTATTTTATAATTTCTTCTTCATAAAAATTTGTCGCATGTAGGTGCAGTCAATTGCATTCTAAGTCTCATATCTCTTCGTAGATGGAAAATTCCATTACAACTAAATCTTTTATGAGGCTTCAAAACAAATTGCAGTTACTTGGTCACAAATATAGACTTTACGGTGGATTATAAAATTCTGTCCTAAAACGCTAAAAAAAAAAGTCTGAGAAATAGTATTCCCATTTGCATTAAACATTCTTGACACGGCTGTTGCACCTCAACATCACGCAGACAGTTAATAGACACACGTTGCGCTTGTGGACAAGCATTGTTCTGCTGAAGATTGGCACCACGATACTGTCGCATGAGAGGAAATAAATGAGGACGCAGGATGTCCGTGACGTATCTCTGTTTCGCCCCTCAGTCACTACCAGCCGCGACCTGAAATCATACCTGATGGTTTACCAAACCATGACGTCAGGAGAAACACCACTGCACCTTTCCAAAACACTGGAAGAATTGGACTTCTCCCCTGGTACCACCGTACTCACCGACGATGGTCATCCGATGTATACTTGTTTTCCGATGGCAGGCGCATATGTGATGGCGTTATGATGTGATTGGTGGAAAACACGTCGATCCTCTCTTGCGGTCGTCATACTTGGTCGACCGGAACCTTGACGATGAGTATGCCCGCCTCCGTTCCCATGCAGTCCAACATCGAGCCAACGCCACATCCGAATGCCCCACAAATCTGGATATTTCTCGATCCGTCCAGCCAGCTAAATGATGGAGTCCCACAATGAGGTCCTTTTCAAGTGTAAGAAGTTGGATTGATATCTTCTCGGTGCTCCAGTTTTTTGTCCGCATGACCGACTCTCATATTACTGAACGAACCTATATACACATGAAGTTGACTGAAAGAAAAATACACCCAGCAGTTCTGGCTGAGGTCGTTAAGGTACAGTCATAAAGGATTCAATGATTTAGGGACTGCTTCACCGTCAGATCACCAAGCTGCTTGCTTAGTAGCTATTCCGTTTACAGTTTTAAGGTAATTTACTGTAATAATCCTGGCGAAAGCAGAAATGACCTCTCCACTTTTAAGCCCAAAAATACAGGTTTCACGAACATAATACAACGACACACATCAGTACAAAGCTGGCAGATAAATGGCCACTGTGGTTACCGTCTGTATGCTTGAAAACTCTTTATTGACTTTTGTCCGTTTATTGAATATCAAACCTCAAAGCAAAATTTAGTTTTTTTCTGGCTGTATAACACACCAAATAGTGAAAAATACCTTCTATTACATATGAGTATTGTCTATTTCCATCAAACAGGAGCAGTACAAAATGCGTATTGCATTACGTATTGGAAAAATCTGTTGCCGTTTGCAAAGGGAATAACTCTCAGAGATCGGTCAAGAATGGAAACTTTTTGATGACATTTTGCGTAGTAAGTTTGAGTTATGGCACAAAAATTCTGATGAACGAATTTATACTGGAGCATCATTCGCTTCCGTTGCGGCCATCTAACCTAAACAGTCATTCCTACAGGGCAAAGCAGACCTACACTTTCATGCGACATCTGAACCACGCCAATGAGCAGACAAGCCTAGGAACTAACAGTCACCAATCAAACAGACTATCACAGAACAAGCCCATTTGTATTCGTATCGAAGCAAGAAAATATTTTGTTTAGAAACAACTAAACTTTTGCAGATAAATAATTTCTTTCGAAGGAAAAAGTTTGACATCTCAGAGGCTACTTGAGACAAAAAATTTCAATGTTAACAAATTCAAAACATTTTTGAAAAAATGAAGATTTTTCCCAGCGTATTGATGGAACGTAATCTTCACAGATGTCGAGGAGTAGGATGTAGTGAAAACACAACGACTGGAAAACTGGCTCTTTTTTTTATCAGGTCTATTATTGCGTCCTTCGATTACAAGCTCACTGTGAAATTCATCTGTAAAAAGACAGCGCAATCATTCCAAACTTATTTTCACACCATAATAAGAAACGAGGAACTGCACTGGTAGGAACGAGTTCTTTATAACAGCATCGAAGCGGTTTAAAAAAATGGCATTCGGCTTAATTGCCAGTCAGCCAACAACTTTGTTTCTTTTATTCCTCCATTGTGTATATAGAATCTTCTAGCATTATTCATGAGCACAAGTGAAAGTAAAACACTTAATTAAAACCACCAATATCGTAGGCCGGACTTGAACCGGCGACTCCATCAACGCGAAGCCTGCTCGTTAGCATCGAAGTTATTCAAACCAGGATGTTACTTGGTGGAAAACGAGTGAAAATAAGAAGGCTCTGTTAAATCGATAGGCATTTCTAGAAAGCTTCGGATTGAATGTATAGATGACATAAGTATTCATTCGCATTCGCATACGCTGTTCCGCTGTGATGAATGCTTCGACACTATCAGGGCGATGATGCAATAGCAGCGCGGGTGCGCCAAGGCTAAACTCGGAACCGCAAGTCCATGACAAATATCTTTACGACATTCCACACACATTAAGAAAGACAGTCGTTATAACCACTATCAGCAAATTCAGTGATATGACCTCCTAAAGTTATGAGTCTAGAAATTTCACTTCAATGAAGGATATGTTTCTTAATCAATGCACCTGCTTCAATGATGGACTGGTCAGAAGCAAAAGCCTTCGCTGGTCACCAAATGAATAGGGATCGGAAATGTATCCATGAGTAAACTGTTTATGTTTTGTTCCGTTCGCGATGTATTAATTGTTTAAATATTTTAGATTTTTAGGCATAAATTGTAAACCATTATAGTATTCGTCTAGACTCTAGATAAACAGCTCTAACAATTGCATCCAGCATGCCTTAAATAAGGTTCGAACCTGTTGTATTCACTACTGACGCCGTTGAATAAGGTTCAAACCTATTGTATTCACTACTGAAGCCGTTGAATAAGGTTCGATCAGGTTGTATTCACTACTGACGCCGTTGAATAAGGTTCGAACCTATTGTATTCACTACTGACGCCATTGAATAAGGTTCGAACCTGTTGTATTCCCTACTGGCGCCGTTGAATAAGGTTCGAACCTGTTGTATTCACTACTGACGCCATTGAATAAGGTTAGAACCTGTTGTATTCACTACTGACGCCATTGAATAAGGTTCGATCATGTTGTATTCACTACTGACGCCATTGAATAAGGTTCGAACCTGTTGTATTCACTACTGACGCCATTGAATAAGGTTCGAACCTGTTGTATTCACTACTGACGCCGCTTCAGCGTGCTCGACGAAACTGGTTGGTCAGGAAAGACTGTATACGTCTGAAACTCACATAACGATTATGTCATATATCATTATTTTGAGGGTTATAGTCTTGTACGCAACGATCCACAATGAAAAAGTGAGTCCACCAACTGTTAAAACTTAGTAATATCTGTCGTGCTATTAAGTCTGTGTTTCTAGGTAGAAACGGGAACAATCGCGGTATTCGCCTCTGAGATTACGGAGAACCACTTAGAAAACGTAATCACAGCGGGCTGCACGCAAACCGTAGGATTTGTGACTCCGTAGTCGATTTAACACAATATAACTTACCGAACGTGGTAGTGAGCGGTAGCGCTGTAGCCTCACTTTCTGGAGGACGCGGGTTTGAATCCCGCCAGACCATCCAGATTTGGACGTTCTATTAGTTCACCAAACCACTCGAGGTGAATGCCGGGATGGTTCCTGCCCTCCAGTCATTTCCCGTCTCTAATTACCTCAACGAGGCGTAAAGCCATAAAAAAAGAATAGAACTTCTGGGTTACATACGGTAACGAATATCAGAAAAACAATACACTAATTATCAGAGTATTGTCATGCTGCAAAACCGAATTTGGGTGGATGAAAGCCTGCCAGAAAGCGTTTTTACTTCATTTAAAATTTGTAAACTTTCGATTTTAGATTAATCAGTAAGTGTAAACGAAAACAGATTTTATTAATAAATTAGGGTTTGAATGCCTCATAATTATAAACAGATCACGGATGTTTTTCTGGCATCTGCAATGCGATAACCTAGCTTTCCATGGGTTGGTAGTTTGAAGCCAGCTTCAGGCAACAGTTTTTTTCTTATTTACTTGTTGCTTTACGCCTCGTCGACGGCTAAGGTCATTAGAGGCGGGATGGGACTGGGGAAAAGGAACGGGAAAGAATTCTGCCATGTCCTTTTTGAAGGAGTGATTTGGGGAAACCATGGGAAACCCAAATCTTGATGCCCGGACGGGAATTCGAACCCGCGCCCTCCCGAATGCGAGGCCAGAGCGTTAACCGTTCACCCACCACACTCGGCAGGCAACAGTTGATTTAATACGCATTTTTTAATTTATGATAATACCATCATCGATCTTTATTGCATGAGAACCCTATGACCCTCATTAATTCGTGTCTGTACTGTTCAACAATGCAGAAATTTTTTGACTTCGCTCACGAAAATATGAGTCCCTTATGCCACATAAGGGGCCACGTAATAGGCTTTCTTGGGAAGGTGTAAATCTCACATGAATATGCCTTTAATAATTGAAATATTCAATTCTGAATATTAGTTCGGCAGATTAAATGAAATTAATCTCTTTAGTGGAGGAATTATGATGCCTGTGGTGAGACTGTATAGAAACGTTACATTCATTCACATATTGTCAAGAGTTACAGGACCTAACGGCTAGACGTCTAAATTGAATTAGAGTTACATAAAGCTCAACAATGATTTGTTTTATTGGATCTACATGTGGACGTGACAGCATTGTAGAACTAGAATCTAATTGTTGGTATTCGAACCCCGGAAGATCAGTCTAATGCGTCTCACATTTGAAACATGAAGAGCTTGATCGGTCCTTGTAGTACATTGGAATGAAAGCGAATGGTTTCTTCGCCTGTAAGTTCGTTGGTCATGCTTAATCGCCGACCATGTAGGCAGCGAGACTGGGGAGATTTAAATCCCGAAACTTGCCTACCGGTCGTCACTTAGACAGCTGCCACACGTTTTAAAACTACCGCGTTATAAACCACAAATTTCACTAACGAATATACATTTATCACACAGAGCACAAATTTCCTTTTACAAACAGATGATGACACTTCAGTTTCTTAACTAGGATAATACTCAAGGCAGAGGCTGAAGATAAAAGTGCCACTAGCGACAGAAATCCCTTCCCCACCCCTCCAGAGGTGTCTCCCAGAAAAAACGAGCCATACTATAGAAAAGTCGAGATGTTTGTTATTTCTTACTATCGTTGGTTTAAGTAATTAGAAGGGCTGCCAAAATAAAAAAACTGTGATTGACGAATAACCGCAAACTTGAACTAAAAACAACAAAGACATGCTTCCAAGCATGAAAGAAAGAATTTCTTGGTTTTACCTGCACCCATCTCATCTATCTATATATATAAAGATGAATGTATGTATGTTTGTTTGTTTGTTCTTCATACAAATCCACAGTTTTCATCCGATCTCGATGAAACTTTGCACACTTATCCTTTGAAACAAGAAGAAAGGTACTGTCTACATTTGGTAGAAAAATTATCTGTATAAGTAATACATGTTGTCTTATAATTTCGAAAAATTACTGAACGGCGATAGACAGACGCGTTAGATGTCTACGTCTCTATACTGCTTTTCGACATAGCAGTCATTTAGCTCAGTGGTTAAAGCGCTTGCTTACTGGTGTTTGGATCGTGGTCTCCGGTTCAAATCTCCGTGCAGGCAAGGATTTTTAAAAATTGTTTTTGATCATAAGAGTCACGCCTGGACCATCGGTTATTCGGATTGAATGTTAAACTGTAGATATCACAAATTTAGGGGTGCAATGCGGGGCAATCGTAGGTAGTCTTGCAATGCTGTAGGTGTACACTTTTGTACGTTATATTGATCCCTCAGGGGTGATTCGCAGTCAGTGTGTGTGTGATCTACAGTAATAATACTATAAATGCGGAATTAAGTCTCTGTCTTTTTTTTACGTTTTGACGACTAAATGCCTATACCGATATTTCACAGAATTTGCCAAGAAAATCAGTTGGGCGGGCACAGGACTTTTTTTTTCGGTATGATTAACAGTTGTAGTCACGAAATTTTAAGAACTTATCGAATGGTGACAGAGGGACGGATGTGTGTGTTAGTCTGTAATGTTACGTCGGTTGCTCAAGGTGTGCTTCTCACGCATTATGTTAGAGTATAATTTGTTAATAAATTTCGTTTAGAGTAACAACGTATTATTTAGTATAGGTGTAGATTTTCTCTGTCCTATTACTTTGTGTCTGCTTAAAAGTTTCTGGCACCAGTTTATTTTGCCTTCTTTTTTTGACTTGCCTTGCGGGCGTAAACTGGCCTAAGTTGTAGCTCTAGCAGATCACGAGCAGCTAAAGTAATTAGAACACAAGAATCGGATGCTGATGCTGAATAAAGAAGAATATACCAATCTGAAATAAACCTGCCTTAGTTAACATCCCTCTCCCCCACATCCCCTAACCTTCGTTTGTTTTTCTATTTTTAAATATACTGGGAATTGATTCTCTTCAAGAGTCACTTTCGACGGTAGAATGATATAGTGATGGTTTTCCTGTCATATTATGCCGACTCAGTGTTGTTTGGGACCAATCCTTCGTTACAATCAACTTTCTATACTCATTTCTGGCAAATAAATTCTTAATCCACGCGTACGAAGTCGCGGGTATAGCTAATACAATATATATCCGGCTATGACTCTGGCAGTAGTTTCTTAAAAAAAAAAAAAAAAAAAAAAAAAAAAAAAAAAAAAAAAAAAAAAAAAAAAAAAAAAAACAGGCGTGACTTTACTGAAGTAAGTACTCCCGATAATGTGCTTTGGGAATCCGAAAAAATTGAGGAATTAAGAGCACACCTTCAAATTCAGCTACAGAATCAACACATTTACAATATTCTACGAGTTACAGAGCTCTGGTACTTGCTGCATGATGCTGCTAATCTAAAATCATCGCACAAGAAGGTGAAATATCTGGAAATGAAATTAACGGATCTTGAAAGACACCGCGAGCAGCTAGCATCAGTATCGGAAATGATTCAAGCGGATTAAGACCGCACTACACCAGGAAGAAGGTGTGCATTGCATTCCTTCTCCAAGGGACAAGCGGCATCTTCATCTGATTCCAGGAGGAAACTCTTGATGTGGGTGTGGGGGGCTGAGATGTCAGTGGACACCCTGCAGCATCAGCAGAGACAGCAGGTGGCCTTGGAGTCAGCATGTTTCAGCAGTGGTGCAGAAAAACTGTTCGCGATAAGTGATATGTAGAAACAATCTTATACACACAGTTCATTGATCGTGGTGGAAGACAATTAGACATCCTCTGTTTTGGTGATGGGAACGTTAGTGTTTCTAGTAGATATTTAACCAGCAGAATATCTTAGAACTGTTATAGCCTTTAAAAGTAATTAACAGTATATTAACTACACAAACATGTAATTATAGATGCTATGGGCATACTTTGGATAACAGGATAGTACGCTATGTAAAATCAGGAAATAAAACATCCTAAAACAATCGTTGGTGACTGCAGGTATTTTCTAAATAAAAATCTATCGCATAAACAGCCCTCAAACCTAGAATTAAATGGAATTGTATTTTATGAAGCATTTGTAGTAAGCTAGAGTTTGGTTGAATATGAACTTGTATGTTTGCTTTGCAATTTACTGTAAATCAATGTATATAGACTTAATTAGTCTAAATTAATTAGAGGCCATTTAATATGTTTAAGGACAGAATTGTGCGAGAGAATTGCTTAAATGTTTGTAATTCCAAGTATTAAGGCAAGTTACGATGTCTAAAGGACAATTTACTACAGTTTAAAATGATTTCTGTGAATAATTTTGTGTTTAAGTATCTTTAATTTACATTTCTGACCATTCTGTAATGGTTGTAAATGGTTATGTATTAATTCTGATTGTTTTTAATATGTTTCAATTGTTTAAGTATTGTTAATGTTCGAGAAATATCTGTCGAAATCCTTTGTAGTGTTCTATAAATTTCGATGAAGCCTATATAAACCGATCAGCAGAGACAGTTTTAGTTTTACAGTGGCAGTTTTTACAGACTCAATTTACGACGACCAAGGACTGTATTGTCTGTGGAAGAAGTGTTGTCTGCAATCGCTGGATTGTATGGATGCATTTAACCAATATCTTAGACGTCGTGCTTATGAAAATAAAAACAAGTTTAAATTGAATTGTATGGTGGACTGGTTATTTATCATATTAATTAAACCACGACCCATCTAACGATAGGTCGCAATCATGGTCCAGGAAGTTCTTGTAAAACACCTCCCAAAAGAATTGATTCCTATGTTTCCATCTCTTTCGAAGTGTTGTCAGAGCTGAACGACGGAGTTCGTCATCTAGATGAATTCGGAGAACTTTTCTACGTGAGTCTATAACAAAACTCACAGCAAACATGGTTTCACTGCTACTCTGGTAATGCCAACATTCGTATTCGTTATCACTCCTCGTAAGCATTAATTCTATCGACAAATTTTAGAAATAGTCGCCTTTACTCTGTCTGTTGACTAAACTGTGACGTCAATGTAGCTTTTTTTTTTTTTTTTTTTTTTTTTTTTTTAAAAAAAAGACAGGTTCAGTATTATTCCATTCTCGTCACACGTACATAACTTTGTTGATAAGACTTTTTTTCCAGCCGTATACGATTTCTGTATTGGCCTATAGTGTACTGGCTATTGTTTATTTTTAACTTCAACTGCACAAAGACCACTAGACACCAATACACACGAAATCGATAAGGTTTTAGCTGTCGATTGAAATGGCTGTGGTTATCGAATTTTTTGTTGTAGACGACAGTATTGCAGTACCAAACTGTATGCCTCGATTCGGCAGTCATCGAGTTTGCTGGTGAGCTTCGCAGTATCCAAAAACATTTAAAGATGTATCCACTATAAATACAAAATAATGTTCTCTACATAGCATCCCCTGTAGGTTCGCCGTAGTGTTGGAAAATTATAGTAATATTCACATAAACAGCTGTATTGTGGACATTATTACCGAAATCAGATTGACGAAGAAGCAATTCCGGTCTCTCCCCTAAGCAGTCATAATGAAATTGTTAGTTTAGTGATGTCTTTAGTGTGCAACTTTATAAGCGTTTGGTGATGAAGTGTATAAGAAAGGCTGAGTTTGTAGAAAGACTGATGCCTGTATTGCTGTTTCATTAGAAACGCAATTTAAACAAAGTTTATACCTGGCATTTGGGAGGACGCAGGTTCGAATCCTCACCCTGCAACCCATATTTCGGTTTTTCATGTTTTTTTTTCTGAAATAATTTTAGGCAAATGGAGGTATGGTTCCTTCAAAAGGCCTCAGTTCTACATCCATTCCCGGCTCAAAGGTCCCCGACCGTCCGTAAAGCACAGAAACAGAAAAACATCATAAATACACCAGACACCTATCACGAAGTCCACACGATTTTCAGATTCATCGAGACACTTATTTCTGGAAACATAAATCATGTTTAATGATCTTATATGTCTTACTTACTTGTTAGCAAACACATATTACAACCAGTGACATTCATATCCAGGAATGACCGAGAAAATAAGAGAAATTGGGACCAGAACCGATTCTTTTATGTACTCATTGTTCCCTCTGCAATTGGTTCCGAAGTTGTAATTGTGTTCACTTCTGATATCGATGGCCTTTGATTGCACTTTGCATACCTCTTTTCCATAAATTGCTCCTTCCAAAATTTTGATGCTAGATCAGCTGCCTCGTCCAGCAAATGCCACAACCTTTCGTCGCGTAGTTTGTAGAATATTCTCTTCCCCCTTTTCCAGGAGCGGATATGGAAAGGAATAGGAAGAATTTATCGAGCGAGATTATTTCGAAACTGACAGGAATAGGTCCCGAGAAACCGATCTGACCTTCCTGACCTGGGTTTTACAAAAAATCGCTCCATGCGAATGCAGGGAAAGTTGCTTAAGACAACCTCTGGTCGCCTCCTGTCATATCCTTTCCCATGCATATACGTTTACACATCAGATAGCCTCTTTGTAGTGAATAGCGGAGTAACAGTAATAGATAATTACTTTACATAATTAAGTGAAATGACAGCTGCTGAATCAGGTATAAAGAACGCAATTCAAGTATCTAGACATAAGAAAGTAAGGAGAGTGGTGGGTGAACGGTTAACGTTCTGGTCTCGCATTCGGGAGGACGCCGGTTTGAATCCCCGTCCGGGCATCCAGGTTTGGGTTTTCCATGGTTTCCCCAAATCACTCCATGCGAATGCAGGGATGCTTCCTTTAAAAGACCATGGCAGAATTCCTTCACGTTCCTTGCCCCAATCCCATCCCGCCTCTAATGACCTTGCCGTCGACGAGGCGTAAAGCCCAAGCAAAAAAAAAAAAAAAAACATAAGAAAGTGAATTATCCGTTGTTTAAGAAAGACTTCTACGAAATTTCATCCATGACGCTTTTCGAAATAATAACAATGTAGCGAGCGTGTTGGGCGAACGGTAAAGATCTGACATTGCATTCGGGAGGACGCGAGTTTGAATCCCCATCCAGATTTCTTTTTTCCATGGTTTCCTGAAATCACTCCACGCGAATGCCAGGGCGGTTACTTCAAAATGCTATGGCCGAATTCCTCCCCTTTCCTCCCCTCAATCCTTTACCGCATTTAATGGCCTCCACGTTGATGAGGTGTATAGCCATAACGAAAAAAAAAATAAAAATAAATAAACAGTTGGTAGTGATTGGGAACTGCCGACGGAAGCGAAAATTTAAAACTATGAATATCATACGCGTAACACGTCATAATTATATCCACAGATATACTAAATAATAATAATTCCGTTTGGTCAAAATGAACTGGTGATAGGGTTTCTACTGGCTGCTCATTCCGTCCCTATCTTAGCCGCCTTAATCTAGCCCAATAGTGCTACCAGGTACATGGGTCATGCAGTTTAACATGGAAGTCGAACTGCAGAAGCGTTCTGCGGTATTCACATTACACAACAAGCTGTGCCAGAGGTGAAAGTCAGGTTAAGGGTTTATGAAAATCCCCGCCGAGACAGAGATTCGAACCGGAGACCTATCTTTCCACCGTCATTAACCAATGAGCCACCAGCCCGCTACAGATATACTGTTAACATTAGCATCTCGGAGACGCGAACTCGTCAAAAAATCGCCCAATGCACCTACACAAGGTTTCACTACAAAAACTAAAAATATAACATCGTCCACAACCCGAAGATTCGTCGAATCTTTCAGAAACAGATGTACCAAAATATAGTGTCAGAGCCAGGAAGGCCAATTCCTTTCCTAGAGTTTAACGTGGAATCAAAACCACGGAACGTACCGGGGTAGCTCATATAATCAAATACAACAACTGAAAATTTCTGATCACCACGAGATTTGAACTCGCGACCGGAGAGAGAAACTTTCGGAAGTAAGTGGCTTAACCGCTGAGCTACCAGACCACGATGTTTTGAAGTATATGTGTGCTAAGTACTATCAAAATCGGATTAAAAACTGTGAGTTTGTATAAATAGAGGTGACAGAAAGTAATAGGAGGGGAAAAGGAGGAAAGGGTTTATGTTTTAGTAAATCAAACGTAAACAGTATTTTTCTGTTTGTTTTAAAGTATACTTATGCAAAGTTTCATCAAAATCGGGTAAAAACTGTGTTCAAAAAAAGCGTCTAACACACATATGATACGCGCTACACGTTATTCATAGATTTACCCCCAGTCTGCAGCCCGCCTATAGATATTTTCAATTCAAAAATAACGATGTAAATGTACAGGTAAATGAATTCAGTGAGCAATCCCGTGTCCCTGGGTCGTTTATAGCAGTACGTTATGGTGATTACGGTCCAATAAAAGATTTATTTGATATTCTGATGTGTTTCTTATGGGAACGTGTGGCAGCAAAGAAATAACTGGTGTTCGATTTGAGAGCGCAATAAGGTTGTGACGCAGGCTGCCGACATACAGGCGCCAGTATTACAACCTCGTATAGTCTTCATCTCACAGGACAAATCGTGCTCGCACAAACAAACTTTGGCCATGGATGTTAGCCACATGCTTATGTCATTTGTACTATATCATCGTTAATAAATGATTAACAGTTTGTTTTTGACAAAGCTGAAGCATTATTTTTACTGGGAATATAAATTCAAATCAAAGGTCATTGCAGGAAATGAAACAATTTCTAAAACTAATACGTGTGTTCGGGTTTTCATTTTCAATAAACGTCTGAAGGTCATTGAAGGACTATATGAGGTAAAAAACCAAATAAGTTTGCTTAAACTACGCAATAAAATTTTTGTAGTTCTGATAATTATAAGTCGGATATTTCATAGGCGGAAATTTTGGTAACATCGTATCATTTGCCTAGAAAGCTAGGGAAAACGCTTAAATACCTTATCTAGGATTCATTGATTCGCCGTTTGTTGCGTTCCATGTTGAGTACAGGACGTCGTAAAACATCTTACGCCCCTCGAATCTATCGATACGTGAAGGATGACATGCGCTGGAGGCTGTAATGCCGCGGTAGGAGAAAGAAAAGACGGCGATATTACAGGGAATTACCGTCTAGGGAAAAAGTATGAGCGAATAAATAAGCTCCTAGAGTTTTGTGAAAATAAGATCTGATCACGCTTTCTTAGAATAGCACAAGAATAAAAAATACAACGAAACGTTCAGGGCACACGGGTATGTATTAACTAAAATAAGAAGTGCATAGACTATAAACTATAGCCGGGAGCTGGTACAAACTACGATCACTATCAGACAGTTATCAAGTAATAGGTAAACAATACAGACCAAACATGAAAGTGAAATTCTCATACTGTAAATGCCGGTGTAATGAATAATTAGGAAAGAAATTCAAGACAAGGAATTAAAAACTCTACAGAGGAAGATAATAATAGTTAATGAAGAAACATTTAGTGTAGGGAAAGAAGCTGGCTGAAATTCACAGACGAAACTTTAGAGTAGACGAATACCAAAGAAGGTAAAAATAGTAGTGTTCAGTAAGACAGAAGTACAGAAGTTTTTTAAATCGGATAATCAGGAAAAGCAACAAAGCCAAAGAACAATTACTGCCACAGAATGGAAATAAATTGTTGAAGCTGTAGTAAATGACTGATGCATGATGTGGGGGATCAATGGGAATGTAGGAGGAGTTCAAAAACAAAGTGATGTCTTGACATTGAAGGTACATACTCAAAACCTCTTTCCAAGCTCAGAAGGGAGATCTAAGAATGAAAGTAATACATAAAGAATTTGTACGAATAGGGTGAGCTCAACAACATGGACCTAGAAAAGGAGAACGATGATATTAATCAAATACGAGATCCCATTCTAAGAACAGAACTTACAGATTTCAACGTACATAAAACAGTAGGAGTTGATAAAAATTCTTACAGCATTGCGAAAATCTGTAAGAACGAATTAAAAGAGAGAATTCAGTGTTGTGTTCAAATTTAACAAAACATGAATTAGTCTAATCATATTTAAACTCAGAAGAATTTGAAAGCTATCGTAGAAATAATCCGGAGTCATAAACTCAAAAGTACTAAATGGTATAATGTACAGAAAAACAAGAAGGAAACTGGAACAGATATTAAATGAAGATCAGTCTGTGAAAACCCGTCGTACAAGAGAAGCAATCCTGGCGATAAGAATAATATTTGAAGAAAGAAACAAAACAATAAATAAAAAAACAAGGAAATACGTAAGACGTTTGTTCACTTGCATCAAGCTTTTGATAACGTTAGATGGAAGAATATGTTCAAATTTTAAAGAAATAACGATTAAAATATAGAGACAGAAGAATAATTTATGATTAATATGAGAGTAGAGTGGCTACAGCAGAAACAGAGAATCAGGAGAGACAAGCATATGTTAAAAAAAGAAGCGAGGCAACGCTGTAGTCGTTCATAATAATATTCAATTTGTATGTAAAAGAAGCAATCAGGGAAGTGAAAGAAACCTTCGAATATGAAAAAAATGGTTAAGGCAGAAACAATGTTTTCTGCAATTTGTTGATGATATTGACTTGTTAGCATATAAGAGTGAAGACACGTAGAAATTATTGACTGGCATAACGCAAAATTGGGAGAAGAATTTGGACTAACTTTAAACCATGCAAGACAATAGTCATGATGTGAAGTAAAATTTACAACTATAATAGTAAACTAGATTTAATAGAGGAACTGATGGAGTACATGAGTTCAGTATTAGTAGTTAAATTACAAGTACTGGCAGAAAGGAGAACGATATTAAAAACATAATAGGACTAAGATAAAACGCTTTTTTTCAAAAAGAGAATTTTTGTGGCTCCTAATCATGATCAGTGACTAAGCAAGAAATTTCTCACTTTATATGCATGGAGCTGAACACTTTATTGATGTAAATTTTGGACTTTAGTAAGTCCAGGAAGAAGGAAAACTTGTGAATTCGAAATGCGGTGCTATAGAAAGATGGTAAAAATGAAGCTGATTGAAAAAGTTCAGCATTAACTGATGTTGAAATTATGAGTCTGCAGAAGCGTTTCGATTATGAAAGAAACATAACTGCGGTTCACAATTTAGGACATTCGGTTTTAGTTAATTTTTTAGTCGAGTGAACTACTTAAATGAAAAACCATGGATAACAACTAATATTAGAATATATGAAGCAGTTTCTTGAGGCTGTAAATTGTAATGAGTATGATGATATGAAGTGGTTACAAGAGGAAGCGAAGATCTCAAGGACTGAAACAAACCAGTCGAGAGATTGTTCTCTCTCTTCACCACTTTTCCCTGCATTAGGCATCTGCTGCTTTTGATGAATGTTATTCATCTTTGGCATAGTCTAATTTGGAGCTTTGGTTTTATAGCCTTTTACCCTTGCTGACGTTATGCATTTTATACCCATTGCCAGATCTTAGTACATACTAATGGAGGAAGCGAAGTGTTGCCATCTATCTGCGAAATGTATATCTATGTTCTGTATGTGATAAGTGTATTTTTTGTCTGTGAAATGTGTGGTTTATGAGGCCGAGATTGGGGACCATCCCGTATTCGTCTTGATGCCTGATGGCTGCGGAAAACCGTCCAAAAACTGCACTCAAGACGGCTGATAAGCAGGGAAGTGGGCTCGTGCACGGCCCCTTTGTACCTCCCCAATCCATTGTGTGGCGGGTCAGTCGAGAGATTGGTGTTAGGGTGAGAAATCTTTGCCCTTTACTTCATTCGTGAACACAAAAAGTCTTCCGTTGTTTATATTCTACGTTGAAATTTAGGCCCTCTGAAATATGAAACTGCCACCTAAGTTCGAGGTCTCCGGATCAGTAACTACTGCATTATTTAAATATCTTTGACAGTGTGTGAATTATGCGTGGTTAAGCAAAGTCCTGCATGATTGACAGCCATTTAAATCTTACTGCACTAGAAGGTAATCAAAATCTTTAACCTTAAATATCTCAAAACAGCATTCATCAATTGATTTTAAAGATAACTTTTCTCCACATGCATAGATCTTTTTCAAATTTGTAGAACATGTTCTACATACTAATTACTACAGTCCCTGCCATTATTGTTTATGCAGCTTTTCACAAATGGAAAATATGCCTATATATTTAAACAAAAAAAGCAAGAATTTTAATTTCTTGAAATATTTTTTTATTAACAACAAATATAAAGTTAAATGTGTTATATTATTGGTTTAACTAATTACTTCGATATTTGTTTACAAGATTAAAAAATGATTTCTACAAAAGTTCAAATACTATGCTTTTTATCTTTAAAGACCTTAATGACGATTTATTTTTAACTGTCAATTTTGATGGTAAATTAACATATTGTTAAATAATATTTTTATTCTAAAAATCAATTTATATATATAACTATAAAAGTTCTATGGAGCTACGAAACTTGAAACCTCAAACTTAAATAGATTTGGAAAAAATCAAATTTCAATTTCCACAAATATTTGTATGTTTTAGCTTTACCTACCCCTTCAATGTAAGAAGCAAGCTTGGTGTGATACAATTATCTCAGCATAATTCATATTTTATATTAGTTTTATTTAATTACTGTTAATTAGAACTCTGACACTCCATCTCGGAAAGAAACATTTTTATTTTCGTGATGGATTAATTTTAATTTGGAGATTAGTTTTCATACATGTATTATAGACGACGAAGAGACCATAGAAAGATTAGTGCTAGGAAAAGAGTGTTAAAGACAATAGTAAAATGAAGTATATCACTAAAGACATTAATAAATTTTAATTAAAATGGCAATACCTTTTCATTTCTGGCCATTGCCAGCACTTATTATTTAGCAAATTTGTTTTCCCGACGGTAATAACGAGAGTAATTTTCCTTAGATAAGTCAATTTATTTTGTTAAAACGTCGGGGTAATAAAAGACTGTGCTAAACTCGGGTGGTAATCAAGATGCACTCGACCCTGTGCAACTCTACAATGCTTTCCACTGGTAATTACCTTCTCTCTATTTAAATACCACTCGTTCTCTTCTACCGTTTATTCTAGAACAGCTTCCCAATTATCCTTCTCATTTGCTCATATAAAGTGATGTAGCCAAATGCTGTTCTGCATATTTGAGTAACGTTGTACTGCAAACGAATTTATATCCACATTAATCAGTTGAAAAGAATTGCTTTCATCTCTCTATACCTCGAATGTTGATTGGCCACAATTAATTAAAGCATTACGGATTCACCATCGCATCTCTTGATATAATTTTTTTTTTTTTTTTTTTTTTTACAATTAACACCGTCGATTTTTCTAACGTTCCAAAATACTCTGATTATAAACAAACACATCAAAACGATTTACTTATAACACGTAGCACTGTTTATTTTATAAACTAATGGCGTGAACGTCCGCACAATATTACTTGAAAGCGGAAATGTAAAGGGAAAAGTGGAATGTACGGTATTTAATGCTTACTTTATTGGATTTAATTTTTGTTAATGGCATCAATAATTTACGAGTACTGGAGCACTATTTGATGATACTAGCGTAAAAATAAACGTCGAACGGATTTGCAACGGAAGAACGGGTAGGCAGAATTAATTTTCACCATCAAACTGGAAAATAATACTTTCAAGCCTCTGGTAGCCTTACAGATCAACATAAAGGTTCTTGCCGTTTGTTAATTTTATGTGAATTTTTTTTAGTGATCTGTAAGACAAGGGTATCGTTGAGTAGTATTTCAAAAATGTTTAAAACTTACTTTGAAGCTCTTAGTTCATTAAAAAATTAAAATCTTCTACTTATTTGGGCTTATGCTAAAGCTGTGCCATAATCTTTGTCCAGTAGTCCATGTTTCGTCTCTCGTGTATTACATATGTTAGGGAGCGTCCATAAACTACGTGGTTTTCGGTCTTGGGGGGAGAAGGGGTTGGCTGGAAAGCTACGCTGGGCTACGTGGGGGGAGGGGGGGTTCAGAGCCATGCCATGTAGCTTTTCATTCATATTATTTGTCACAGTTTAAATGATGTACAGAACACACAATAGCATGTGAATATTTATTTCCGTCGCTTAATTATCTCTGTATGTAATTTACGATAGTCTGATAAGAGAAAACAGTACAAAATGTCTTCCGGAATTAAAAGGGAAAAAAGCTACGTGCTACGTGGGGGGTGGGTTGAGACAAAAGCCACGTGGGGGAAGGGGGGGGGGGTTCACAGGAGGCCAAAATGGAGCTACGTGGTTTATGGACGCTCCCTTATTCATTCTATTAGTTCCCTAAAGTTATTCTATGGGTTGTGGGATCCAATAACAAAACGTTCTACTTGTTTGAGCTAATTACTATTTATTACGTGATGCATTCACATATAATACAATACTACTGTAGTAAAAGAGCCAAAATTTAAAGGGTGCATCCTGTAAGCTTTGTAACTGATACCGACACCTTACCTGAGTCCACCTGGTTGGGAAGCCTCGCCGCAGGCATCCTTCACATCTCCTTGCCAACCTGCAACATAACACCCGCTGTCACATGCATCTCACACGCCCAACGCGCTTCAAGTCTAATGTCAACCGTTGCGCTTTTCTTCTTCAGTAAACTAAAATTCTTCACCCAGTTGTAGCTTATATATTGATCATCCTAATCTTCTCTCCACTGCGACAGCTTTGCTTCACATATGCTGATGTCCTTAAGTTCTCAGCAAATTTTCTTCATGCTTCCTCTCACCCAACATGCTTACATAAACGCTAAAATATAACCACGTAGCAAATTAAAAGTTCTATTCTATGCCAGCATACGAATGTCAATTTTTAAAAGCCCCTATATTGTTACGATGATACACCATACTTCATTTGAAGTCAGCATGAATGTTTTAGGGGAAAACTGTAATTAACATCGAACATTTAAAAAATGTTAACAGATGGGTTTTCAGTAATTAACTTTTAACAAGCAACTTCGGCTGCCACTCAAACAGCAGAAATTAAATCTGTCTTTATCTGTTGCTCAAGATATACTCTCCCTCTCTTTCCGAACGAATAAATCTGGTCATATTTAAATTACCGTTAATTATCTTAAACCGAGCGTGGTGGGTGAGTGGTAACGCTCTGGCCTCGCATTCGGGAGGAAGAGGGCTCGAATCCCCGTCGAGGAATCCAGATTTGGGTTTTTCCATGGTTTCTCCAAATCACTCCAGGCGAATGCCGGGATGCTTCCTTGATAAGACCATGGCCGATCCATTCTCGCCTCTTATGGTGCCGTCGTCTACAAGGTACAAAAAAAAATAGAAATCTAATAGCACTGTTCGCAATTATATCGCTAGTTACGGTGTTCATGCAGTACTGCATGTAATGTCATAAGTGACAGTTAGTTTGCTAAGCGAATCCTCGTAATAACTTCCTGCAAGTACCAGCGACAGTAATATATGAGACGTGATATGATATGTGACGTATTGTTAGACAACGATCACTGTAAATCATAATTAGCTTGTTCGTCTGTGTCGTAGTTGTACTGCTATAGTAATATTAATTTGGTTTTTATGATCAGTGGGTAGAGTTTCTCATTGGCTGCGCAATGCAACCCGCCTCTATCGCGGGTCTCAATCCTAACGTAATAATTTTAGCGAATATAGGGAACCAACAGTTTCACTTGGAATCCGAACCACGGAAGCATTTGCCGTTCTTCACATACATAAAACAAGGCCTTTCAGAATCTCAGTCGAGACAACGATTCGAACCGAGGACCTTTCAATATCCAATCAAATGCCATAACAGCAGAGCCATCAGGCCGTATTACAACTAAAATTTCGCCTCATCAGCAAAACAATTTTCCGTGAAAATCATCGATATTGTGACACTGTTTAAAACCTGAAACATCATTTCATTCTTGCCCCAAAATCTCGGGATGTGCAACACTGACATCATTACACGGCACTCTGCAATATACAATTTAGTCCGTGGATTGTCTGAATTGTTATTCGACGCAGAAACGATGTGAATTCCAAGTTTTCCAATAGTTCCTTGAGCCCCTCATCTGCACTAAGTCGGTGAAACTTTCGTAAGGACTACAGAAAACGGTCCGCAACAGAGCGACACTTTTCCCATACTTTGTGAAACTTGTGATGCTACCGATGATTTGATGGACTGATTATAACTATAAAAAATTCAGTTCTTTCGATTCAAACAGTTTTTATTTATTGTATATTATTTTAATCCACTAGGGATTACATCGAAATTGGGTAATCCGAAGATTTAGGTTCTTTTGGGCAATGATAATCACAAGCACCCGATCTACGTTTCTACGCCGACAGCCACCATCTCTTGGGTATTTATTTCCATAGCAACCTATGTCGTCTTGTTTTTCTCTAAGAGTATATATTATTAAATTTCGTCCTTGCTCAAGGAGCTAAATATTATGTTATTTTTTAAAAAAATATTTCCGTTATGTCACATGCCTCCTCAAGTTTACCATGGATTGTTTTTAGGAAGACACTGGTAAACTTATAGAACAAACCTGACATCTCGTGATCCCCATTTCTCTCATTCCTAGTAGGATTTTTACAAACATTTTACAAGAGACATTCTCTTCTTAATACTAACAACATAAAAAAACAAACTAAAAAACATTTCAGAAAATACACACAAATCCAAGTCCTGTCACTGTCGCCATGTGATGCTACCGATGATTTGATGGCCTGATTATAATTATAAATAATTCAGTTCTTTCGATTCAAACAGTTTTTGTTTATTGTATATTATTTTAATCCACTAGGGATTACATCGAAATTTGGTAATCCGAAGATGCAGGTTATTTTAGGCAATGATAGTCAGAAGCACCCGATCTACGCTTCTACGCCGATAGCTAACATTATTTCCATAGCAACCTATGTCGTCTTGCTTTTCACTAAGAGTATGTATTATTAAATTTCATCCTTGCTCAAGGAGCTAAATATTATGTTCTTTTTTAAAAAATATTTCCGTTATGTCACAAGCTGATGCCATATAACACAACAGTAATGAAGATGAGAACGCACGGGTATCTCCTATGGGATCAAGCAAAGCGTTGATTCTTATCATAGCTTGTAATTAAGAATTTGTACAATGTTTCCACCGCATAGTTAGAACCAGAGATTGTCAGTTCCTGGAGCAATTGGGAGAGCTTTACAATTGGTATCAGTCTGAGATTCGTATAATTTAAGTTATCTGTGATGTGTATTTTTGTTCGAGAAATATGTAGTTTATGAAGCCGAGATTGGGGTCCTAAAAGACTGCGTAAAGCCGCCTAAAACCTGCAGCCAGGAAGTCCGTGGCTCGAAGTTGGTCCCGTTGTGCCGCCACTGGTGGGTTGCTATCTTCTTATATACAGTGCACTTCTTTAAAATTCGACCAATGAATCGCAATCTAGAATCCGCTTTACTTACGACCACAAACTTAGAGGATTCATTCTCATAAAAAGTTGCACAGTTCATGTTTTGCTGAAGCTTAAAGGGATTTTTTTGTTCGTTTGTTTTACGCTTTATCCTGCGCTTTGTATAATTTATTTTAAGTGTTATTTATGTGGCACTTCGAAACAACATCAAGATGGTGCTGAGTTTGGCTGAACTCTCTGCATTATCAGCAATCTCAGATTGATATAATCGTGTTCTCCAGGAACATTTATGAAAATTTAGAAGACGATTAGTCCTGCTATACTTTTTCTCGGGTCGCCTGGTGTGCTAGGCGTGAAATTCAAATTAATAGAAGGTTCGCCTTCAATTACGACATATTCCTAACGACTAGTTAATCATGCTAGATAGAAAAACCGACCTTCGCATTAATATTTATCGTTGCTTTTCTTGAAAGTTTTATTTCATAACAGCCGCTAACTCCGTTGAGCATGCAATATCCAGATTTGGGATTCCTATTATTTCCCCAAATCACACCAGGTAAATGTTTGGAAGGTTGCTTCAAAAGGCCATGGCCTAATTCCTTCCAGTTCCTTGCCTCCAGTTAATTTCCGCCACTAATGTCGTCAACAAGGTGAAAAGCCAAAAAAAAAAAACACCTTATCCACTGACATTTGGCACTTCAGTGTATAAGAATCTTTGAAATTGACGGTTACAAAATCTGGCAGTCCCATTGTAAGATGAGATACGGCCATTCTTAGTCACTGGGAGACTCTTCATATCGCAAAAAATAACTGAAAAGGTTTGAAACTCTTTTTGTGTTACAGCAGGTAAAAAACTTAGCGACTTGGACCTCTTTGGCGATGTACATTTACAGTGGCGTAGCTAGGTCAACAATGGCCCCGGTGAAAAAAATTATTTTGGGCCCTCAAGCCAGATGGGCGACCTTTTTTTTTGCTTTGTGTAGCTGGTAGGGGCCCCCTGAGCTAAGGCTGGCGGCCCCTGAGTTGTGCTTGGGGGCCCCCTGAGCAATGAGGGCCATTTGTGAGGGGCTCCCTGTGTCTCAGGGGCCCCCTTAGGCGACGATAGAGCTAAAAAAAAAAGGTCGCCAGTTTGCCGTGAAGGCCCGTGGGCCCTCTGAACTGCACTTGGGGGCCCCCAGAGGTGTTTTGGGCCCCCAGAGGTATGCTTGGGGGCCCCCCTGAGCGTAGGGGCCCCGGTGCACTGCACCGCCTAGCCCCATAGTAGTTACGCCCCTGTACACTGCACCGCCTAGCCCCATAGTAGTTACGCCCCTATACATGTATTGTCCCCGATACGAGTACTTAATGTACCCTTTTTTATTTTGTAGGTAATTGTGTGGTCGAACAAGAAGCCCAAACTGAACGAAAATAGCATATTCTTCACGTTTCTACATAACCATCGCTTAGATATTTATAATATTCCAGGTCTATTTATTAGCCAGAAATATAAGCGATCCGCCTCACTGGCGTTACAGAACCCAGTAGACCACAAATATGACGTCACAGCTGATGCGGCGGAATGGACAGGTAGTTTAAAGGTGACACGCGCTAAAGAATATTAAAGCCACAATTTGAAGGCTAAAGCGCTGCGCTTTAATTAATAGCCTGTGGTTACAGGGCAGCCAAATTAAAACTGCGTTAATTGCATTAGCAATGTGATTTGACATGTACATGGCAGTACATTCCCGGGAGTTATTTTCAATTTGCCAACCAGCAATCGTTTTTTTTTATTTATTTATTTATTTAATACCGAGGGTGGTGGATGAGCGGTAACCTTCTGACCTCGCAATTTGGACGCGGGTTCAATTCTCTGTCCGGCCATCTAGATTTCAGTTTTCCAAGATTTCCCAAAATCACTCCAGGTGAATGCCGGGATGGTTCTTTCAAAGGGCCATGGCTGAATTCCTTCCATTTTCTTGCCCCAGTTTTAAAACCAGGCAAGGCTCAACAACCGTCGGAATTTTTTTCAAGTAAAAGTTGTTTATGGGCTTATCCTAAATATAAATATCAAATTTTATTTTTACATGCTATGACTGGCTGTGATACAACATCAGCATTGTTCCGGAGGGGTAAAATGACAGTTCTTAAATTATTTGAAAAACAAGATCTTAATTGGATGCCCACAAGTTTTTAAGGATATGAACTCTACTCCAGAAACTCTAATCATCAGCGGAATTCGCTTTCTTCTTTCTAGCTCCAACAAAAATTACTTGCATAGATAAGTTACGTTACTTATCATTTGCAAAACATACACATAATAAAAAATGTGTGCAATTAGCTTGTCTTCTCCAATCTCGGCTTCTGCTCACCAACATTTTTATCGAGCTTATTACCAGGTTCAAGTATGGTTTGGTAATCAACTGGATCCAGAAGAATCGCGTTGGAAGCTAATTGATAACGTATTGGAACCAGTCCACACTTCCATCTGCACCAGAAAAGCTCCTTAACATTATTATTTGTAACTGAAAAAAGGGGTGTAGTTCAAAATGCGGCTGCAAAAAAGTGGGATTATCTTGTTCAACAGCATGCATCAGTTGTCAAGGCCAGTCGTGTTCAAATGTTGAATCTCCAATAGAAGAAGATACTTACATCAACGACCAAACAACTGTTACATCACTGTTACAACAATTTACGTTGAATTTTGTTAATATTGTGACCGCTGCACGAATATATTTATTAGTTGATCCTATGTAATAACAGTGTGAAGGATGTTGAACAATAGACATTATTCTTACCGAACAAATAATATTACCGACTACGGCGTATAGTTCAGTTACTTACTAACCCCAAAAGTATACACAACTTCCAGTCTTAGGCACAAGCATGAATTTTTTAAAGTAAAATTTGGCATTTGCTGCCATACAGACATCTGCAATGTGTATTTTGACAGAATTTTAAGCATTTTCATAGTTTATCTAATATCTGTACATAGTAAGGACAACACAGGATTAAAACCACCCATGCCCCAAGCCGGACTCGAACCGGTGTCCCTTAGTATTTGAAACCAGTGCTCTATTTTTTACTATACTGGGGCCGGCCTCAAACAGGTTAACATCCTATCTTAGTAAATTTTAATGCAGTTCCCAAAAATACTCATCATTTGCTATCCGGCAGTTAAAAAAATGAAAAAGAAACATACATCACATCAGTGCTTGTGAATAACATAAACTACTTTCCCTTCCAATCCACAAAATATATTTATTATCTCTGTCCATTTCAGCTGCCAAATTACAAGGAGAATCAAATAGTGGGTTATCAATTAAAGAGTATTCCAGTTTAGGTTTAAAGCCTTCAAGTTTTAGAGCATAGCATTTCATTTTATTGTGCAAGACATGGAATAAAAAAACTGTAGAGAATGTGATACCTCTCTGGATGACTGACGGCTTCTAATCCTGGTTGATGTTACATTCATTCCTAGTATTATAGGTGCGAATGTCAGCATATTCATTGAACTATTTCGGTTTTTTCATGATTAATTGAAATCATTGTGCCTTTCTACATTAACTGTTGATTTATTTGTAGTAGCATTTTCACCCGCCAGTGTTAAGGCGCCATGGGAGGTGCAACGAGACCATGCTCGAGTCCTGGCCCTGCTCACCAGCCGTCCTGATTGCGGTTTCCCGCAGTCACCTAGGAGAGTGCTGGGACGGTATCCACCTTCCGTCTTATAGCCTACACACGTCAGAAACAAAACAAAAAAATACACTAATCATAGAGAATGTAACTTACAAGAATCGCAGACAGATGGCAACACTCACTTAAGTTCTCCCCATTAGAACAGGTACCGTCCAGGCTAGCGGAAGGGTCCCGGATCCGCCACTGAAGCAGGCGTGCTGACTACGGTTCATATCCTTACACATTCGTTATAGTCTGAGAGGCCTCTTCAGTTTATGATTGAAAAGGGCTGATGATAATCTGTTTCAGTCATTCAGCATCGAGCATGCAATGTTATTTGTTTTGACTGAAGCAGGCTTGATTCCAACGGTGTAAAAACACATTGTTGTTAAATTTTCTAAAAAGTGAAACAGTTATAAACGAGTGAATATTTAGAAAGCATTGATAGTTTGGTGAGAAAATGTTGGACACGGCGTCTGAATACAGAATTTTTTTTCCAAGGTTCTCCAATAGTGTGCCGATAGTAAAAACCACAGTAGAAAGAATTTTTTAACAATTAATATGAAAAAAGGCCAGTGGATTTAAAAAGAAAGATAATATACTAAAAATAATGTAAACAATGAATGTACTCGAACGACCTACCTGCTATTACACTAGCTATTAGTTGGTAGTAATCCTGTCACCTGCAAATGGCAGTTCAAGGTCATGTGCCTCTTCCCCCACTTCCCCCTCACCACCCCATCCAGTTGCCTACCGCTGTGTCCAGGTAAACGTGTCGAAAATGTGACAGCGGGCACTGTTTCCCCTACGCATGTAATGTTAAGGGCAGCGCAGTGGCGATGAAGTATAGTGACCTTGAGGCGCCTCTGTTAACTAAATGCACTATAATCGCTACACGGCCAAACAATTTTCGCAACAACTGTGTTTTACAACATCATGCTTGCACAAACTTTAGTACACACAAGTTGTAATAGCTTGTGCAAACCTCAGTTAATTTTTTGAAATTCTCGGAAGAAGATATCTGACACGGAATCTTACGCCGCGATAGAAATTGAAAAGAAAGCAGAGGATCTATACTAAGAAATGGCTGAAGAAGAGAAGTGATCTTATATTAATCAGCAGAGTTCACAATAAGTCCAGCAGAATGGAAGCATATATGTTTGGTAGGTTGCTAGAAATTATCATACTCCATAGTTAACAAAGGGAGTACGGTCAGGAGGTAACCAATGACGACAGAATAGAGATTATTATACACTTTGAGGCAATTCGCAATAATATGTGATAAAGAATTCTGAACAGAGTTTATTATTCTTATTATGACTAAGTTTTGACGTCATAATAATAAACCCGACAGAAAATAATGAAGAGGATAAGTTTATACCTTGACCAAATATTCTCAGACACTGCCATAGACGTTCAAACCACTTGTAGAGCCATGAGTGTTGAACAACAAATTTCGGACTGGACAGATTTGTTTCTTTTTTTAAAGAAATTGCTTTACGCCTCGTCGACGTTGAGGTCATTAGAGGCGAAATGGGACTGGGGACAAGGAACGGGAAGGAATTCTGCCATGGCCGTTTTGAAGGAAGCATCCCGGCATTCGCCTGGAGTGATTTGGGGGAAACAATGAAAAACCCAAATCGGGATACCCGGACGGAGATACGAACCTGCGTCCTCCCGAATGCATTGCCAGAACGTTAACCGTTCACCGATCATGCTTGGTGAAAGAGGTCGGCCAAGTAGGCAGGTAAAGTAGTTAAAAAAATGATTTATGTAAAAAGGGTGATATGACTGTCGCACCATCTAGCTGCGAACCATTTAACCGTGTTAATGTATCTTCTGTTATTCTGTTTTCACCGAACGTGGTGGATGAACGGCTAACGTTCTGGCATTCAGGAGGACGCCGGTTCGAATCCCCGTCCGGGCATCCAGATTTGGGTTTTCCATGGTTTCCCCAAATCACTCCAGGCGAATGCCGGGATGCTTCCTTCAAAAAAGGCCATGGCCGAATTCCTTCCTCTTCCTTGCCCCCAGTCACATCCCGCCTCTAATTACCTCGACGACGACGAGGCGTAAAGCCTTAAGTAAATAACAAAAAAATAATCTGTTTTCGAAATTCATATTCGTAAGGCTGACAGAGTCGATAACATTGCTAGGAGACGAATTTACTAAGAATCCACATTAGCAGAACACGGAGTTGGGTGTCTGGATAATCTTGAGTAAAAATAGTATAAAAGCAAATTATTACCCAAGAATAAAGCGTGAGGCGGAGCCAAAAGAGTACAGCCAATCGGCGCTATTTTTTTTATTATTATTAACTCAGGGCGGTTTGTTGCATATCTGGAGGCAACTGGCGACGAGATCTTCCCTCCTAACACGGAGATTGGAGGACTTCCTTGAAAGGGGGTGTAATACAAAGATTCGTTGGGCAGCGCGGACCAAAGAGGGGACGGGTTAGTTGCCGGCCGCCCAGCTCAACACACCGGAGACATCAGTGGTCGAGTGGTAGTCAGCCCACCGACTGGACAGCAAGATTCGCCTGCACGGTAATCACCAGTCAGAAACAGAAACTTTTGCATCATCGTTTGTGCCCTAGTGAAGGCCTGAGACAAATACTCTTGCTCTACAGAGAAAGTTTATGTACCCTTGTGTTCTGTAAATAAAATTAATCCTTGTAAAATTTTGTAAGGTGAAAAATTCAAGTGCTTATGTAAATCGTAACCTTGTTTTCACTATTTCCCATCCAGTCACATAATATGTCTCTTGGCTTGGTTAAAAATTCTAGTTATTGAATAATTCATGGTTAAATAATAATACCTTGAGATCTGGATGTTGCTTCCCTCATAATAGGGAACACTCCAAAAGTAATCTCTGGCACCCACCTGGTTTTTTAAATATTGAAAATTATTTGGAAATTAATAACAGGTAGTAAACGGCCACGGTGTGGTTGAGAATTCGCTTTGACTACGACACGATGAAACCAGAACCTCCCAGTCATTCTTTTTTTCCAACTTTTTTGAAACTTCAGATGGATATTAAAGAAATCTTTATGATGTAATGTTTACTATTGTATGTCTAGAATTTTTTAAAGATGTTCAGACCTAATATATTATTTTAAACAATGCGTGTGTATATTGGTAGGACGCATATAACGGTTATATAATAATGAAATATTACTTGAGAAGGATAAAATTTTCAGCGGAAACACTCTGGCCTTGCGTTCTGGAGGACACCTGTTCAAATCCCCGAAATGCCATGGTTTCCTGAAATCTCTCCAGGCCAGTGCCGAATAGTTCCCTCAAAAGGTCATGGTCGAGTTCCTTCCTGTTTCTTGCCCCATTTCCTTTTCTAATTTTAATGACCTAGACGTCGGCTAGGAAATTCCATAAGGAAAAAAGCTAAGGTTGTGTAGAATGAACACTTTTCCGCTTATATTTAATGGATTGGGACTTCGATCTTCAAGATTTTTTGAAATCAAATTACATTACTGATAAATTTAATGCCGTTTTGGATACCAAATTTAGATGAAAATGACACATTTATTTTACAAATCCTGTGCAGTGAATGGATAATGATAAGAAAAAACCCACTTTAGGTCTCGCATCCACTTGAGCACGCTCGTGCGAATGGCCTCTCATTTGTTTGAGCATGCTCAAGAAAAAGGAAATTTTTATTCGAAATAAATACAGTGGTCAGTAAACGCTCGGCTTTAATATGTCGTCACTTGTACGTGTGGCAGCTTTGGCGTTTATAATTATTCATACGATTTTAAAGAAGAAAAAGTTCCGAATTGGTGGATTAGAGAAAGTTATGTTCAGTGAATAAATTGCTTTAATAATATAAATTGAGAACTGTTTTTTGAAGGATATAATGAGCCATTTCAAAACTTCACGAGAATATCAAGGATTGTTTTCAGACATTTCCTTTCATTAGTGAGAAGTCATATTAAAATTCTCAATACACCTATGCGTGAAGTGATCCCACCAGAATATAAATTAATGATGACTTAAGATTTCTAGCTTCAGGAGGTTCCTGTATAAGCCTGTAGTATATGTTAAAAAGTATCTAAACAAAGCATCAGCCGTTTTGTACCTGTAGCGTCCATACTGACGTGGAACACACACTGGCTCGCCTTCGAGCATTCGAAAATACGGACACAAGGTCGGCTAAACCCGATCGCGCTCGGTGTCATTCCTTGCGAGTGTGCTTAAGCTTCACTGAGCGGGTCATTCGCCTGAGCGTGCTCAAGTGTATACGAGGCTTTACTGTAGATGATATTGTAGAATTCTGAACAGTCTACTCGGCTCATTGTATTAACTGATAACATTTTTATCAAGGTCAAAATGAGTTTATCGATGTTATGAAAAGCGCACACGTTTCATTTTGACAGTGTAATGAACGCGGGAATCATTATCGTGATACCTGGATTATAGTTTGATGCCTCTCAGCAAGTAAACTCACCAGTATAGATTTTAATAATCATGTGTGGTCTTAATGACCTGCTGACAGGGGTCTTTACCGGCTGCGCATTTCACCCCTATCGCAGCCGCCTAACCTAACTAGTTCTATCGGGCATAGAGTGGAATCACGGAAGCGTTCTAGAATCTTCAGATTACACGGCCAGCTGTTCTAGAGGTGAAGATCGAGATAAGGGTCCTTGAAAATTCCAACCGAGAACATATTTGAAGCGGAGACATTTCGATTTACACTGACAAGGGGAGGGCACGACCTTGGGAATTTATTTTGGGATGAGACTTTGCGTAATAATTGTACCCCTTTAGGATGTTTACCTCCTGCAAACGTAAGACGCAACGCTCAACAGATTGGGAGAAAACGGCCTTTAAAAATTCAAGCCCAGCTTATATAGTAGTGAAATTCCGGTCAGGCTAGCAGCGCAACAGCCCTGTCAGTAACGACCCTGCGTTATGCCTGGGCGCTCTGTGTTCGAATCTCCAGTTGGTCTATTATTTTTTTTTTAATTTATATTTTTTTTTTAAATTTATTTTATTTGATTTTTTATTCACAAAGAACAATTATACAATTTTAATGTGGTATTGACTATTATAAGGCTATATTGTGAATCCCACATCAGGTGAAACTTGTGTGTGGGCTTAAAATACTATAATAGTTACAATATTTTATTGTTTAAAATGCGCTATTACGAATGGTTATAATAATAATATTTATTTATAAGTAAAAAACTTTCATTGTGTTTTTTTATTATTGATTTTATTTAATTTTTTATTGCAAATGTGAGCTGGATGATAATCATCATGAAACCATTTAAAACAATAAATTTTTTAGCATCGAGCACAATTAATGAAAGCGGAATTTTTACTAGAACAACGGTAATATCCGAAATAAAACTTATAAAACTGTTAATAAAATAACTTAAAATTTAATTATATTTAAAGAATATTGTAAATATTATAGTTTTAAAGTATTTTAAGCAAGTTATAGGGTAGTTAATATACTCATATTATGATTCAAAATTTGAAATTCAAATCAAATAATCAATAACATTGAATAAAAACTTATTTAACTGTAAAAAAAGAAAAGAGAAATAAAATAGATGGAATCGATATTCGAACCCAGAGCGGCCAGGCATGACGCAGGCTCGTTAATGACAGGGCTGTTGCGCTGCTAGCCTGACCGGAATTTCACTAGTATATAAGCCGAGCTTGAATTTTTAAAAACCGTTTTCTCCGAATCTATTGAGCGTTGCGTCTTACGATTGCAGGAGGTAAACATCCTAAAGGGGTACAATTATTAGGCAAAGTCTCATCCCAAAATATAATCCCAAGGTCGTGCCCTCCCCTTGTCAGACACCTTAACCACTGAGCCACCACACCGCTACACTGGTTCAGATGAAATGATAGTAATCATCCATAGTGGAAAACATGGAACAAATCTGCATCGACTATGGGGCTGCAGTTAAGAAAATACATAGTGGGATCACGAGACCGGTTGAATGGGGTAGTTGTGGCACTGTGATAGTGTCACGTGGTTAGCTGCTTCGAGCCTGCGTGACTTGGCCTGCAAAGTAGCAGAGGTTGTGGTGCACGATTCCTAATCACTAGATCGTGTACCAAAGCCGTTGAATGGGGTAGTTGCGGCACTGTGACGTGGTTAGCTGCTTCGAGCCTGCGTTACTTGGCCTGCAAAGTAGCAGAGGTTGTGGTGCACGATTCCTAATCACTAGATCGTGTACCAAAGCCGTTGAATGGGGTAGTTGCGGCACTGTGACAGTGTCACGTGATTAGCTGCTTCGAGCCTGCGTTACTTGGCCTGCAAAGTAGCAGAGGTGGTGGTGCACGGTTCCTAATCACTAGATCGTGTACCACAGCCCTGCGTTAAATCCAAAACCTCTCCGCAGTGAGAGCATATGACGCTGTGGAATGTGATACGTCCATCGGCGACTCCTGTGAGACTTTCGAAAGAGTAGGAATGAACGTTCTAGCTCCAGGATTTCTTCCTTTACCCATCTCCCATCCATAACTTGCGCACACCACTATAGTAATCCACACTTACTGCAACACTCAGGTACACTTTGACACTGGGAAAGACGCGAGAAACCACCCCAGCTCATCTCTGTGACATACCACGCACTCTGACTTTTGAAAGGTCAGTTTGAGGGTCGGCAAATATTCCTTTTGGTAAGGGGGGCGTCCATAAATTACGTGAGGTGAAATAGGAGGGGGGGGGGGGGTCCGGCGAAATCTCACCAAGGGGGGGGAGAGGGGGTTAACGTAAATATCACGTGAGGTTTTGTGGAAATTGTTGCTGGACTGTAGAGCTAAAATACAGGTCTACAAATGACGCAAAAGTCGATTTGAGGGGGGTATTTCGTCGAAAAGTGGGGGTGTAACCGGCTATGGAGGGGTGAGACCTAAAAAAAAGTTCTAAAAAAGTTACGAGGGCGATTTCTACGGGGGGGGGGGGGGTGCTCACGGACCAGATCTCACCAGAGAGGGGGAGGGGGTCGGGCCAGATCTCACGAAGTATCACCAGAGGGGGGCGGGGGTATGGAAATCCGGAAAAACACCTCATGTAATTTATGGATGCCCCCTAAAGTGGAAGCTTGAGTATTCAAGGATGGCGCCTCATCACTGCTCTTCAGGACAGCTGGAAAACAAGGACAGGTTACTGCGTAAATAATAGAAGAATCTGCAGCACGCAGGTGCACTAAAAAAATGGTAAGCCGTATTTGCAAGCGGTCTTTTCAATGTGGTGTTGGGAACGCTCTCCAAGGCTGCATAAAGCTAAAAGCGCTAAAGTGCAAAGGTCAGATTTTTAGTTATGTAGGCGCCATTGTGAGGAATTCTGTTCCTGAAACAAACAGCACAACAAAAGAATAAAGGGAACTCAAAGCGTGAAATCCAAGTGGGTGAACGTTGTTTCGGATAGTACGAATATTGTTCTCCACAAGTAAAATGATGACTTGAAGACCAGCGCAGGCTTCCGTGATTACGCAGAGAGGTGGGGGCGAACAATTTGCTAGAGTAAGTTCAAGAAACAAAAGTCTGCTTTCCACAATATGAAAGCTACTTGACCTACAATACAGAAACAAACACCTGGGGTATAGAGAGGCGTGTTTGTTTTCGCACTCATGTAACCCGGCTGGTGAGCTAATGCTCGGGAGGACGCGGGTTCAAATCCTCGTACGGCCATACAGATTTCGATTTTTCATGGTTTCACTCCACGTGAATAAGGAATTATCAATGGCGTGGCATTACAGAAAGCAATATGAAACTATTGCGTTACAAACCCAAAGGGTATCCTGAAGATATCAGTTCATGATAGCTTTTTTTTAGCGTATAATCTAATCTCCCAGTCGGATCTTTGAGTAAGGACTGGTCAACTACCCACGACAGATGAAATAAGGTAAGAAACAACTCACTTGTAATCTTGCAGACCGAAAGTGGTGGTGTAACGATTAGCGTTCTGGCCTCGAATTCGGGAGGACGGCGGTTCGAATCCCCGTCCGGGCATCCAGATTTGGGTTTTCCATGGTTTCCCAAATCACTCCAGGCAAATGCCGGGATGCCTTCTTCAAAAGGCCATGGCCGAATACCTTCCCATTCCCTGCCCCCCCCCCCCCCCATCCTTTTCCGTCTCTAAAGACCTCGTTGTTAAGAGACGTTAAACAGTTTAAAAAAATCATAATTTTGTAGTAGGGTTACTGAGAAAATTTATATATTACTGGAAGATGCTTCCCTTTTTAACATAGGGCTTTATGCCTCGTCGAGGTCATTAGAGGCGGGAATGGACTGAGGGCAAGAAACTGGAAGGAATTCGGTCATGGCCTCTTGGAGAAAGTATCCCGGCATTCGCCTGGAGATATGCTTCCTGTTAGGATTGGTAAATCTTACCTGTATCAGTGAGAGGACTATTTTCTGGAAGTGAATTAAATGAGTGCAAGCTGGACTGTGGTACTTAGCTCAACCTACATTTTCAGTATCCGGATACGTACTGTAATGGATTGCCTTATCGACTTTTTGTTCCCTCCACGAAGATTCTCGGCATGAAACGTCGTGTGGTAATTTTTTTTTTTTTTTTTTTTTTTACAGACGTTCACTATTATCATATTTGCTACTGTTCTTCCCCTGATTACTATAATTTTTTATTAGCTCAATAAACGCAATTCTTCAAAGTGTTTCACTAAATGTTCGAATGAATATGCTAACACCAAAATATTTCCACTTGTCACCAGTTCAGTTTCTTCCCTTTTATTGATAGTAATTTTGTGCTGACTTTTTAACCAGCTGCGCAATCCGTATCTGTCGTAGCGACCGAGCGTGGTGGGTGAATGGTTAACGTTCTGGCCTCGCATTCGGGAGGACGCCGGTTCGAATCCTCGTCCGGGCATACAGATTTGGGTTTTCCATGGTTTCCCCAAATAACTCCAGGCGAATGCCGGGATGCTTCCTTAAAAAAAAAGGCCATGGCCGAATTCCTTCCCGTTCCTTGTCCCCAGTCCCATCGCGCCTCTAATGACCTTAGCCGTCGGCAAGGCGTAAAGCAATAAGTGAAAAAAAATCTCGTTATCTCCTACGCTGCAGAGGAACGCTAGGATGATCTATTATAGTTGGCTAAAATGTACGAGTTTCACAAACAGAATTTCAGAGCAAACATTAATAATAGCTATACTGTTCATATAGAAATGATTCCCTCCTTTTGATAGTTCAAACATGAAGGCCAATTCTATGTCGCATTGGAGAGCGCATCGATTTCAGTCAAAGTGTTATCGTGTAATCACCCATTCATGTCATGTTCCAAGGAAACCGGATTGCTGGACTAGAAATTTACGTGTCTAACGTTCCTATACCACAAAGAGAATCCCAAAGCCTCGCCAGTGAAATCGAAGCAGTGAGGTAATTTCTAAAATATAGATGGCTACCCTTGAATTATCCTTACTCGTTAATTAGACGCATAAAGAAGTAAACGGATAATATTGACAATATGATAACTGAAACATTTATATAAAGATACGTAAAACTGTGCATAACAGAACGAGGAACAATAGTAATAAATTAGCAGACGCAAATGCCCAATCATATAACGTATTGTACCGACAATCCTTTCGTCATTTGTGTCAGACCTATAATCTGTAAACAGAGAAAAGTCAGTTACAGAAACGCACACAGATATCAATACCTCAACTTAGACGCATCTTAATAATTTAATATTTAATGTTTTTAAAGTATTTAAGTGTTTAAAAGTTCGGGAGAAGAAACTATTAGCACCCTCGAAGCAAATGTCAACCTAATATCAAATTTCACACTTTTCGCAGGGGTCATTATTGAAAATCTGGACTTATTTGTCTCTCTTCGGGTTTGCACTGCGTTTTTTTTTTTTTTTTTTTTTTTTTCTGATGTCGCCAACGTTTCGGCACCAACCTGGAGCCTTCAACAGGGCTTCTGTCTGTCTCGCCGTCTCGTGCCTTTTTTTTTTTTTTTAATAAACTTGAACACTTAATTCACTGTTTATTTTCACCAGCAAAGATGATTTTGTTTATCCACCAAAGAATAATTATTGTTACAAAGTGGTTTGTGTATTAAGGAGCGATATTGTAGTTGTTACAACGTGTTCATTTGCTAGCACACACTTCCACATTTGGCTCAAACCATAGCCGCCGTCTCCGTTGAAATTGGAACAGTAAATGCTGGGGCAAGGAACGGGATGGAATTCAGCTATGACCTTTTAAAGGAGCCATTCAGGCATCCGCCTTGAGTGATTTGGGTAAATCATGGAAGACCCAATTCTGGATTGCCGGATGGGGATTAGTACCCGCGTCATCCCGAATGCGAGGCCAAACCACTACCGCTCACCCACTAGGCTCGGTCGAAAACTTCACTTAGGTTAGATTGCCCTTAATTACTCCGTAAATCACAAGAAAAAAATCTTTATAGTGATGAAATCAAACGTTTATTAATTTGTAAATAGAAATCAGGCAATTAACAAAAATATTAAAGAGCGTGGCATTTAGGGTCTTCATAAAGTATTATAATTTTCTTCCCCTTTCTAGCTTTATGGCATAAAACATGAAATACTATCCCAAATGATTGAAGATTTTAAAATTATTATGGCTGACCTTATCCCAGAAACCATACTATAAATGCCAGAAACTTTTCATCCTATTTTCGATTGTAAATATGTATCACATGAAACACTGTTTTTTATTTTGCTTAGCTTTGCATAAGCCCATTAGACTTCCCCAAACAGTGCTGATCATTTTATTTTTCTGAGTTGGCGGCGTGTTGAGACGGAGCACCGCCAAGGTCAGGACTTGTGTAAAGTATTCGAAACAACGTCGCGTGAGGGTGCATTGATTCCGAACTTCAGCCAATAGAAATCATTGAGGAGAGAGTGCGGTCAAGGCCCTGGGCTGGCCAGTCGATACTGCACTGTCAAGACGTAACACATGGCCTACAAGTCAACTCTCTCTCTCGTCACTAATAGTGGAATACGCAGGTGAGGTTAATTACTGTCGTATATATTATTTATAAAAGATGTTTTTGTGACAAGCCATCCCTTCATACTTAACCAATATCAATAAATGAGGTATCATAATTAAGATTAAGTTCTCCTGTTTTGTAACATCTTTGATTAAGAAATGAATCTTTCCGTAAATGGCGAAAATATGAACAATCAACATCACGGGTACGTGATTGTTCAGAGTCAAGCTGCTACGTTTTGCTGGCGTCTATAAGGAGTGATAGCATACTGTTAGATAGCAACATCAAATAACGAAATTTTCGCACTGGCCATTATAGAGATACCTCTAAATACCTTAGTTGACAAATAAGCATTATCATTTAATATGTACAATGGTGTTTTCTGTTTCGTAAGACGTTGTAACTGTTTTGATACGTACCTGTTTCGGTTGACGAATAAACAATAGCTACAAGTGAGTCAGATCTTCTTTCACACTACTACTAACCACTAACCTTGCTATTCAACGTATATCATTCGTACGAGCAGCCTAGTAAATATTTACTTTGAAGAGTAATTTTCCAAACAAACCCTAAAAAAAAAAAAGTCTTATCACTGTGGAAGCTATATGCTTATGCCAGGGCCTACAGAACTCGGAGATTTTGCACCTCGTCGACGTCGAGGCGGGAAATGATGGTGGACAAGGTGCGGGAAGAATTCTGCCTTGGCATTTTGCAGGAACCATCGCAGAATCTGCATGGAGTGATTTTGGAAGACCCATGGAAAAAAAAAGAAATGTGGATGTCCGGACTGGGATTTGACCCAGCGTCCTCCTGAATGCGAGGCCCTGGCGCACTATGCTCAGCGGGAATGCCTTCAAAGCTGCCGCCATTGTTGGCCCTAATCGTCTCAGTATCACGAAAATACTGCACTTTCAAAACTACTTGGATCTTCGGGTGAAGAAAAAAGCCACTGGAGCAAGGCCAGGTGAATACGGAGGATGGTCTACGACAATTTTTTCCCCGAGAAAAAGTCCGGATAAAAAAGTGAAGTGTGAGCAGTTGCATCGTCGAGATAGTTACCATCTTATTTTTTCACACTACCTTTGCAGCACTCCCATTTAGTGCACTTGATAAAATTGTTTTCCTCTGTTCGAGTCGTTACTAGCTGCCTAAACCTTATATCACCAGTCACTAGTTCCCTCTCATCGCTGTTTTCTTAATAAAATTTTCATAATACACTTTGCAATATAAAGAAAAAAGGAAATGGCTACCCAGTGTGAATTGGATTATTAAAATATTTACATGTATGTTCATTTTGGTCAACCCCCCTTCATTGGCTTAGATTTACTTTGGATGTCTACACATTCGTGTTCCAACTAGGGTTGTTGGACCTAGAGGAGACCTACAGCTTGACGTGGAATCCGAACCACGGAAGCGTGCTGGCGTACTTCACATTACACAGCAAGTTGTGCCAGAGGAGAAAGTTGGGTTAAGGGCCCATGAAAATCCCTACAGGGAATCGAACCGTGGACATTTTGATCTATTATCAGACGCCTTAACCACTGAGCCACCAGACCGCTCATATAACATTTATGTATTTGTTTTATTATTTATTGACTCTTGGGTTGTTGGCTGCACAGTCAGGGTACGTTACATTTAGTGATTATTTTGTATATACACTGCTGTGCAAAACTTAGGGATGAGATATTTAAAGTAGCATAACGTATTAACTGCTCAGTGGAAATGAATGAAAGTGCAGGTGTGGGAAACCTCTGGCAACATGCTCCGGCAAAGAAACCTAGATGCCTCATGGCGTGAGGTAAAGGTGACTATGTCTGATCCGCAACACGAGGACAAGGCAGTGTGTGTCAGTCAGCGAGCTGTAGTGGTGTTCTTGATTACAACATGGCTCTATGATAACTTCTGTATGACTTCACTTGGAGAAAAATCATCTGGAAACTGAGAGCGACGAGTGTAGCCCAGTAGTTTGATACTGTTCACAGAATTGATTCACATGCATGATAAACATACCAAACCAGTAGCGGCTCGTCGTTAAAGGCTCTGAGGTGGAGCCGCCCCAAAAGGTATATCAGAATATGTTTTTAAATAAAGTAATGCAGAATTTAAATTAACAGGAAGCATTTCCAGAATTTTCCACACACGTTTAAACACTGACAGTCAATATTTTTAGTACTATTGATATAAAAGAATTATTCTCAAACGAGTAGTATTAGACGCCATTACATTGCATGTAGCGGAGTATTGGGGCGTGGCTTTTACGGAGCATTGCTCTTATGGGTTTGCTGTAGGCTCAGACTGCAGAGCCTAAGGGAGTCGTATCAACCCCATCATGATTTTCTTGTAACGTTAGTTACAAAGTAGGGAAATCAGCAGAGTGGTTGAACTTCCACTATCGAATCCCTGTCACTGTATCTCCAGTTTATGCTTTCATGCGTCATTAATCGACGTTAAATATTTATATTTTGACAATGTAAAAGCTACTTTTATGTTTTGGGCGTTGGAACACTAAGTTTGTAAACATTCCGCTAGATTGCACTAGAATACAATGATATAAGTTTCACCATCTAACGATTAGATGAAATAAGTGCGCGAAACATATCATTATCTATGTTGCTAAAGGAGTTTACATGAGAAAGTGTGTTTTTTAGAAGTTTTTTTTGTGTGTTTTGCGGTTGAGCCTGAACTCTTGTGAATTATATTTTCGTTTTTGAAAATAGCTACAGCTTTCTGGCACTCTGAATGTCTGCAATGTCGGTCTGCAATTTACTGGGGAAAAATTTGAAACACGAGCTTAGAGTTAACGTGAAGCATCTTTGTGCGCCTAGACCCGGTTTAAACATCAGTCAAGAACAAAAACATTGCATATCCAGGCAATTTCAGCAGAGCAATGTATGACGCAGCTGAGTGGTTGTATGGTTGTGAAGTGAAAAAATGATTTTTTATGTTTCTCATGTCTTGTTACGAATTTTAATGACATCGCTTGGACAGAGAATGGTATTACAGACTTAAAGAATTTTCATGCAAAGGTGAAAAAACATAATTCGATTGAAAAATATTTGATACAATCACATATCCGTTTGATTGAACTGCCAAAAATAATTATTTTGAGACAGAATTGTTGGGGGCAAAAAAATCTCACGACTCTCGCCATCGGGACTTTGACTGCAGGGAATTCGCAGCCTTCCCCAGTATAAAAACCACGAGCCGCCACTATACCAAACCGAAGACACAGCTGCGGGGAGGAGAAGACGCTTTTGACTACGCCCAACTACAGCATCAGATTAGGGACCGTGCACAAACTACGTGGCTCGGTCCAGGGGGGGGGGGGAGGGGTTTGCTGGAAGGCTACGTTGGGCTACGTGGGGGGAGGGGGGGTTCCGAGCCAGGCCACGTAGCTTTCCTTTCATAACATTTTTCACAGTTAAAATGAGGAATAGAACCCACAACAGCATGTGAATACTTATTTCCCACAGTTAATTATCTATTTACAATAGTCTGACAAGAGAAAACAGCACAAAATGTCTTTTGGAATCAAAAGGGAAAAAAGCTACGTGCTACGTGGGGGGGGGAGGGGGGGTAGAGGCAAAAGCCACGTCGGGCTACGTGGGGGGGAGGGGGGGTTCACAGGAGACCAAAATGGAGCTACGTGGTTTATGCACGCTCCCTTACTGCTACGTGGTGCAACAGGCAAGAAGGGGCCCACGTCAAACAGCGGGTGTAATTGTAACAGGAACTGCAAGGCACGCAATCTCACGCTCCACAGTGGCAAGGCGACTGCGTGGAGTTGGCCTCTGCCCGTTGTGTTGGCAAGAGCGACGTGGGGCTCAGATCAGAGAAGTGTGTAGTGATTGTGGACGTATCCATATCTGGCGAGGGGTGGGAACACGTAATGCACCCTGGAAGATTGTCGAACATAATCGTTTCGGTGGTCACAGTCTTATAGTGTGGTGAGTCGAAATACTGCATGGGTGTACAGACCTCCAATTCTTTGAACGCCTTACACTCGACGGTTAATGTTATTGTGGCAATGTATTCCTTCAGGTCCGTTCCAACGGTGCGTGGTAGGCTGGACGCGCCTTTCATCTTCTACCACCTGACGGTGGGTCGAGACGCGCCGTACCTGCTAGCTTATGCGGCAAAGATGAGAGGCGTCCCCTAAGGCCACGTTACCACGATCTCTTGTAACGGAGGCGGGACGGGATGGGACGGGACGAATACTCAACAACACGCCCTGGGAACAGGGCCGCCTCTGCTAGCGGAGATGACACGTAGCTACCCACTCTGTGTCGGTAAACATCACAGGCGTGTGTAGAGGTGCGCTGTTGTCATCGGTTTGCAGCAGCGGTGCGCACTCCTTCTGTTGCTCTAAAGTGCTCTGTGCCAAACGACACTAGGCAACGTGGTGGTGAGGTGGAGGCGAGGTAAGCTAGGGCTAACCTGAGGCGCGTGCTCGTCCCTACACTATAATGAGGTCCCGCCCCACCTCCGTTACAAGAGATCGTGGGAACGCGGCTTAACAGGCGCCGAGGGACGCGCCGTGGGAACCCAGCTTTCCCCGTACGTGCTTTTTCAGGGGTGCATTCAGCCCTTGTTTCATTTTTATGGATGGCAATGGGCAACCATATCGAAGAGTGCAGGTGGATGAGCTCTTGGAAAGAGAGAATATTCGGTGACTGGACTGGCCTACGCGTTCCCCTGACTTTAATCCCGTTCATCATATGTGATATGCGTTGGGAGACGTAGTGCAGCGTTTCCACATGGGCAAACGGCCATCCAGCAGTTGTCAACCACGCTAGTGGAAGTATGAAACGTTCTACCACAAGACCTCCTTACCAACCGTGTGGCGTGCGTGGTATCACGTTGTAGAGCATGCATTGGTGTCCGTGGTGGTCACACACCCCTATAAGACCCATATCCTTCCTATTTGTAGTACTTGCCCTTTGTAACATCTTGAGTAGCACTGACTTCAGTTGAATATATTGTCTGTGTATAAACGTGTCATTTCTGTTTGTCTTATCGCGTGTTTCTTCCACTTTCCTAGTGTATCATACTGTAGCAGTTCATTCTACGTATGAGTCTAGTTTTATAGAGCTATGTTACTCGACAGTGAAATAGCATGCAAACGTTACTTTTGTCCTTAAGTTTTGCACATGACTGTATATACTGTGACCACTATATTTATATCACATTTCGTATTGCAAGTTTACTTCGTAGTACGAGTATTCACGTATTCAGATTGTATAAGGGAAATGGTAAATTTACATAGCACTAAGAACATAAATTAGAAGAGGAATTGGTGGTCATCCAGCAGTCTGTGTACATTAAAAGTTAGCAATTCAGAAAGCGTAAAACATTTACATTCCCCGGCAGCTTCACCGCCGTGGACGTAGGTGTGTGGATTAATATTAAACAAGTCTCGTGTGGTTTAAAACGGAGGAAAACCCGGAATGCAGAAAAATAAATAAAATTTGAGGTGTATTCACACTAATAAAATATACTTCCATCAAATTTTTCTGGTGTGAAAGATAAATTAGTACTTAGGTTGATTTTTTTTAAAACAAATTTTTAATGCTGCAGGCATCAAACAGTAGAAAAAAGGAAGAATGAAATTTTTGTTGTTGGTGATCGAACATGCGGCCTCAAACACCCAAAAAAGATGCGATGTTACAACAATCACAGTTATCCAGGCGTAACCGTAACCATTTAAAAGCTTTTCATCAGAAATACAAGGAGAAATTTTGAATTAAAGATTTTTAAACTTAGATTTCTTATAAACGTAGTATTTACTGAAGAACTCTGCTTGCGAACTTACAGAAATAATTGAAATATGGCGCTGAGATCGCTCCCTATCCTGCTTTATAGAGCGCGCAGGCCTCCGACCTCCACGTTCTGTGATAATGCGTGGACATCTACCACCTTGTCGCCTACTCGTGGTTTCATCGTTCTTCGAGCACTTTCCATAGATGCTCACAACTGAAGCCCGCGAGCAGCTGACCAGCGTTGCTTCGTGCTCGCGCCGAGCGCCGAGCGCCGAGCGCCGGGCCAAAACAACTGCCCTTTGTCAAAGTCACATTTGCCAGTGGATTTCACGCATCCCAATGTTTCCCTGCTCCACTTATACAATTTCATTACCGTTTGTCGTATCCGCGCCAGACGGCATTCAATCTCGTTCTGGCCTCGCATTCGGGAGGACGCCGGTTCGAATCCCCTTCCGAGCACCCAGATTTGGGTTTTTCATGGCTTCCCCAAATCACTCCAGGACAATGCCGAATGCTTCCTTCAGAAGGCTATGGCCGAATTCCTTCCCGTTCCTTGTCCCCTATCCCATCCCGCCTCTAATGACCACGCCCGCATGGGGCTGTGGTCATGATATTTTATCTCATCAATGTATGTAAAGATTATTAAGACTCATTGGATTTAAATAGATTAATAACAAGGAGGTATTGAAAATTAAATAACAAATCACATTTTGTTCGATTATAAAACACGAAAAATAAAATCGTTTACTGAACGTATATTTACAATTAAATGTTCATCTATGAATATGAATGACCTTAAACCTCAGTCGTTTACGTGTTTGAATAGTAAAGAATACATATGACTACTTTGTGGGTGTTTACGATTAGATTGGGTCTCATCAAAAACGCAAATATGTCAGCTGCAAGCATCAATGTCTTGTCGAGGCGGAGTTATACAGGTACTAACATATCACTTATTTTACCCCAATTCTTTCACAACTCAACAAGCAAATGAATGTTTGTTCTTGCTCTAATTCCAGCTCAGACACTGTAATGACAGCGCTCTCAAGCAAGCACAAACAAGAATGGAAAGCCACTCATCAATAGGGTTCACATCTTTATAACAAGTCATATTTTTTTCCTACCTTCTTTTAGAGCTGAAATGCTGAATTAAACACTGATTAAACGTTTCTGATTTTATTGAAATGTATTTTATGTAGCATATTAATACATATTCAGACCATTTTCCTAGTTTTGGCCATATTTCTATAATATTTATTATCATATGGTTATATTCTGAGGAAAAATCTGGTAGTTTTTTTTAATAGGAACGGAAATTCACTAGATATAGATGAGAAGAAATTAAGATAATTATTCGCAGAACTGTACTTCTGCTATACAGATGTGGGAGAAAAATCTAATTTTCACTGTGGTCAGAATTCACCAGTTAAGAATTAAAGTTATACATTATTGTAACTCTCTAAACGTAATTTTCCGCCCGCCTCGACAATGCAGCAGAAACATTCCTGTGTCGATCAGCGTCAATCAATATCTCAATGAAATATCCTCAGTCATCATTAAATCTGTAGTGGATCAGTGAGTAGACCTACCGCCATACCAAAAATAAAAAACTTCTGAAAGTGCGAAGTTACGGAAGGGAATTTAGAGAGGAGTATTTTAGTGCAGATGAAAGAGGTCTATTCGGTAAATTATTTGAAATTAAAGTAACTTTAATAAAATTATTTAAAATAATTTAATATCCCAATGGTACAGTGAATGCACGGGATCAAATTATGTTGTCTATATGAAAGTGACACTCCTAGATAAAATAAGTGATGTATAATTGAACATGTTTTGAAGTATAGTAAACTTAAATGTTTGGTCATATTTTGTCATTTTTAGGTCATATTTACCCATTTTAAAGGTCATATTTTCCCGCACATTTCTCCATTTTTTTGGTCATAAAAATCTGAACCCCACTAATCACCAATCCACCACGTGAAAACGCGAACCAACTTTATGGAATCTTAAAGCACTGCTTGCATAGTTCCCTTTTAGGCTCATAGATAACACAATTTAAAAATTTTGATACCTGCCATTCGGAAGAATGCGGGCTCAAATCCCCGTGAAGCCATGTTTTCCAGAAATTTTCCGGGATGGTTTTTTTCGTACCTCCTCAATATCTGTCGCAAAATAATTTTGAGAAGTGGAACTCAGTTGTTAAAAGAGTCACTGCAGATTAAGTACCTGTTTAATGAACAGCTCGTGCAAGTGTTTTAGAGTCATGAATACGGAGAGCTCTTACTATGGTGACCTGTTTCAAGTATGGATACTTTCACTTTTCCCAACAGATGACCACTCATTTTGCTGTAACCAATAATAAGCTCAGAAACAATACATTCTCAGGATTAATTAACAGTTGTTTCTGTGCCTGACAAAGAACAAACTTCATCCTGCGCTGTATCTGTCAAGGGACAATAATCCTGATTTGACGCTGCCTATTAACATAAAAAAAACCAGTCCCGTTGTCACCACTATGCTTCCAGCGCTTTCGAGCCCCGACGACTGAAGAAATTTTCAGCATTCAGGACCTAGATGGAATGAAGCGCTGTTGATGATGTATACACCAGATGGCGACGTTACGCTTGGCGATCATTTGGGTATCTTTCGGAAGAGTAGGCCTGAATGGGCTGACACCGGGTTTCACATTTTCATTTTTCTGAATCGTTGAATGCAGAAACAACTAATTACACTTCACTACACACAGAAGATAGTAGCTGTTCGTCTTGCCGACCCCGTTAGCTTATGATTTAGCGTTTTGACCTCAAGTAGATAGGTCGTCGATTCGATCCCAGTAGACTCAGTAATAAAACCTGGGAACCTGTCTTATGAGCAGACATTTTTAAAAGCATTTAATTAACATAAAAAACTGTCTGACACTGTAACTAGGCCTAGTGAGTTTATTTACTGGAATGCCAAAGCGTCTTCAGGTCAAAGATCGTAGCAGTGTATATGTTAGGCTCATTGAGCGAAAAAAAAAGACCACAACGCGTTCTGGTTTCTTGCGTTATTCGCGTTATGGCACTTACAAAAAACCACCAGAACGCGTTTTGGCTATACCTTGTTCACTCCTAACTGGCGGCTCAAGGTCACGTTCCTCTCGCCCCGCTCCTCACCTCACCTCACCTCCTCCCCCTTCCTGCCTCTCCACGGCGTACGCTGTGTCCAGGTGGGCAAATGGTAAATTTCCCCTTCACATGTAGGGGTAAAGGCAGTGGAGTGGAGATAGAGCATACTGACCTTGAGCCGCCTCTTTTAACTGAACGCTCTATAACTCAAAACGGCCACAACGCGAAATTCGCTTTTGGTCCAGGTCGCATTCTCCACACATGACGACTCACGTCTTCCTCTTTATTAGAGCCTTGTAACGCGACGAGTAAGAAGAATCCTATATATTGAATGCAGCCTGGATCGATTCGTCATGAACACAAAGAGTTAGATACTAATAAGCCACAACGTGTTGTGGCCGTTTTAAAGATACCACAACGCGTTGTGGTCGTTTCTTTCGCTCATTGAGCACTTTCGGTCTTTAAGCCTAATATATACATTAATGAACTCGCATAATGAGTCACCTAAGGAGACAAGATTAAATGTTACTTAGTTTTTTGTATGCAACGAGGAAACTCCAGTGTTTAAAGAAGAGTTATGAAGGTTCTGTATGTGTGGAATGATGTTTCTAAGACTGAAATTTTGCAAGTTATTTTCTTGCACTTACTGAAGAAAAAGGATAAAATTCTACCTAGTTTGATACGTGTCCGCATGGCTGTTAGTGGATAGTGGAGCCTTGGAAATCAGAGCCTCAATTCTGTTACGCGAATGATACCAACGTCAATAGTAATGATTTGGGAAGAGGACTAGCGGATGTGAAACAAGCAGGTCAGGTCAGGACGGAGTCGCTTATCCCTGCATTGGTCAGTTGCATAAATGAGAAGCAGTACTTCTGCAGGGTAATGTTAGCTGTCTTACATTTGCATAACTCTTTAAAGACGGGTCAACATGAATAACCAGGTTAGGCTCACTTCTTTGTTCGATCTAGGTTGCATCCTCACTGTTTGTTAAACTTAGCTTACGTGGACTGTAATGTACGGATTTAATCGATCGTCTCGCAGAATACAATGTGTTTCTTAATTCCTCCGAATAATACGAGCGTTCGTGACTTCGTGCGCTGAAATCACGATAAGCATTTCAACTTCGAGAATTAAGTAAAACCGCAATTAGTTCATGCATGAACAGCGTTCAATGAAAAGTGAATATAAATAAAGCAACCCCTACTTTATCTCCTAAACAAAGGGCCGTACATTATTCACAACCCCGTCACCAATGCACGTAACTCGCATTCGTCAAAACAGATAAACAAATATACAGATAGACAGACACAAATTTATAAAAAAATTCAATTCCTTTTCTATAAATCAGTAACCGTGCCCTAGAACCATTTTCCAAAAAAATATCTTAAATATACATACATTCTTTCGGTTTCAGTTTGATTTATGTATAGATTTAATGGGGGAAAAATGTTATTTTGATAACATTTTAGAGTAACATCAAATATAACAAAGTTCTATTACACTCTTATCTCAGCTATTACTTTATCGCTATTTCCTACTCGTATTAATTTTTTATTCCAAATGTGAGGGAAATAGTGAAAAGAGTTCGAATTTCCTTTCGTTTCCTGTGGCCGCGACCCACTAAATACTTATTGTTTATTTTGAGATCTGGGGAGCCTTTCCGGACGTTCAGCTTTGAGGAATAATTCTCGTCTTCGTCAGTAATCGAACCCAGGTCATCCGGGCCGCAGTCTAATGCGGACGCCCACAAGTACATTAATAAATACAAGTCTTATATGAAACTGTAACAAAAACAATCTTAAAAATGAAACTATAGTACAATGAAATTTTAAATGAGAAGCGTGAAGCTGGTTTTTTTTTTTTTTTTTTGCCATCGAAAATTTTACAGCTTTTTCTGTTAAAACTATATCCTCCAGCCAACACCATATTCAAAAATGCATCAGTAGTATTCTCTCGTGAATGTCATTGACTGGCGTGTTACATGGCTGGTCAACAGTGGGCTCAACATCTGAGTCCGGCAATTCCGTCTTGGATTCTGCGACAGGGTGCGCACCGTGATATTGTCCAGCACTGGCACTGGGTAAACTGGTTCAAGTGCCGGTGTTAGAGATATTTTCACCATCGGTATTTTGCCGGAATGGTAGGAAAGGTAATGTACAATTGCTGATCACCAGATTGTGCATCAAAGCCCTGTATTAAATCTCAAACTTCTTCGTAGCGTGTGTAGAGTGAGGATATACGAAACTGTTGATGGTGATTCGTCCGTCAGTTGGAGACATTAAGACTGGGGTCCCCACGGTCTCCTTCGGAAGAATAAACCTGAATGAGCCGACATCCGGCTTCACCTTCCCTCACCTTCATCCCCAATTTCATACAACATTTTATATTGAACACATATACTATCACAGTCATTCAGCCTTACAATAACACATGCGAACACACACTGGGAAGGCAACGGGAACCCACCCTAGTTGATCTTGCTAAAGCTGCGTTCCCACGACGGGACGGGACGGGACGGATACCCAACAACACGCCATGGCAACGGGGTCGCCTCTGCTAGCGTCGATGAGACGTAGCTACCCACTGTATGTCGGTAAACATCACAGGCGTGTGTAGTGGTGCGCACCCCTACTGTTGCTGTAAAGTGCTCTGTCCCAAACGACATTAGGCAACGTGGTGAGGAGGTGGTGGCGAGGTAGCGAGGGCTAAACTGCGGCGCGCGCTCATCCCTACGCTTCAGCGTCCGGTGTGCACCTCCGTTACGAGACGTCGTGGGAACGCAGCTTAGGAGAGTTCCGCCATGGTGACTGCTTAAACCGGAATCAGTAATGGCATCAAAATAACAAGAACGCTTCACTAAATTAATATGGATTCTTTATCCATTCTTCGCCGCTGTTTATTGGGGAAAATATTACTTCCGATATGTCTTCAGGTCTGGCAAATGTTCCTCCATGTATTCTAAGAGGTGGGCAAGGGGACGGAGCAATTTTTTGGGACCCAGTATCGGATCACGAAGTTTTATTTGGGAAACCCTGGGCCAGTAGATATGAACTTAGTCTGTGATATTGCCTAAAACATTTTTGAAAGGAAGTGAAATATGATTACATCTGTCGACGTGGTTAAGTGTTTAAATCAGCTTCCATACTGGGTACGGGGTGGGAGTGGGGGTATACACTCCAATAAAGCCAGTGATTAAAAAAATCGTCTATATTCAATATGGTATTATGCCATTCTTTAACCAAAAAATAAAAAATTGTCACACCGGGTGGAGTAAAGAAAGGCAAGCCGCAATTCCTGGTTAGCTTGGAAGCGTTTAGAAATTTACTGGCTGGCGACCTAGGCGACTCATGAAGACTCAGCATTCTGAAATGAAATAACATTCTCCACATAGTGCAACCAGTCAGAAATATTACTAAGTTCGTTTACACTGATTCTTACTTGCCTTATTATTTACAAAACGATCTCAATTGTTTCGCCATCCAAGGAGTAATGTTTTACAGACAAACAATACAAAAAAAATTTATGTGTTAAGCCGAGCTCCGAGCGTATTAAGTGAACGGCTTGGGTGTAGTAGACAGTTAGTGGCCAGTAAAACTGTCCTGTACGACACCTGCCACAACACCGCACACTGTGTAGTCTCCACCCACATTCGTCAAGGTCAACACACAACTCAATTGCTCAGTACAGTCTGTTCCCGGGTATAAGTGAAATAATGACCACTCAACAAATTTTGCAAAAAAAAGAACAAAATCCTTATTATTTATATCTACACTTATAATAAAAATATAACCAGGAAAAAATCTGTACATTGGAGATATTTTTAAAGAAAATGAGGATACTGTCAACTACATACAGAGGAGGTATAAACTTTTTTTTTTTTTTTTAAATTGTCTGTCTGCGTTTGGGTGAACAGGATTCATGCAACTACTAGTGGGATTTTAAGTGTGTTTCGTGGTATCGCATGTCTCATCTTAATGTGATGTCGAAAAGGTGAGATTTTTTTTTTTTTTTTTTTTTAAATATGTAATGTGTAAGTTTTCCATTGAACGCGATTCACTACTCGGATTAATAGAGAGCGCGTGGTACTGCATATAAAGCAGGATTGGAAAAAATAAAAAAGTTAGGAAAAATTTGTAGGTGAACACGATCATGCTGGATATATATTTATGTGGTTTCATTTTGGTCCCAAGGGCAAAATTGGGTGTGTACCAGCTTGTAATGTAATAAATTTAAGATAATTCTTCGCTGTCCCTGGTTCACGCTAAACATATTGATCGGATTTCTGTAGGGTTTCCATTAATTTACATCCAGTGATGATGCGGATAAAATACGGTATGTTTCATATTGACGTGATGTCAGATACTGAGAAATTTACCAAATCAGTCCATTAATAAACAGCCCATAGTCACGAAGTTAAAACAGGGCGTGTTTCATTTTGATATGACGATGAAAAAATAAAAAATTAGGAAAGTTTTCGTTGAGTGCTGCTTGCTCCAAATACTGGTCTGAATTTCATGGAGTTCCCATTAATATACAGTCCTTGGCGACTTGCGTAAAACAGAGTGTGTTTCATTTTGATGTGTTTTCGGAAAGCTGACAAGTTTACCATATTAGGATGAATTTCTTGTTGAATGTTACTGTCGTAAAAACTAATAGTTGGATTTTGATAGGGTTTCGCTTAATGTATGAACAACCTGTGATCCCACTGGTAAAATACTGTATGTTTCATTTTGTTGTAGTGTGTCGTAAAGCTGACAAATTTAAGATAATGTCTCTGTGACTGTGATTTACGAAAAAACTGCTGGTCAGATTTTGATTGGATTTTAATTGATGTACAGTGCGTGGTACCGTGAGTAAAATATGGTATGTTGTCGTAAAAATATGAGTAATTAAAATAAATGAATTCACAAATTACAGCCGAATAAAGGTAAACTATTTCTTGCAATCGAAATTTTTATCGAGTGACGTCGTATTGTTCGGTAGAATTAAGTTACAGTAATTACGATACTCGGTTTTGGGTCAACAAAACACATAGTATGTGCAAATTTGAAGTTACCAACTTATTCAGTTTTAATACTGTGGCCGACGACAGCACTAGGGTTCCATTTCCCGTTGAGTTCAGATCGTATAGTTTACCAGTACTACTTGAGGGGTTAACAAATAACGTGAAAGTCGATTTCAGGGTGGTATTTGGTCAAAAAAACGACTATAGGGGGGTATAACCGTCCTTGGAAGCATCAGATCTAAAAAAAAAAAAAGGTCTCTAAAAGTTGCGAGGACGATTAGTAGGGAGGGGGGGGGGGGTTTCTCCGTCAAAATCTCATGTCATTTTAGAGGGGAGGGCTGTCCGACCAGATCTCATGAAGTCTCACCAGAAAAAAGGGGGGTCTGGAATTACGGAAAAACACCACACGTCATTTATGGGCGCCCCCTTATGAGACAATAATCGCAAAGAAATGCTTGAAAATAATGGGGTACTTTGATTAATTATCGGAAAAGTAGCCAGTATTGTAGCTATACGTCTAGTATAACCTAAAAAATTATTGCTTCTAAAAAAAATAAAAAAAAATAAAATAAAAAAATGAAAATGCGAAATTTGGATTATTATATGTTGATTTAAATATTGATGCCATAACGCATGCAGCTGTAATTTCGTCTCCTGTAACGTCACATCTCAGTTCGTGCCGGAATAAACAAAGCGGTGGTTTGCTTATTTAATTGATAAAATGTTCTTCAGTTTACAAGTGATCTGTTTTGTCTCAGTTTCTATAGTGTTTAGAGTTTGACACCGTCAACAATTGTCCTACTAGCAGAAGCAGTGCCATCCTGCAAGTTGCTCATTATTAACCGCTGTATTAATGAAGTGGCAGAATCGATAGAGTAGGCAACATAAGGGCTTCCTCCTAAAACATGCATAAATTCCTTTTGGCCAGAACGTGGTTCCCATTCCACGTTAAACTGTAGCTTCCCCTGGCCGTCCTAGGGGTTTAGTGCGCCTCATGCTGGAGGATCCAATCAAACGTCGGTAATGAACTAAGTTTAGTTTAGTAATGAAACGTAATCTTCATTATTTCGCTGCAGAATTATGTTGAAAGACGAGCTTTCAACGGAGTCTCTGCCGTCATCCTCAAGCCCTGTGCTAGTCTCGGTGAAACCAAGGAGCACTGCATTCTCTAAATGATTTAAGCTAAATTAAGTACGTGTGAATTGTGTATTTAGGAGGTGGAAAAGGTATAAATCGCAACAAGAAATCATATAAAATCTTAGTCACAACGGCTACTACACTGAATAAAAGGAGAACTCTACGGCTATTATTTGATTTACAAAATTTGAGAGGTAATAAAATCATTTAGCTACTCTAACATTGTTTTGTAAATGCTTCACTTTCTCCGTTTGTGACAGAATATGGGAATACAGCAATCGTACGTACTTTCAATTCAGTCTTCACATTTTTTGTTCCACGAAACAGTTTTGTCTGTTTTCTCCATAATGTTTCCCCATATCAAATGTTATAAAAGGCCACTAGCAAACTTGAAATGAAGATTACATATTATGTTTGTGTACTGGTCTGTTAGCTCAATGGTTAAAGCGCTAGCTGTCAAAATTTGGCTGCTTCGGTCCTGGGTTCAAACCCCGATGGGCGCAATGAATATTTAATACATTTGTTTGGTCACATGAGTTACGCCAGGACGTTCCGTGGTTCAGATTCCGAGTTAAACTGCAGGTCTTACAGACTAAAGGAATTGGCCGTTCTACCTCGGACTCAATGGCTTAGTATGCGTCCTTCGAGAGGATCCAACCAACCTTCGGATTGTGGACTAAGTTAGTTACCGGTTTAATGTGTTTTACCTGTCAATTAAATTTGCAAACTAATTATAAACAAAGGTAGGTATTTCGTTTGTATCTACATGTTAATTATTGAGATGCTCTTTTATGTTCGATGTTTTAGCTCTATTCCTTTCCATGTAAGTCACTGTTATAGCAGGCAAAAAAGGAAGGTTAAGTATTTCCTCTAAATCTGCATCTTAATTATGAAGAGAATTGTGCAATGGAACGAGATTAGACGAAATTTGTGCATTACATCAATAAAAAATTAAAGATTATTTAAAACAATTTAATTTAGCTAGGCAACTGAAAGATAATGAATCGCCAGAACACTGCGCTGAAACCATAGTTTTGACGGCCTAAGAAGGCAGTAACACAATATTTCAAATCAAATTTCGCAGTTACGAATTGCTGGTATAATGAGATTTGTTACATTATGGCTACTTTTCAAGAAGTCGAGCCACTTGGCTGCACGAGTTTCTTCACAGAACAATGGAACTAAACGTAACTTTCTAAAAGTTCGTCTAAAGGACAGTAACAGAAACTATCCTCAAGGTATAAAAAAAGGGATGGCTATTGGAATTCTTGCCATACATTATGCATTAGAACTATGAATCCTACCATATGCAGTAAGGAAAAAGATATCAGAAGCATTAGACATGCAATAGTTATGTCCAGGTTACAAACGAAATCTCGATACGAAAGGCTCGTTTTGGCAAATTTGATTCACGCTAGAGGTAATCGCACGAGAAATAGGGGGTAAGGATTCTACCGAGTCTGTTGGGTGAATGGTTAATACTCGGCCCCAGCATTCTGGAGGAAACGGTTTCGATCCCCGATCCGGTATCCAGTTATCGATTTTTCATGGTTACGCGAATTCTGTTACAGACGAATGCCGGTACGGCTCCTTTAAAAGTCTATGGCTGAGTTCCTTCCCTTTCCGTGTTGCCAATCCTCTCCCTGCTCTAATGACCTCAACTAACCTTAAAGCCTTGAAAAAAATAAAAGAGGAAGACCCATGAACACATGGCGAGCGTACCACTTAAGTGCGCTCGAGGCTGAAAAAAGTGCGACCCACTCAATAGTAATAGTGGCGCTACCACGGCCACCACCAGGGAGGGATAATCTTCTCCTCTTCCCCTTTTCCACCACCAAGGTCCGCATATAACGGCGGTCGCTAGCGTAGCAGCAGTTGGTGAAAAGCAAACACCAAGAGACGAAGCACTATTTCAAATATCGATTAGACGCCTGTAAAGCTGTCACGGAGTCCGTGTTCACGATCTTGGCTGTTGTATTAGGTTCTATTGGACTGTTGGATAGTCGGCATCTTGTTTCGTTCCGGCGATTGCTGACCATAATATAGAACACAATGGTAGGTTTCCGTATGATGTTGCTTCGGTCGTTATAAAATTTAACTGGTAACGTTTCTAATTGGTTTTATGTTAAAAGTCTTCTTGCTTTGATAAATTTACGCTAATTTAGTATTCATGTCAGACAGATGAATATCACTTACAGTAGTAACTTTCAAACAATGCAGCAGTAGATAAATATGAAGTTTCAAGCTACATTTTACAAAGACAAATGACAGCTGAGTATACCGAGGCTGCCAGGAGATTGTTAACATTGAGACCTTGCATTCAAAAGTCACCGCCGTTTGATTCCCGAGAAATACTCCACATTCTTATGAGCACCATGGAGATTTCTTTCTCATTCCTTGCTAACAGTCCTCTCCCGGCTATAACAACTCCACCGTCGACAAGCCATACAGCCTTGTTTAAGGAACAAGTCCCTTTATGTGGAGACAGTTACGTGGTGGCAAAACACACACTTCTTTAGTGTTACCACATAAACTACAAATCAAAATAATGCCTGATGTTACTGCCACGCTATGTCGTCTACAAGTTCTATTCGAATCAGATATAAAATGTAAGTAACGGTTTATTAATTCAACACTAAAATAGGGTGAAAAAGTTTTTTCCTTTTATTTTCATTTAGGCTTTACAGCTTGTCTACATCGTGGTCATCACAGATAGGATAGGATATGGGACAAAGAATTGGAAGGTGATGGGTCTCAGCCTTTATGATGGAATCATCCCAGTGATCTCAGGCAGCCGTACGATAACTTACTGAAATATGGACAGCAGGGCAGGAACCCCGAATCAGTGTCTACTCACCCACTACGATAACTCAGCACATGTATGTACCTGATTCGATATGCGGCGTGGTATGTATCATCAATTCCTTCCTTATGGGCAAGATAACGCAAAGTCTCCCTTATCCAGGTTTCCTTGGCAAAAGAAGGCATTACCTCCATTTAGCAGCCTCCGCAGTATAAGGAAATCTCTTCGTCTGACTTCCTGCGACGCCCATAAAGTTTAAGCGCTCGTGTAACGTTTCCGAGAGAACATCACGTCCAGCGAAACGGCGACTCAGCTTCCAGGAACGTGGAAGCAGCACTAAAAGTGTGTAAGGCAGAGGTCCCTGCCTCGCATGAACATAGCAAATTAACCAATTCAAATATGCTTATTTTCACGGCGTAAAATACATTACTACGAAATTATTTTTCACATGAACAAGAAGTTCAACGAAAAATTTTGAACTGGTTGGAAAGCTAGCAGTCCACAATCACTGCCAACTGTTTTATTATTATTTTGCTGCTGCACTAGAATACTCTGTAACTGGTCCTATTTACGTAGTTAAGAGAGAAAGCAAGTAATTAAGCTTAAAAAAGAGTAACTGCAAAATATACAAAGCACACCCACCATTGTGGCTGCACGCGTTAATGCGCTGTCGCACTGTTGGATAGGAACTACGGAGTCCAGGTTCAAACCCCAGTCTTCCAGATTCCAGTTTTTAGGCGGTTTCCCGCAATCGTCGAAAAGAACGCTGGGAAGGTATCCAACTTACGCCACATATTTCACTAACAAATATACACTAATCATATCACAAGTTCCAACAGATGACAACACTTCAGCTATCCCAATCAGCGCGCTGCAGCGTCAGCAGTCAGCAGGCGTGGCGACTACGCTTCACGTCCATACAAGTTCAAGAAGCCTCATCAGTTCATGACTGAAAATGTCCCATAAAATATAAAAAAAATGCAAAGAACGTATGCAAAAAAAAAAACGGTGTATACAGAACAACCCGGTAATTCAGCCCCATAAGAAATAAGTGTCAGAACAAGACATTACATTAAAATATTCATAACACAAATTACATAATAAAATTTCCATCAAAATTCTATAGCACAAGCGTAATGCAAAAAATCAACGAAGTTAAATGTGGAAAAATTGACACACCTAAATTTCAAAAATATTTAAAACGATTAACGTTTTAACAAAAAAACTGAAGACGTCCAAAACACCGCACACTACATTCTTTACAAAACAATTTTTTTTAAATATTTCTTTATCAAACACACCTATTAAACAGATTGTATTAATTATGCTACCGAATTAACCTCTATATTAAAAATCGTATTATTACTCATAAAGTCGATTTATCACACTTTTCCGTATTATCGTATTCACGATAAGTTTGCGCCCGGTAACGCTCAGGTCTTTCATTTGGTTCAAATCCACGTATGGCGGTCAAGATTTCGATTTCCCACGTTTTACCGAAACCACTCCAGGCGAATGCTTGGATGGCTCCTTGAAAAGGCTATAATCGATTTCCTTCCCGTTCCTTGTCCCTAATCACCTCCCGCCACTAATGACCGAGACGTCGACGAGGCATAAACTTCGAAAAAAAAAATTTGCACACATTAACAGGTGATAATTCCCTTCGTGTCGTTCATCACTAAGGTAGAGGAGTTAGACAAGAGGTTAGCTGGTAGGAGAACAGGTGGTGGAAAAGACCATCCAGTATTTGGACACTAGGCTAGCTGATACGGTATGCACAATTCCTGGCTGCCAGTGTCCCAAACATGTGAGTAAAACTCAGAACCTATCTTTAGTGGGGGAGTGAATACATGGTCCGATTGGGAGGTTAGTCGCTTGGTGTGTTCCTGCACAACATGAAAAACACGCTACATTGCAGTCGTTTACACGTACACAATAAACAGTAACATATCTGTGGAAAACAGCGCGTAACTATATCGGGATCAAAATTGCCTCTCGTTGTTGGTACGCATCGTATTATATCTTCCTATAGACCAGGTATGGCACTACTCACTTTAACATTAACACATTATGATTAGTTTTCATTATAACTCTGGATTCCGCTTCCAAGCATAACTTTACTCTGTATCGATGGTCATCTTCGGGTGATAACTATCTTTGGGTTTCAGCAACCTGCCAGCACATCGCCATCATCCGTAAATCACTGCCAAGGAAATGATGACTTGGAAAGAAAATTCCACTGTATACTTGCGAAAGCTTCTGTATCCATGTATTAAAGCTATTGTTTTCCTTCCGGCTATGGGCCTCGTTGATGTCAAATTCATTAGAGGTGGGAAAGGAATGGGGACAAGTAACGGGTAGAATACGCCTGGAGTGATTTAGAGAAAACATGAAAAACGAAATCTGGATTGCCGGACGGGGATTCGAACCTGCGTCCTCACGAATGCGAGGCCAAAGCGTTACCGCTCGCCCACTACGCTCAGTCCAGGTTTTCGGTCACTTCGGACCTTCATATTTAGCATTTTTGAAGTAAATTGTTTGTATTAGAACAAGATTTCAAAATTATAATTTGGTAGTCACTCCCGATGATCATATTTTCGTTTCCTGAAGTAACTTAGTTGTTTTAGGAACAAATTTAAAAACTCTAGCTAGGTAATAACACTGAATGTTATGTGTGAAGTTCTCTGAATAATTTGAGGACCCGATTTAAAAACTCTTGGTTGGTGGTAATATCTGACGTCAAATGTTTGTATTTGCGATGTAATTGACGTGTTTTAATACGCCAAATGTTAAATATTTGCTTGTTTGGCTGTTTATTGAGGAGTTTTACGTTTGTGGTGCCCGTGGATTTTGAAAGTGCGGTTTTATGAATTAATTGATACGTTGAGGGCCCGATTTAGAACTGTAGTTTAATGGTAACGGTGGATTTCAAGAGTTCAGTTTCCTGGAAGTAACATAAGTGTTTTAGGTTCAGATTTCAAGACTCTAGGTTTGTGGTTACGCTTGATGTTAGCTGTTTGGTTTATTAAAATAGCCTTGGTTACTTAGGACTAGATTTAAACACCGTATTTTGGTCACAAAGCCGGATGTTAATTTAAAAAAAAGTAACGTAAGTGTATTAGGAACTGTACAATCGCCCTAAACAGAAATTAAAAGAACATCTCGATATTGTGGGCCATTTCCTCAATTGGGATAGGATCAATTTTATGAATAATGCAATTGGCGTTACAATTATTCATAAAATTGAGAAATTACGAGTATTAGAACCTGTTTAGAAACTCTGGGATGGCAGTAACCCCGGATGCGGTTTTCTACGACCGTGATTGATAGCCAAGTCGTAAAATTGTACACAGCAGCATATAAACTGGATTGCTAGTCCAAGAAGAACAATTTGGAATAAAAATACCTGATACGATAGTCAAAAATCGCAAATTCTTCATAAAAGTGATATTTATAGTCTACATCTGCTTTAAAAGTGGTAGTGAGAGATCAATGGATGCCAATAACAGAGAAAAAAATATTATTTAGTACAAGTAGTTCCCGGACATAAAAATCGTAAAAATCTTCTCTTTTTTTTGGCGCAATTGACACATATTTCTTACTGGAGTTCTCTGGAATAGTATTTGTTTTTGGGGAATGGTGGAAGGCTTTATATTAAATACAATGTTGGAATGATCTAAGTACTAGCTAGGTGACATATAAACATTTTCAGATATGCAACGTATTGCTGAAAAATTACATTTGATTAATAATCCAAAGCCAGATTGTAACAAATATTCCATTAAATATTTTTCCTACGTCGTTTATAATATCAATAATTTTCGTTGCTGACTGTATAACAGACAGTAGGAAACCACGAAAGCCAGTAATTATCCGACACAAACGGGAAAAAGTGGAATTCCACGTGACAAAGGAAACAAAGACATACTAAACTTACAACTGTTTAAGTGGTATTATGGTGTATTTTCAATCTCCTTGAATTACAGATGTCAGCACGCAAGTATCAAATATACTGCGAAAATGCAAAAACATCAATGCGCACTCAAACTGTAGTCTGTGACCCTCAAAGCAACAGCAAACGTAGTCTACCACAATGTTTGCGTGTCGTGCGTGTGAGCATAACCTTCCTCACTCCTTCACCAGTCAGATCGTTATCCAGCGAGTGGGCAATCAGAAGACCTCTATTGTAATCTCATGCACGCATACCACGTATCATCCGCAAATACTCGCAGGCTGAGACAGGGCTCAGTTCGGGGTACAAAAACCGACCGTTACGAAGTCACTGCTGCGATAACCTTGAGGAGGAACAGCGTACACGAACTCATATCCGGCTTGCCTTCCTCCCTATACCCACGCATCTGCCATCTGTTAGTTCTCAACCTTAGCAATAATCCTCTTTAGTGATTTTTGCTATATACAGGGTGTTTCACGAAGATATGCAAATATTTTAATATGTTATTCTACTAGTAAAACTAAAGAAAAACGTTCATATAAACATAGGTCCGCAAATGTTTAGTTACGGAGTTAAGGCTAATAAAAGATTTTGCCTGAAATTTAGCAACCTCGCTAATATGAAGCCATCGCAAAACTACGAGATTACAGTAAAGCACGATTTCCATTTATTTTGTTGTTACTGATCTAGTGAATGTAATAAAACAAGTCCCAGACGTGTATCTGCAGTAGTTTTCCAGAAATTCCAGAGAAGAAATAATTTGGGAAATTTTGTAATTTGTTAACTACTTGGCCCAATTCTTTTGTTTAAATTCCAGACAATTGTATAAAGTTTTCAGCAGAAGTTGTAGAGAATTTAATTTTGGAAAATGATGGTAATAAATTTAACTAAACCAGTATGAATGTGTCAGATAAACTGCTTTTATTAATACCATAGCTCAGTGTTAAGGAAGTTGTACAGTGTACATACAATTTCACAATACATTCACAATAAATGTTCAAAATTACTCTCTGGAATTTGCTTGCATAATCTCTGGAATTTCTGGAAAACTGCTCCAGATACACGTCTGGGACATGTTTTATTACATTCACCAGATTAATAAGAACAAAATAAATGTAAATCGTGCTTTACTGTAACCTCGTACAGTTTTGCGATGGCTTCATATTAGGGAGGTGGCTAAATTTCAGGCAAAATATTTTCTTAACCGTAACTAAACATTTTCGGACCTATGTTTATATGAACGTTTTTCTTTGGTTTTACTTGTAGAATAACATATTAAAATATTTGAATATCTTCGTGAATCACGCTGTACTTATAAAATCAATTATGTCTTGAAGAAAAATTATACCATTTGTTTTGTAGGCCCTTGTAATCTCGGGAGTGGTCTAGTGGCTGAAAGATTATGACGCAAGCATTGAAACATCCAGGTTCGACTTCCAGACTAATAACGCGCTTCTTCGTACATCTGAGTATGCCAGAACCTTCCGCAGTGCAGGTTTCTATGTTAAACTGTAGAACCCGGAGGAAAGCAACACGGATTGCTTGGGACACAGCTGGCCCTATTTGCGCATGACGAAATGAAACATATTGATGCAGGTTCATAAGCTAAAGCATTTTTTATTATTTCTAGAAAACCTTTGACTGTGTCACACAACCTCTTTTAAGTGATGATTCGAGCATACGGTACATCAGTGCAGAATTGTGAATGGATTCTAAATTTTCTAACTGTTCGGCCGCAATACGTTGTCGTTGACGAAGAAGGCGCTTCTAATCTAAATGTTACACAGGGCGTAGCTAAACAAAGTACAATAGAACCGCTTATTTTTCTAATTTTCATAAACGATCTCGGAGACAGTTTGAGATTGTTCCTTCTATAGGAAAGAAGGAATTCGGCCAACTGCTTAGAAATTCAGCGCGATCTCTAAGCTATCTCGGCATGCTGCGACGAATGGTAACATACACTAAATTGTAAAAAAGTGCGAGGCAATGTGCATAACCAATAAAAACAACTAATTTTTTTTGGAGTAGAAAATAAAAGTTCATATATTTACTGGCAGATTCCATGAAGTGTTTGGGTGTAACAGTGCAAAGCAACATGAAATGTGACCTCCACATGAATTCCGCCGTAGTTAGAGCTAATTCTAACCTACGATTCATAGGTCGAATTTTGAAAAATTGTAAAGCATTGAAAAATGAAATCGTTTACTAAACTCTCTTGTGTACTCACTTGGATTACTGTTGTGCCGTTTTTAATCCGTTTCACTGTATATAGAAACTACAGAAAAGACGCGCTCGATTTGCGACTGCTTTCCACTGAAATGATTCATAGGTTGGGCTAGGATTCTCTGGTAGGCAGACGAGTTATGTTTAGTCTGAACTTATTGGTAAACAAGCATCCATCCACCTTCATTTACAAGTGCGATGAAATACTTCGTCCTCAAACTTACTTCGGTCGCAACGCAAGAGAGATAAGATCAGAAAAAATGAAGTGCTGCTCTGATGCTTATATGAATTATTTCTTCCTTCGTGCCATTCGGAATTGAAGTGAACAGCGTCGAGAATATTTTGGTGCAAAGCACCCTCTGCCAACCATAATTTTGTGAATTGCAGGGCATATATGTAGACGTAGAAATCAACTAACAGTCATACCTCTGAGACACTAGCCTAGTGCACCAGATTATTGGAAAAATTTAGATTTTAGTGTATTTATGTCTTACTGATATCACAGGGAAGATTTAGCTCTTATGTGATGAGTGTTTACGATTTACGTAGTAAGCCCTGTGAATGATGTGTAATTTTTTTTTTTTTTTGTAACTGCTTTATGTCTCTTTTTAACATCGAGGTCTTTAGAGACGGGAAAGGATGGGGGGCAAGGATGGGGGGTAAGGATGGGGGGCAAGGATGGGGGCAAGGAATGGGAAGGAATTCGGCCATGGCCTTTTGAAGGAAGCATCCCGGCATTTGCCTGGAGTGATTTGGGGAAACCAATTTTTTGTTTGTGTAAAGTGTACAGTTATTTTGTGGCATAATGTGAGGAACCAGGAGTGTATAGAAAACGTCTAAAAACCGGAAAGTGAATGGCAATTACGCTGGGGGCGAGAAATGATACAGCATCCGAAGCGGAGTATGGCAGTGCTTTAACACCTCTTGAATTTCCTTCTGGTTCCCATGACACAGCTTTTATAGCCTCGTCAGCACAATGATGTAATGTTCTTTTACTGCTCATATTTATTTCTGATCCAGAGAATACCAAGCATGCGATAATGTTTCAATTACAAGAGACATGCTTTCGTTTGATATGACCGTAAAACTGAAGTTCCAGGTTGCTGCAATCGTTAAAGAGAACGTAAAATGAATGATGGACGGAGATTAACGAATCACTGGATGAGTGTCCCCTGCCAACACAATGTAATGGTTCTGTTCGGTAATAAGTTAATCGTCTGAAAGGCGAAATCTAGTGAAGGCACTCACCTGGTGGGATCAGCTCATTGGGAGACGGATCGGATGTTATAAACCATCACGATTGATATTTTAGATGTTTCTTCGTAATTAATTAAGCAAACGCTAACTTGATAAACAATTTGGAACAGAACAGCGCAAAGATTGTGTGGTTCGCCGACAGCATCGAATACTTTAATAAAGTTCACAGTAGAGAAGACGCTTAGCCCCTCTCGCCTGACAGTAAGTATGAAGTATGTGTTCTTCAGCCGTGGAGCCAGAAATTTTATAAATACATCAATTAAGCTGATATCCTCATCAAGTAATTATATATATATATACCGGGAGGAACTGGTAACTAACGCCGATACAGCTATCTTCATTTATCGTAAAAACCAGCCCCTTGAGTGGACGGTAAAGTTTGAGAGGACAAGGGTTCGTGTCCTGGACAGACCATACAATCTCGGTTTCCTGAATACCAACTTGGATGGTTGCTTCAAAAGGCCATGGCCGAATTCCTTGCAGTAACATGTTCACACTTCTCTCCATACTCTAATGTTCTCGTCATCGATGAACAGCAAAATCAATACAAAAAAAAACTTCTCTCACCAAAACAAAGTTATAATGATTCTTTTGTAGCCCAAAGCCTATTTCCCTCCAGTTCGTTGCTTATTTTCGCTTTTCCAGGCCAGTTATAACGTAATTAGCAGGCCAGAAAGTTATCCTGTTCTTAGAGCTAGTTTCAGAACAGCATTAAGAATGGTCATAACTTGATGATAGTTTAACTGTTCGCTATCAGGGTGTTTTCTTTTTTTCTTCACGACATATATATTATAGAAGTCACAAAATTCTCTATACAATAACACTTATAATGATTTTGGAAAAAAATTATCTACTGGAGTATCAAATTTGTTAAAATAACTCTTTAAGTTTTTGTTGAGAAAACCATAACGACACCGGTCGGTTAGCGGTAAGGCTCGGGTCTGGCATTCGAGAGCACGTGGGTTCAAATCCCCGTCCGGCCATCCAGATTATGGCTTTTCATGATTTCCCGAAATCACACCAGATGATAGCGGGACGATTCATTCAAAAGGCCATGGCCGAATCCCTTCCCGTCCTTGTTCCTAACTAAAACTAACTTAGTCCACATCCCGAAGGTTGGTTAGATCCTCCCGAAGGAGACATACTAAGCCATTGTGCCAGAGGTAGGACTGCCAGTTCCTTTCCACTGGGACATACAATTCAACGTGGAATCTGAACCAAAACAAAACCTAAGAAAAAATAAAAAAACTACATATAACCTTAAATTTTCGGGTAAGTAGATTTGGAACCAGTGGGGAGTAAGAGTTAAGTTTTTTATGTTTTTTGCGCCGAAACCTTGTACTGTACAAATAGTGGGGAAAAAATCGAGCCATTCTGAGAATCGACGGGTTGCCCGAATTCATTTGATACCTATTAGATTACGTAGTTAAAATGTTTCCTTTAGGCCCCCCCCCCCCACTAAATCCACAAAAATTATTTTTCACAACCCATCATTTTTATGCTAGAATCGTTTTAAGGTCAATGAGAATCAGAACACTGCGAAATTACAAATTCCTAAGTTAAAGAGTTTCAGAAGTTATGAGGATATGACAGACGAGTAGTAGAGACTATTATCTTTATAGACACATAAGAACTGTCAATTACCCGGCCACGCCGACTCTATTGTTACACGAATTAGGCAAACCTAGTTCGGCGTACTAGTGGGACACTTCCACCTTCCCAGAGTTGTTGACAGCATTATGGACGACTGCCAGCCCCCTCAACCCTAATTAATCTAACTTTGGGTAACAAATTGCTTTCTTAACCTGACTTTTTCGGCCGTCTGTGGGGAAAATACAAAGAAGACCGCTTTACTCTGTCAGTAAGTTATATTAATAGACGGCTGACAGGCTTTGCACTTAGTCAATAAAATGGTTATTAATTGCTATGTTGACAAGGGCATCTACCCTAAAAACTTCAGTTAGGATGGCTTTTTGCGACCAAATAAAAAGCAAGCCGCCTCCTGTTGTTTGTAACCTATGTTAATAAATTGTTAATGACAGGTTATTTGACCTGCTCCCTACATCATCTCAACCCACCCATCTAAAGGTTACCTGCAGCTGCCCGCAAGCCAAGAGACGCCGACAGATTGATGGACTCGACAGGTCACACCTCTGATAACTGCTCTCGAGACCACACAGTATACAGAAGTAACTTTACTTGTAACTTCTAGGTATTTAAGTTTCTGAGTGTTAATAACCAGTTTTAATATAATATTTGATTAAAATTCTGATTAAAGCAACATTATAGGATTTTTATTTAATCATACTTACGATTAAAACAGTTAGATGAGTTTGTTATTCAGTTATTGCTTAATATAACGCCTTGTGGGTATTTAATCTAAAAACGATTATTAAACTGATTTAGTTAATTTCAAATCCTAATCATTTGATTTAACTGAATCGCCGACTGATGATTAAGCTGTCTAAATGTTTTAATTGTGTATCTGATATTAGAAAAACCATAGATTTTAACGATTATAAATTTTTAGGCTTTGCAGTCCGGACATCGTCAATTCATGCCCCCGATGGTATATAAAAATTTATTTTCACGTCAGCTGTATCGTATTTCCAATGGATTTTATGTGAATGGTTCACTCTTTATCTACAAAGCAGTGTTTTCCTCGCGGAGTCAAGGAGCTCTGTGACCGACCGAACAATTCAATACTTGACCACATACCGCGTGCGGCGTTCCTCATTCAGGACGAAAGCCCGCGGCTCGCGTCGCTTAGAGACGAGATTCCTTGTAACGACAAAATACGTCCGTGCATGTTAAAACGTTATCTAACTGGACACGGAAGTACAGCCAATTGCCTTATAACCGAATTACATGAAAATAATTGCGTTGTCAATAGTTTTCACACACCGAGCGTGGTGGGTAATTGGTTAACACTCTGGCCTCGCATTCCGGAGGACGGTGGTTCGAATCCCCGTCCAAGCATCGAGATTTGGTGTTCCATGGTGTCCCCAAATCACTCCAGGCAAATTTCGGGATGCTTCCTTCAAGAGCCCGTGTCCGAATTCCTTCCCGTTCCTTGTCCCCAGTCCCATCCCGCCTCTAATTACCTTGACGTCGACGAGGCTTAAAGCCATTAGTAAAAAAAATAAAAAAGACTGCAAACACAGAGTTGCTTTACAAAAGCAGATCACTTTAAACAGGTTATTTAAACTTTCCTTCCATTCGTAGCTTCACGTTAAAGTATTCTGAATTCTACAGATGTTATTGCACATTGTACTGGGTGCTTCCTGAAACTTAAAAATATTCCACACTCGTTTATTCGTCACTACTACTTTATACACGATTTCACTGACTACACATGGTTAGTTCGCGGCTGCTATCATTATTATTTCTGACTATACGCTGAATTACTCATTATGAACTGTAAGTTTCCTTAACATTATGATCCGTCGTTAGTAACGCCCAGTGGATGAGCAGTCAATTGTCATTGTAGGACCGAGCGTGGTGGGTGAACGGTTAACGTTCTGGCCTAGCATTCGGGAGGACGCGGGTTCAAATCCCCGTTCGGGCATCCTGATTTGGGTTTTCCATAGTTTCCCCAAATCACTCTAGGCAAATGCCGGGATGCTTCCTTTAAAAAGGCCATGGCCAAATTCCTTCCCGTTCCTTGTCCCCAGTCCCATCCCGCCTCTAATGACCTTAGCCATCGATGAGGCGTAAAAAAAAAGGTCATTTAGAAGTAACGCCGGTTCGATCACCAGTCCAGTCATTCATATTTCGAGGTTTCTAGGAATCACTCCAGCCAAACACTGACCTTGTTCCTTCGATAGAGCATGGTCTATCTCCCACCACTTCCTTGCTACCGAATATTCCGGTTCTAGTGACATCGGCGGCGATTAGCAGTAAGCGAAGGTTTGCCTGACCCTCCCGAAGGAGGTATACTGTAACGAGCCGCGCTGTCGCCACGTTACAAGTTGCATTTTTATTATATATGTAATAATATAAGAGTAATTTACATAAATCTTGGGCGACCACGTGAATAGATTTTTGTTGTAATTTTATAAAGTACGCAAGATTCCAAGTGAGGACTGTAATGAAATGGTGAACTTATACAGTGTATCGTAGCAAAGCGAATATTAAAGAGTTATTGAGCTATGTAGGCTTGAAGCTAATCTTGGTCTTTCCGAGCCATGGCGACAAAAAGTCGTGGATTTGGGATTTGCCAGACCACACACACTGCTCCCTGGGGATGGGTCACTCACCGAGCGGGAAAAGCCTGCCGTCCGAAACCCGAATGTTCTCTCGCTCCGGCGAACTTAGCCGAATATGTCCGACCTCTGTTGGATTCTTTGGCCAAATCACATATCGAGGATATCACGTGACATTAGGTGCCGACCTGAAGGTCCAATCAAAATGTGCGTATAACTCAAAATCCTGGGAATTTTTGTTGTATGTGAGCTTCGAGACTACAAATGGGCGGAGCAAGAAGTTTCCTCGTGGACCGAAGAGCGAGGAGCTGACATTCGATTCTAGATTCTAACTTCGATCGCACCAGTCTGAGGTTGACTTGGAAAGTTGACTTCATTCGCTAACTGCAGCTTGCCTGCTGGAGCGAGCGTATCACCGCAACACAGCCGGTAATGCGATGATGCGCATTGCCAGACCAGAGATGCCTATAGCCGACTTGTGAGACAATCTCACATATCGTGGGTCCGCTACACTCATCACAGACATCAGACGCAGAACTACAATGGTAATTGATTACGACCAAGCCATGTGATTGTGCATTCCGTGAAACAGAACCCGTAAGCGACTTTGAGAGGATAGGTCCATGTTCTCACTTTGTAATTGTAAAAACCCCTGAGCTAGCGGCATAATTTGCCAGAACTAGTTATTTTCGAATGATATATTGTTCATTCTGGCGCCCATGATTTTCTTTTTAACTGTAAAGTCACAGTATTATGATGCCTTTGTCTGAGGTAGTCATAACTTGTATTTTTCATTGTTTCCAGTTGTCATTATTTCTTGCATTTTGATTCTGAGATATTTAAAAGTAAATATACAATTGTTTGCTTGCCCATGACGGCTAATTGTAACTCTGAGCGTTGCTTTTATGATTTTGCCAATTTGTGTTAATGTTAACGGTAAATTCGCTCAGACTTGTAATCGCCAGTGATAAGAAATAAATGTCATATTGTGACAATTTTTCCTAAATTCCAACCAACGTCGAGATTCTTGCTAAATTAATAAATTTCCAATCCTTCGTAAAAATTAAAATTAAAAATCCACAGTTATTAATCATAAAGGTATGAAAGATAATTGTAATGTGGTTTGCCCACCAAGGCACCCACCACACATAATGTCGCCCAACGCTGGTGCCAGATGAGACATTACTTCTTAATGTCTGCGAACTTGGTGGCACTAATTCAAATTAATACAATTTGGAGCCCAAATTCAGAAAGTTTCATGGAATGTTGCACATGGTTTTTGGCTGTTTTATTATTCTTGTAGTCAATAGATATTCATACAAGATTTTATTTTGATGTTTCACTTGTATTTTAATGCATAAAGTTCATTTTGTTTCAATGCATAAAATTTATTTTGTTTCAACGCATTAAAAGAAGTTCATTTGTGTATTTCAATTGAGATGCAATACACTTTGTATTGTAACAATTTTGTGATCAGTTTCAAATTTTTAAATGAGTAACTTCAGTGTTGATTTCTTAAAGCATGGTAGCTGTTAAGAAAATTAAAGACACACATGTTTTGCCATGTGTTTGAAAATAAGTCTGCATTCATGGTGTTGTGTTGCATGATTCATCGTTGCTTTTCTCTTGCTGTATTTTGGAGGGGTATATGTATTTGTGTGTATTGAAATTCGCGGTATTTTTGTTGCTAGTGAATTTAGATTTCGTCATTGCACAATTGCGGTGTAAATTCATTGTTTGTGTGTTCATATGAAGCTACGATCTCGTACGATAAAAGATTTCGATATGGAAGATCAGTCTGATAGGCAAAAATCTCCCGAAATCATGAACGAGGTTCAGTTAACAGAATGCGGAATATTGGCTGCAGGGGAGGGGAACGTAAGTTCTGAAGTTCCGACCCACTCATATAGTTCGCAGTCTACTTTGTCGCCACAGGAAGATATGGAAAATTTTCCGTCATCTGTAGGTGAGATAATGCAGAACACTCCCGCTTACTCAGAACAGACGCAACAAATGACACAAATTCCTGTAGAAGCACCACCCCTCTCATCACAGCAGGTATTAATGTTGATAACTGCAATAGAGCAATCGACGCAACAACTAATGCAGCAATTTGATTCACATAGGCGGGAAAATAGGCAGCAATTTCTGGAATTAAACAAGCATTTTGAAGCACTGTTTGATTCACAAAGGGAACAATTGAATACACTATTTGATTCACAAAGGGAAGACTTTAATGAGGAATTTAATTCACCATTTGATTCCTGTATCAAGCATATCGATGCACGATTTAATTCCCAAGAGAAGTTGATGAACAATATGCTTAATAACTTAAGCGGGCCAATTGATCCACAAAAGGAGGGATTAAAGAAAAATTCTGAGTCACAAAAACACACAGAAGTATCAACTGCCGCGATTACCGATGAATGGATCGAAATTGCACAAGTAGAGCCAACCCAAAATACAGACCAACAGCTGGTAAACTCTGAGGAATGCGGGCATTCCACATTACGTCTGTCGATTGTATGGTCGAAGCAGTTCCGGAAATACAAATTTTCAATCGGACACTGCTCGAAGACGTGACAGTGACGCGGCAGATTACTGAGCATAGTGTCAGCAAAAGCGTTGATACAGTGCAAAAGTCACTGCAGATCGCAGTTGTGAGTACGGAATGCGTCTGGTCAGACGCGCAGTTCCGGAAAACTTGTGTAAAGCGTTTCGGTTTGAGTATCCATGGAACAGAAAGGCATGATAGCATATACACCGCCATGATCGAAAAGCAACGGGAAATTTTTCTGTGCCCGTTCAGGTCAAAAGACAAGTATTTTGCTGCAGAAACTAAATTCTGGCGGATCAATGAAATCAGCTGGAAGGGAAGACAGACGAGAATGTTATGTAAGCCAGGTACCTGGTCGTCAGCTGAGCCCATTAGCAAGGCTAAGGGATCCGCTAGCACAATGCGTGTTCCGAGAATTTTGTTAGGGAACGCAGATGTTGGACTTAGGGTCATCACTGAGTGCCAAACGTTTCTCGCCTCGCATCAGCGTTTTATCGCATTCAATAAATATGCGATGAGCGTGTATTCCGAAAGGAATTATGTGATAAAAAGAATCCATGGACGTCTCAAATTCGCCTTGTAGGCATTGTTCAACAAGTTGTGTAGCATGCCAAATACGATGACGAAAAGGCTGACTATGAATTGACCGATTTGAATCATAAAAAAAAAAAGGGGAAATTAAATGTACAGTACACATTCTTTTAGGTTAGACGCCTTACCGAAATTAATCATGCTTGAAAAACGCCGATGCCGGTTTCGCTAGTCTAAACCGTCTGTTTTGCTGGAAAGATTAGATAAACGGAAAATTAAAATTCCAGTTACCAAAATTTGCACTTACAGTTAAAGCTACTTAGGATATTTCCATATTCGGAATTTGTAATGCTTATTTCGCTATTCCGAACTTTATATTTTGTCCACGTGAAATATTAATAGTCACTTTTGACTTTCACGCTGTTAATTGGACTTGATTTGATAAAAATCCTGAAATATTAAATGTTTTCCTGAGCCAAATAAATTGATACGCACTCGCGGAAGAATGAAGCGCCAGTTAGCAAGCACAATTTCTTGTCTTCGCAATCACAATGAATCTGACAGCGATACAAATATTGTGATATGCTTTCTAAGGATGTATTTTGTGACATAAACGAAAAGGTTTTCAACATTTTGTGATGCATGAGTTCGATGTAACGTTTTACCTTAGGTAGTTGCATTATATCTTTTCTGAGCAGAAGTGTACAGCGAGCGTAATATCGCTTTGTCTGTGTTGATCGAAGATCGCAAGTTATCTCGATCAACGTAACTTTTACTTCTTTGTTTTGTGTATGTATCAAGGGTGGCGATAGTGCCATAGATAATTCCCTATAGAACACGAAACCTTGCCAGAAAGATTTTTTTCAAATTGTATTAGTCATCACAGAAATTAGGAATCATAAATCGAAGGATTACAGATACACAGGATAGCTTTCACAATACCTTGCTGTTATTTTGCTAACGATACAGTAGAGCGAGGTCGAAGAGCAAAAAGTTAAAGGGCGACTGCATTTATAAAGGCTAAAGGGAAAAATTTATTTACGGGATATATTCAATAATTCAGCTAACTTTGCAAGTTAAGGTAATTATATTTGATGCTAACTTCAATTGAAAAGGAATTTTGTATATGATAAATGCACAGATGGTGAAAGACGTGAACAATAAGATTATTGGTGATATCGACGTTTTTCCTGCTATATTTCTGCCCTTATTCGGTTGCCAGAGTGACAAAGTAACGGTTTCGAAAGAGTGGGGAAACAGCTGCCATCGAACAGCTGAGGTCATTAACGCAGGTAGGCAGCAGCTCAACCGGCAGGTTCCTAGAATTCGCAGGTAGCGCATACCCAAGAATGAATGGGAAAGAAAACAAGAAGTTTCACGCCGTTCTAGCGGTATTTCGCGTACCCTTACTGTAAATTGTATAGTATTCCGTAAATTAGATTAAAACTATTGTTGGACAGCATACATTTAGCTCAGGATTGTGTGCACTCAACGCAAATAATTTCAAAGTTTATATTTTTGCTTTATATAGATTCATAGTATTCTGCTAGCGTGAAATCTCAAAATTGCTTTGTATTGGCAAAAAGGAACACCTGAGATCGGACCTTTCTATGCACAAAGCTTATAACCTTTTTCATACAAGCTAAGAAGCATAAGTGTATAAAAGGAAAATATTCGCTAACTGGGATGGATTTTCGGCTTAAAACGTGGAGTAAACGATATGTTAAAACGGTTATAATAACTCCTAAATAAAGAGAAATATTATATTCTTTGAATGTCAAGATAATCTCGAGTCATCATAGACCCGTTGTGAAGGAATCGTAATGTTACTGAGGAATGATAGTTACGCTATTCATTATCCTTTCATTTATGTGCGGAGTGGTTATGTGCAGGGTTCGCTTGTATGCAAGATGCTACAACGACTTTGGTTGACGATGAAAGTTCACGTTAAACCGCATAAATGTGTATAATGTCTCATATGGGAATGGTAAATTTTATAGAAATTCCATTACATATACCATGAGCAAATACATGGTACCTTTCGCCATGAAATTCGCAATCACTTCACAGATGGTATATTACAAGTTAGAGATGTCGACCAATGAAAGACTAATTAGGAGACCACCTAACATTCAACGAGTAAGGTTCATAATTTACGTAACAAACGAAAAGCATGTACTTACATCGTTCATTCCACACCACGTGAATTATAAGTAAATGCCGCGTCATTAAAATCTAAGATTACAGTTAATGATATTTGACCATGAACACGGCACATCTTCTCTGGAATGCTTATTGAATTAACCATCGGTCATGACGAAAATCACGTCACCGAAACCGACTAAACTATTCCGTTGTTTTGAGATTAAAACCGCGCAATGTAATGAGATATTTTACGCTCACCTCTAGCATCTTTATGGATGTTTGTTGAAGGCAGAATTATTTTTATGCACATGAGTAAAACATCACGCTAAATTGTAAATACAATTCAACCACTTTCTGCATAAGTGTTCTGACAATGTTTTGTTTTATTAATGTGTTTCATTTTATTAATTTAATGATAAGATTTGATACAAGTTATTTTCAAGATTATTATTATTTAAACATGTATGTTAAATAATTTCATTTTCATGTATATTTTAGTATTATGTTTAATTTAACTTTGTATTTGGGAAGGCTACCTGAATTCACGTGCTTCTGTTTGTAAAGAATTGTAAGACGGCCAAAAGGACATATGCTCCCGTTATAAATTCACCTTACAAGGCAGGAATACCGATGGTTTTTGGAATCACATTTAAAATTAATGTGATTGTAAAAAAAAAAATGCTTCAGTTGTTGTTGAGTCACAATGGAGGTAGAATTAGGTAGTTAAAAATAAAATTATTGTACCATAATTTCATTTTTCACCAACGGCCGGCCATATTGTAACGAGCCGCGCTGTCGCCACGTTACAAGTTGCATTTTTATTATATATGTAATAATATAAGAGTAATTTACATAAATCTTGGGCGACCACGTGAATAGATTTTTGTTGTAATTTTATAAAGTACGCAAGATTTCCAAGTGAGGACTGTAATGAAATGGTGAACTTATACAGTGTATCGTAGCAAAGCGAATATTAAAGAGTTATTGAGCTATGTAGGCTTGAAGCTAATCTTGGTCTTTCCGAGCCATGGCGACAAAAGTCGTGGATTTGGGATTTGCCAGACCACACACACTGCTCCCTGGGGATGGGTCACTCACCGAGCGGGAAAAGCCTGCCGTCCGAAACCCGAATGTTCTCTCGCTCCGGCGAACTTAGCCGAATATGTCCGACCTCTGTTGGATTCTTTGGCCAAATCACATATCGAGGATATCACGTGACATTAGGTGCCGACCTGAAGGTCCAATCAAAATGTGCGTATAACTCAAAAATCCTGGAATTTTTGTTGTATGTGAGCTTCGAGACTACAAATGGGCGGAGCAAGAAGTTTCCTCGTGGACCGAAGAGCGAGGAGCTGACATTCGATTCTAGATTCTAACTTCGATCGCACCAGTCTGAGGTTGACTGGAAAGTTGACTTCATTCGCTAACTGCAGCTTGCCTTGCTGGAGCGAGCGTATCACCGCAACACAGCCGGTAATGCGATGATGCGCATTGCCAGACCAGAGATGCCTATAGCCGACTTGTGAGACAATCTCACATATCGTGGGTCGCTACACTCATCACAGACATCAGACGCAGAACTACAATGTAATTGATTACGACCAAGCCATGTGATTGTGCATTCCGTGAAACAGAACCCGTAAGCGACCTTTGAGAGGATAGGTCCATGTTCTCACTTTGTAATTGTAAAAACCCCTGAGCTAGCGGCATAATTTGCCAGAACTAGTTATTTTCGAATGATATATTGTTCATTCTGGCGCCCATGATTTTCTTTTTAACTGTAAAGTCACAGTAGTATGATGCCTTTGTCTGAGGTAGTCATAACTTGTATTTTTTCATTGTTTCCAGTTGTCATTATTTCTTGCATTTGATTCTGAGATATTTAAAAGTAAATATACAATTGTTTGCTTGCCCATGACGGCTAATTGTAACTCTGAGCGTTGCTTTTATGATTTTGCCAATTTGTGTTAATGTTAACGGTAAATTCGCTCAGACTTGTAATCGCCAGTGATAAGAAATAAATGTCATATTGTGACAATTTTTCCTAAATTCCAACCAACGTCGAGATTCTTGCTAAATTAATAAATTTCCAATCCTTCGTAAAAATTAAATTAAAAATCCACAGTTATTAATCATAAAGGTATGAAAGATAATTGTAATGTGGTTTGCCCACCAAGGCACCCACCACAATACGAAGCTCGTATTGGAGGTGGTATGGCCAGTGACATACTTTACATTGAGCTAAGCCATAGGTGAAGGTCGGGTAGATGCTCTATAAAGAATCCCCGCCATAGCAGAGATTCGAACCGAGGATCTATCGATCTCTAGTCAGATGCCTTAGCCACTGAGCACTAGCTCAGTGAAGTGATAAATAGAAAAAAAAAGTTTTGCTATCCCGCTACGATAGCAGTGAAGATCTTACTGTAAATGATCTACCAAATGAGATTGAGAAAGTGACGGTACGTGATCATGTTCCTGCATAAATATCCCACAGCGTAGAATACATTTTTCGGAACATGTAAATACTTCCAGTATTCTCCAGGAGTGATTTCTAAGAGTCAGTATGGTTGGACTAGGATTTAAACCGAATTCCTAGTGAATGTCAGGCTCAAACCAATTTTTCTGTGTAATGATAATATGCACACCGCATCGAATTATTCATTGAAGTACTTCTTTTCTTCTCATTCAATTCCCGTTACTATTATGTGTGTACTACCAAATGCCTTTTCCGGAAATGCAAGCAGTGACATTTAGAGGTAAGGTGATATCAGCTTATGAGTGTTTTTTCACAAATGTGTCCATAACATAATTCTTAAGTATCTATCACATATAGTACATGATCACTATTACCATACAACATCTGATATCTATTAACAAGTACATAATTCAGTTATAAGATATCTACCAAGAGTTGGAAACACTAATGTTCATAGGCATCTGTAGGTTCATACAGTCTTTTAGAAATCTGCATAGCAATGTGAAGATCCTGGCGCCGCCGGTCGCAAGGAGGTGTGACACTTTTAATGGTGGTCCGTGACCTAGTTTTGCCAGTTGTTCTATAAGGTCTGTGGTGTTGTTGTATCTGTTCTTGCAGCCGAAGAGGATATGGTCCATGTCTCCTATGCTCGTCTCGTCGCATCCGCGTAAGGGGGTTTGAGCTATGTTTATTCTGTTCAGGTGTGCGGGGAAGCAGCCATGGTTGAACTTTAGTCTGGAGATGGTTAAGATATTTTTTCTTGGGGTCTTGAGTTGTTGGTACCAATGCTGTCTAGGGATGACGGGGTGGATCTGCCCATAGTGTTTTCCTTTGACAGTTGTGACTCTTCCCACTCTCTTTCCATGATTCTCTTGCTTCTTTTTTTGCGATTGTCATTAGGTCCCTCACAGTTACGTACGGATAGGCACTGACTTCCTCGCATGCTAGCTTCGCCAGCTGGTCCACCCGTTAGTTTCCTTCTAGGCCGATGTGGGCTTTCACCCACAAGAACACAAGCGTTTTGCCTGTTTGTTTCACCCGGTATGCTGTTTCCAAGATGTTGCATAAAATACTGTCTTTATTGGTAACTTGCGTGTGTCCTTGCAGACTGGTCAACGACAAGCGGGAGTCTGATATCATGACCGATGTTGTGTCCACCGAAACCTCAGCATACTCAATTGCCTTCTGAATTGCCACCATTTCCGCTGTGAAGACGGATGCTTCTCCGGGTAGTTTGAACGTACCATATCGCTTCCTCTTTAGATCAAAGTTTGCACAGCTCACTGATGAATGGGATTTCGACTCATCTGTGTAGATGTGGGATGCGTTTGGCCATTGCGCAAGGAATTCTGTCAACTTAGCGGTACTGCCATGTCTGGGGTCTTCCAGATTGATGTCTGTTCTCCCGTTGAGCGGTGTAACGGTTGCTTCATATAGCATATCAAACTCTGGCTGGAGGTATGACGACATGATGTTGTTGTTGTATCTATCTGTTGATTTCTTTTAGTGCGGTTATGAGTATTGGGGTCTTTTTGCGTGACCAGTATCTTCTGCAAGTCAGTTGGTTTCCAAGGGCCTCTATTTTCCGGATGCGGGTGTTGTTATTAATCTTTTTTTTTTTTTTTTTTTAAGTAGGAACTGTTTACAGAGTTGCATACGTCGTATATGAAGAGGTAGCTCTAATGCTTCTACCAGTAGCGCATTAGTGGGTGTTGACGTCATAGCACCTGTGCATATTCTTAGTGCTTTGTTCTGCAATCTGTCGAGGATTCGAAGGGTGTTATCCGCTGCTGATCCATAAAACATGCTTGCGTAATCAAAATGTGGTCTGATGAGTGATCGGTATAAAGTCAGGGAAACTTTCGGGTCTGTACCCCACCAAGGTTTTGTCGTTGCTTTCATGACATTAAGTGCCGTCTCACATTTGCTTGAGATGTCTTTGATTTGATGTTTCCAGTTAAGCTTGTTATCTATTGTGACGCCCAGGTATTTAACAACTCGTCGATACGGGAAGCGGAAAGATCCGAGCTATACCTCGTCCATACCAGGGATTCTACGTCTGCTGTAACTTGACAGGGCTGACTTGGTATGTGTTATGTGTAAGTCGTTGTTTCTGAGCCATTGCCGTAGTCGCTCGACCAAGTCTTGAAGGGCCTTCTTGTAATCAACTAACTCGTTCATCATTACATAGAAGCATAAGTCATCTGCGTACTGGAGTATTATCACCTTTCCTATTACCAGTCTTCCGAGTTTACTGGTATAGATGTTGAACAGCATCAGGGAGAGCGTGGAGCCTTGAGGGAGACCTCGAATTGCTATTTGAGGGCCGATTATTGTACCATTAATGTGAATCTCTAGCGACCTCCCTGTTTGCAATGAGATTAGGTTAGCTACAAATTCGCTAGGTAGTCCCATGTCCAATACTTCCTAGAGAGGACTGATGGCATCACATTGTCATAAGCATGCATTATATCCACATACAAGGCCATGAGATACGCGTTAGAGCGATAGCATTTGTAGATATCTGTCATGAGGTGTACTACTACCTCTATGGTACCCTTGCCTTTCCTGAAGCCCATTTGCTGCCATCGAAGTAGGCTGTTGTTTTCTAGATACCACTCCAGCCGGTGTTTAACCATCCGTTCAAGAGTTTTGAGGCTACAGGATAACAGCGATATTGGTCTGTACGACGAGATGAGTGTTGGGTCTTTGCCATAATTCAAAATTGGCACTACTCTTACGCTCTTCATCTCCGGTACATTCACGCGTTTGCTCCAAACGGCGTTCATCAGTCTTAAAAGTATGTTCTTCGCTTGGCTTTGGAGGAATGAGATCATGCTATAATGGATGTTATCTGGGCCAGGGGCACTTTTGTTGTGTTTAAGTGCCGCATTAAATTCCTCTTCCGTGAAGGGTGCTAACAGAGTATCATATTGCCTCCCATCTTCTGTGTTCACCACCTCCTCCGACGCTGTGGCTGGGGTAAGGTTGGGTAAAATGTCCTCGCAACCAGTATAGGTGGAGAAGTATTACGTGTCGTTCCCGTCGCGTTCTGGAAGCCTTTTATTTTTCACCAAATCTCTTTTATTGGAGACGTTCTGTTGAGAAAGTTACAGAAGTCGGTCCAAACTTGGCGTTTTTTCTCCTTTAATACTCTTTTGCTCCTTGCTTCTATCTTCCGGAGATAAATATAGTTCTCTTCTGTTGCCGAGTCTTTGTATCTCCTAAGGGCCATCTGTCTTTCTTTTATCGCTAGGTGACAGTCTTTATCCCACCAAGGGGTTGATTTTCTATGGTAGCTGCGCGGTCTAATCTCGGGGATAGTTTTCAATGGCTGTCATAAGGGATTGGTAGTCGGCTACTACGTCATCCGAGAATTCGAAGCCCTCTTGATTTCTTGTTCTTTCTGTATCGTACTTCAACCAATCCACGTTAGTAATCTTTCTAGTGGTATAGCGATCGTATCGGTGTTATTGTTTGTGTGCCATCGAATATCTGATTTGGAGGTGTCATTATGATGGGAAAATGATCCGATCCCGATGGGTCGGTGAAGATCTTCCATTCTATATCGAAGGCCAGATCTGGGGAGATGAGTGATATATCCACTGCCGATATACGTTCTGTGGGTCTATGGTACCTCGTTTCTGATCGGTCGTTCAGTAGGAACAAGTTCTTTTCTTCCAGTTGCTCTATTACCATTTTGCCCATTGTATAGTTGGATTCACTTCCCCACTGTATGGTGGGCGTTAAGTTCCGCCATAATTAGCATTGGAGGGGTTAATTGCTTTATTACCTGACGAATTTCTCTTTTAGAGACTGGAGTTTGAGGGGATCTATAGATTGAGGCAATTGCTATTTTTCTGTGGTTCCTGCTGTTATATTCTACGTTAGCTGCGCAGGCTTGTAGACGCGAGCCCTGCATGTTGAGCTGTATTTCCTCGTACTGTATTCTGTTTTTGATCAAAAGGGCCACTCCTCCGTATCCATCTGTTCGAACCGACGGAATCACTTTGTATCCTGTACAAAAGAATTGGCAATCCGGTTTCAACCATGTTTCCATTAATCCTGCACCTGCAATGGAGTTTTCTTGGAGGTGGTATACTAGGTTTTCTTTGTTAGAACGGATTGACCGGATGCTCCACTGTATGAAGTTATTGCATCTCCCCATTTTTGTTGGGCACTAAGGATTTTCTGATAAATTCTCTAATGTCTGGTATACCGCCTGAACTGACCATCTTCTAAAGCGAGGAGATAATGGAGACCACTTTGTCTATGAGAGATCTTCCTTTTCGACGCTCAGGAGCCTGTGAGGGTTCATCTACATCTACATCTACATATATACTCTGCAATTCACAAAATTGTGGGTGGCAGAGGGTGCTCAGCACCAAAGCTAATCTCTTTGCTGTGCATTCCAATCCCTAATGGTACGAGGGAAAAAAGAATTCATATAAGAATCAGTCCGGCACCTTATTTCTCTAATTTTATCTTTCCTGTCCTTCCGACTCAAATAGGTTGGTGGAAGAAGTATTTCACTACACTCATGAGTGAAAGTTGAAGTACGCATGTTTTCCAATAAGTTTAAACGAAACGTGTGTCGTCTATCTACCAGAGACTCCCAACCTAATCTACTAATCAGTTCTGTGACGCTTTCATAAGGACTGTAGCAAGCGGTCACGAATCGAGCGGCTCTTCTCTGTACTTTCTCTATACTTTCGATCAATCCCTTACGAAACGGGTCCCAAATGGCACAACAATAATCCAAATGTGGACGCACAAGAGATTTGTACGCTATCTCCTTTGTTTGTTCATTACAATTTTTCAAGATTCTACCTATGAATCGCAGCCTACAATTTGCTCTACCTACTAAAGAATTAATGTGTATGTCCCATTTCATGTTCCTTTGTACTGTTAATCCCAAATATTTAATAGAATCGACCATATCAATAACTGTATTGTTTAACTCGTATTTCTGAACAATTGGATTCTTTTTGTTAGTTATGCTCATTGTCTTGCACTTTTTACAGTTTAGAGTAAGTTGCCACTCAACGCACCAAGCCAAAATAACATCCAGATCGCGCTGAATTTCTAAGCAATCGGCCAAAGTTCTTACTTCCCTATAAATAACCGCATCATCAGCAAACAATCTAAAAAGGCTTTTCACTTTGTCTCCGAGATCGTTTATAAAAATTAAGAAAAGAAGTGGTCCTATTACACTTCCTTGAGGTACACCCGATGTAACATCTAGATTAGAAGAACTTTCTCCTTCAACGACAACATACTGCGACCGACCAGTTAGAAAATCCTTTATCCATTCACAAAGCTGATCCGATATACCGTACGCTCGAAGCTTCACTAAAAGGCGGTTGTGTGGCACAGAGTCAAAGGCTTTCTGGAAATCTAAAAAAATTGCATCTACTTGTGAACCTGTATCGATAACTTTCATTACGTCGTGTGTAAATAGGGCCAGCTGTGTTTCACATTATCTTTTCTTCCGAAATCCATGTTGATTTGTTGTAAGCAAATTATTATAATCTAGAAAATTCATAATGTTCGAGCATATAATATGCTCCATAACTCTACTACAAACAGATGTTATAGATATGGGACGATAGTTCCCAGGATCACTTCGATCACCTTTTTTGAAAATCGGAGTTACTTGTGCGATTTTCCAGTCTGAAGGTACTTTTCGCTCTTCTAATGATTTACTGAATATATCAGACAGAAATGGCCCGATTTCTGCAGCATACTCTGAAAATACTCTTACTGGAATTCCATCCGGGCCCGGTGCTTTCCCCCACTTCAGGAGCTCTAATTGCTTAACGATACCTGCAGTATCTATTCGTAATGATTCCATCACCGACTCGCCACGGCGTGGGAAAACGGGAATACTATCCTTATGTTCATTTGTAAATGAATTTTTGAATACAGTATTTAGTACGTTAGCTTTATCGCAGCTTTCATTAACCTCGGAACCTTCACGAATTAGTGCTGGAATATTGCTGTTGGTACAATTAACTTTTCGTACATACGACCAAAATTTCTTTGGGTTTTCTGTGAAACTCTTAGAGAGAGAGTTGGAGTGAAAATCGTTAAAGGCCTCGCGCATTACATTCTTAATACGTCCTCTTAAATCAGCTAAGGTTTCTAAATCGCTGCGACACCCCTTCCTTCTTGAGCGTGCGTGTATTTTCCTTTGTTTTTTGAGTAATCTTTTGACTTCGCATGTGTACCACGGTGGATCATCCTCTCCCTTTATTGTCCGCTTTGGTATATGTATGTCCATGCCTTCCCTGACTATATGTATAAAACGATGCCCCATCTCTTCAACGGTGTCCTTTGTTGACTTGAAGTTATGGTATTTATTCCTCAGGTAGGTTCTAAAACACTCCTTTGAGGCCTTACTGAATCTGTATACAATCCGCCCTTTTTTCCTTTTTCGCTCGGTCATTAATTTGATAGTCGCAATTACCACTTTGTGATCGCTTATTCCTGTGGTCGTTGAAATGTCGGTGAATAATTCTGGCCTGTTGGTAACCAGCAAGTCTAAAATGTTTTCGCTACCGTTATGACACCGCGTAGGTTCATTAACTAGCTGCTCGAGATAATTATCTGACAACAAATCGAGAATTACTTCAGAAGCTGCCTTATCCGTGCTACCTGTGATGTGAACGTAATTACGCCAGTCAATATAAGGCTGATTGAAGTCGCCTCCTAGAATCATAGCATGATCTTTAAAACGGCTAGCTATACTATTGACATTATTTCTTAACTCCTCGACGATAGCTATATCCGAATCAGGTGGACGGTAGAAGGCACCTATGATGAGTTTTGACCCAGCAACGTTGAGTTTAATCCATATGATTTCACAGTTCGTATCGACGTCTATTTCATTACATGGGAGAAATTTACTCACAGCTATAAATACCCCACCTCCATGAGAATGTAATCTGTCTTTACGAAAAACGTTCATGCTATCTTTAAAAGTTTCGGCGGAACTTATTTCCGGTTTCAACCAACTTTCTGTACCGATAACGATATCCGCTTCTGTACTACAAATAACGCTTTCAAGTTCCGGTTGTTTGTTACAAACGCTTCTACAGTTAATTACGAGAACTTTTAACTGACGAGATTCTTTTACGTTGCTCCTACATTCCGGTGTTGTATCTGATTGGGTTGCCCGTAACTGAATTTCGTGTTTCGGGTCTTCCTCCCTCAGCCTAAAAAACCACCCAGTGCATTCCACACGGCCCCTGCCACCCGTGTAGCCGATTCACGTGTGTAGTGCACACCTGACCTATTAAGGGGAAACCTACAAGACTCGACCCTATGGTGAAGATCGAGAAATTTGCAGCCAATGTCATCACAGAAACGTCGTAGTCTCTGGTTCAGCCCCTCAATACGGCTCTGAACCAGAGGTCCACAATCAACTCTGTCTACGATGCTACAGATGGTTAGCTCTGCCGATATTTTGCGGTCACTGGCCACAGAGTTCACCCTTTCAGCCAGCCGCCGGAAGGAAGAGAGGATAACCTCCGACCCAAGGCGACAGGCATCATTGGTGCCGACATGAGCCACAATCTGTAGTTGGCTACACCCCGTCGCCTCTATGGCATCCGGGATGGCCTGTTCCACATCTCGGATCAGGCCACCCGGAATACACACTGAATGGACGTTGGATTTCTTCCCCGAGGAATCCGCCATTTCCCTAAGGGGCTCTAATAACCGCCTAACATTAGAGCTCCCAACTACCAGAATGCCCTTCTGCGTTTGCTCAGACCTGGCGGGCTGGGGGGCCGTCAACTCGCAGGATGACAATTGTGGGACTGAGTCAGCCTCCGACAATACATCAAACCGGTTGGACAGACGAACAAGTTTAGCGTCTTGGCCTTTAAGCCTGTTCGACTGCCCCCGTGTGCGGCTTCGAAGTCTAGAAGCCATACGCCAGTCACCAACAGGCGACTGCGGCACAGCATCCAACACTTCAGCCTGGGTTGCAGGTACGACAGTCGATATGGGAGAATCTGTGATAGGCTTGGCAATATCAGTTTCCCCAACATCACATCTGCTGCAGCCTTTTACGGCAGCTTCCAGCTGCGTAACTTTCGCTAACACAGCTGCAAGCTGAGCGCGCAGATCAGCCACCTCAGCTCGCGTCTGCACACAGCAATCACAGTCCCTAGACATACTGCTTTTCAAAAACGCAAAAAGAAAGGAAACAAAAAAAGTACAGAAAAAAGGAACAGATACCCGAAATAACCTGTACTTCCTACAAAATATATACACTCGGAGATTGCACTAATCAAATCCCCACACCACTACAGATAAAATATAACAATAAAATACGCTACTGCACTCGGCAACTGTTCAAACGCTACTAACTAGTACTGTCTACAAAATGTAAACACTCAGAGATCACACTATTCAAATACCCACACCACTACAGATATAAAAACAACAACAAATTACGCTACTGCACTCGCTGACTGTTCAAACGCTACTAACGACCACTGTTTACAAAATGTAAACACTCAGAGATTACACTATTCAAATACCCACACCACTACAGATATAAAAACAACAACAAAATACGCTACTGCACTCGCTGACTGTTCAAACGCTACTAACGACCAGTGTTTACAAAATGTAAACACTCAGAGATTACACAGGGTTGTAGTTTATCGGAGCATATATGGAAGGTCCGTGATCAAAGTACAGTTCTGATGGAATCTTTACATGTCGACCTCTAGTTTGTTGCTGCTTGGGTGAAGGCTCAGCTCTGGCTTGCTTATGCGGTCGTTCTTGCAGAGTACGGGTAGGTTTAGCCATTGTCCGTGCTTGTGTGGGAGTGGTTGTAAGCCTTCCGGATTTAGGAGTGCGCATTGGAGGGAATGTGGATGGATCTGGGGTAAAGGAGGGGCTGGCATCTTGTTTGGCGTAAGAGGTTGGGTTTTCTAGTGTTGAGGCTTGTTCTAATGTGAGGTTATTGTAGGCCACAAGGGTCTTGATGCGCTTTTCTTTCACAAACTCTGGGCAGGAGCTTGATGTGGCTATATGGTCTCCTATACATATTGCGCAATGAAAGTTATCGGTTTTGTTACATCCAGATGTTTCGTAGGACTCTCCGCATTTGGCACATCGAGAATTGCTGCGACAGTGCTTGTTTAGATGACCATATCTCAAGCATTTATAACACTGAGTAACTTTTTGCACATATGGTTCAACTTGACATCCAGTGTAATGGATGAAAACGTGTGGTGGACGGCTCTGTCATTTGAAAGTGTTGCATACCATTTGGCGCGGGATCCACTGGTAGTTTCCGTCGATTATGATTTTACGATTTAGTCTTCTGGCTCCTATTACTTCGATATCTGAATCTATTACATTCAGTATTTCCTAATCAGTTAATCTTGTATCTACCCCTCTTATTATCCCCCCTTTAACGGTGCAATAGCGCGGTATAAAGAATTTTATATTCTGGGGGTGGTTGGTGACTGCTGACAAGCTGTTTGCTGCCTTATAGTTGTTGTATTCGATCTGGACACTGTTCTTTCGCTTAGCTGATATGTTAAGTATCGAATGCTTCATTTCTGGGATCGAGTTCCTAATAAATTTACCAACGGACATGGGGTGTAGACGTCGGAGGGCGCCTTTATTTGGGTGGTCTTCCGAATTCGTCTGTTCTGCATAAACTATGATTGGACCAGAATCGCATTCTGAATACATGAATTTCTCTTATCTCAATAGAGTAGCTGCTTGAGCATTTGTTGAATCAGCTGTTGGTAGATCCCTGGATCCCTTAACTATGGCATTTTGATGGCTATTGCTAGTGTAAGTTGTTATTGACATTTCTGATTGGGTTGTCTCTTCACTTGCTGTAAGGCCTGTGGAAATTGTGGGGTTATTAGGCGTAGATGGAACTCTATCGATATTCATATTTAGGTCAATTTCCCCAGTTGGGGTTCCTTCAAATCTGGTACTTATGCAAGAAGTCTGTTCTAGGTCGGCATACGCAAGTAGCTTACGTTTCTTGGTGGCTGTTGTCTTATCACGGTCTGAATGTGCAATGGGTGGCGTACTTACAGGATCGACTTCGATCGGAGCATAACACGCTTGTAGGGCCAAGGCTATAGCTTCGGCCGTCTCCTCGGTTGTACATCCCTCCGAGTCCTCTTGCATTTTGTAAGCCCGTGGGCTTACGCCTCCTACACTCACTATCTTCCACCTGTTGTGTTGATAATCCGGAACGGTAACTTGAAATTGAAGTAGCATTAGCACTGTGTTGCCACGAAATCCAATAGCTTTCTCACACCACTTGGAACGGCACGCGCGTAAACAAGGAAGCGATCCGCACTGTTCGATGGCTCAGAGCGAACTGTGGCTATAGGGGTTCTGCAGTTAAACAAGGAATCCAATGACCAGCCAGGAAATTGAACCGATGCCTTCATGAATGCCAATACGGAGCGTTACCACTCAACCACCAGGCTCGGTACTCCAGAACTGTAGATAACACAGCTACCGATTGGAAATTCAATAATTAAAATCAGAGAGAAGTTACTCTTACATGAAATTCAAGAAAAAAAATGGGGATTCAGAACATGAGTTCGATCATTCAAGTACCGTTAGTAATCTTCCCCATTAGGGAGCGTGTATAAACGACGTAGCTCCATTTTGGCCTCCTGTGAACCTACCCCCCTACCGTAGCCCTTCGTGGTTTTTGCCTCTAACCCTCCCCGCCTTACGTAGCACGTAGATTTTTTCTTTTGATTCCAGAAAACATTTTTTACTGTTTTCTCTTGTCAGACTATTGTAAATTACGTTCAGAGATAATTAGCTGATTGAAATAAATATTCACATGCTGATGTGAGTTCCGTTCCTCATTTTAACTGTGAAAAATGTTATGAAAGGAAAGCTACGTGGCCTGGCTCGGTACCCCCCTCCCTCCCCGTAAGTAGCCCAGCGTAGCCTTCCAGCCAATCCCCCCCCCCTCCCCTGCACGCTGCCTAAGCTTCCGTTGTAAGGCTTCTTAGAGTTCCAAACACTTCCAAATAAGTCTCTACAGATACACTGGTATAAGCGTAATGTGCGGCTTGTAATACAGCCCTTCAGCATTGTGGGTTACGAATATTCGCTAAGAACCTAACATACACCTGTTATATGAGAAATCAAACTTTATGGTGATCTTTTACTCATTTGTGTTAACATGAAAGTCGCTTGCACACAAAACGATAAGTCTCGCATTATAAGTGTGTGTGGGTTTTTCTCCTTGCGTTCAGAGCACAGCTACGCGTTTTAACATTTTTTATCCCTTGTATACCAATTAACGTGTAGAGATGGTTTATTTTGCGCTTAGGAACCACGTTTGTAGTATAAACTCGTAGCCTTCCTCCAGAGCAGAACCTGTACATGGGTCAAGTCAACAGTATGTGTGGGTGCATTTTACACTATTTCAATGGGCGAAATCCTTGACAATTTCCAACATAAAGACACCAAAGAGTCTAAAACTTTGCATGGTTGAGATTTTACGTACCCAACTTCGTGGATGGACCCTCAAAAATAACATTAAGCTTTAAGTATATTTTCATTGAGGCCAAATAATTATCTGTAAGTATCAATAAATTTTCTCAAAGAAATCGTGAACGATTTTGGCCAGGTGACATGTCGCATTGTCATCCTGAAAAATGTTGTTATTTATTGTTTATTTTTGATTGTTTATTGCCAATATACTTGTGTACACAAGTTTCTAGCAAGGACCAATACATCTTACACAAGAGAAACACATGGTTGCAAATGGTTTCCAAGTAGCTAAAAAAACCATTTCGAATCAACGATAAATTTGATTAGTGTCCCAGTTCATACCAAGTAAATACAGCTCATACGAGGATGGAGCTACCACCAGCTTTCACAGTCCCTTCCTGACAACCTGGGTCTATGGTCTTTTGGGGTCTGCCGTAGACTCGAACCCTACCGTCATCTCTTACCAATTGGAACCGTGACTCCTCTGACCAGGCAATATTTTTCCAGTAATTTTGTGCCCAACCGATTTGTTCATGAGCCCAGGAGTGGTACTGCAGCCGAAAGCTGTTTGTTAGCAGAGCCATTCGTGTTGATCGTTTGCTGTCATATCCCAACAATGCCCAATTTCGCAGCACTGTCGGCGTTGACACATCTGTCATACGTTCCACATTCATCGACGCAGTGTTGCCTGTCTATCAACACTGATACCTCAATTCAGACATGGTTGGCCTCGTTCACGAAATATACACGGTCAGCCAATGCGTTGTCCATGATGGGAGGTGATGCTGTAAATTACATATTCACGGCACACTATTGATACTGTAGACCAAGGAATGATGAATTCGCGAACAATTTCTGAAATGGAACCGAGCGTTGTGGGTGAGCGATAACGCTCTGGTCTCGCATTCGGAAGGATGCGGGTTCGAATCTCCATCCAGACATCCAGATTTGAGCTTTTAATTGTTTCCCAAATCACTCCAGGCGAATGCCGAGATGCTTCCTTTAAAAGGCTATGTCAGAATTCCTTTCCGTTCCTTGCCCTCTATCCTTCCAATCCTTTCCCGCCTCTAATCACATCGACGCCGATGAGGCGTAAAATAAGCAAAAGCCGAAATGAAATGTCCTATGCATCTACTGTTACTACTTTTCCGCGTTGATAGACTGTTAATTCATGTCGTGTGGCCACAGTCACGTCAGAAGACATTTCAAACGACTCGGAGGGTACAAATGAAAGCTCTGATATTGCACGGCTGTTCTGGGTTTCCCATAGTTTCCCAAATCGCTCCAGGTGAATACTGGGATTCTTCCTTCAAAACACCATGGCTGAATTCCTTCCCGTTCCTAGTCCTAATGACCGCGGCTTCGACGTGGCGCAAATCTATATAAAAAAAGAAATTCTGACAAAAGCTTTGTCTGTATACCGCTTCGCGGTAGTGCGGGTGACTGCTTGTGCTATAGTATACACAACATCCTCTTATCTGGTATAGCGCGTTACGTTAACAGAGGCAGCTCAAGGTCACTCTTCTCTATCCTCACTCCGCTGTGCTTTTCCCTTACCACTCGCGTGCTTGTACACATCAGTCTGCTCAGAATGGGTTGCAACGGACAGGGTTGGTGAGGTGAGGAGCGGGTCAAACGTAACATGAATTTGAGTGGCCAGATAAGGTTGAACTTTTTTAAATTCAAGGCCTTGTTTTTTTCAATTTTTGAGATCAGACTCAAAAAACAGGATGTGTTGTAACACATACATCCCTCTTAAAATCAACACTTGGTTTCTCGGATCCGAAATATGATGCCGTTTATGTACACACTTTGACAATAAATTTGGCCGCCACTGAAAAATTATTTTGCACAATCCGACATCAATGTCATCCTAAGAAACAGTAACGCAATACTGGCTTGCCAGCATTGCATTACTGTTTCCTGGGATGACATTGATGTCAGATTGTGCAAAATAAGAGTGATAGAATTTTTCAGCTGTGGCAAAGAATAATGTTAAAGTGTGTACATGTATTGAATCCCGAAAGTCAGAAATCGTATGTTAACTTTGGGCGCACAGTTCGAGACATTCGGCTACTATGAGTGTTGGAGCGGTACTGGCATCCTTCTTCTTTAAAACGAGACCAAGTTGGTGGCGCTATGTCTATTTTTAGACGCGTTACTGACCATGGACGCTATTGCCTACACACCTAGCCTTTTTTGAAAAAAAGTTTTCACGTCAAAACCGACAACAGAGTGGATCATGCGGCGCTCGCGTTTATACCACGCAAATGACACAGGTCAGTTGCAATCCCAGGAGGCTGGGAGAATGCAAACATTCCTGTATCTCAGTGGTTATATGTCCAACTGGCTTCGAATCACAGCTTGGGCTGGCTTTTTCAATAAGTCCTCAACTTATCTTTCGCTTCTGGCAAGGGTGATTTGACGCTAGAAATCTGCCCTGGTTTGGATTCCACGCAATACTATAGGTCCTGGTTGTCCGGGAGGATTACCCGGATAGATTAGGCCAAGAGTAAGGCTGACCGCACTGAATTTTAAACTTACTCCCTAGGGTGGTTGAGCTGTCAGTAATCCTAATCATATAATAATGCATTCGAATAGTACAGAACAAAAGTGCAATATACTGTTCAGCAGTCTGGTGTAAGAAAAATTCGTAAAGATTTTTATTTAAAGAAGTTAGCAATTCTAAATCTGCCTGGGAGTAATCACTTCTCGTATCAGCCAAGACAGACGTTGATTATACAGCAAATTGAAAATGTTACTTAAGCAACTGGATTATCTTGCGGTATCTCGGCTTATATTGCTATACATATTTATTTATTTAGCTACGATATGTTCCATCTCCAAACTAACAGACATATTCCTTAGGACAAATTTCCACCTCCTACTTCAAGTTCACAACACTTCCTCTATAATAGTCTTTCTATCCATGTTTCCTCTCTGCATAGAAATCTTCGCTGAATTCAGCCACCTTCTGGTTCTACCGCTTGCTCTCTTTCCTTCAATTCTAGCTTCAGTACTTAACATCTTAATTTATTTATCTTTGTTCTCTCATTCAGGCTTTTAACTGCAACATCCTATCTAACATTCACAGTTATATTTGTGTCTCACCTCGTCTTTTCTGTCATTATTCTCAACAACTTACCTCTCAAACTAGTGTTTTACTCTCCTACTTGTCATAATCCTAGTTTCAACTAGGTTGATGCAGTATTTCTGTGAAAAATGAAATGTCACAGTTTTATGATGATCACTCTCTACAAACAAATGCGATATTCTATAAATTTACTTCTCATGATAACATAGAATAATTTGAGAAAGTATAAAAAACCTAGAAACTTTCAGACCACCCTGCGATAAGGCTTAGATTTTACAAAGAGACATAAACGGTTACAAAATTTGGGCGTAACAATTAAAAAAAAAATACGGTCGTGGGTAGAGCTAATTCAGACTCCGATTCATAGGTCTAATCTTGAAAAATTTAAATGCACAAAACATGAGATAGGGTAAATAAAACTCTCGTGCGTCTACATTTATTTGGATGCTGTTGTTCTAACAGTACAGAGAAGAGCCGCTCGATTCGTGACTTCTGCCCACAGTCATTATGAAAGCGCCACAGAATGGATTCGTGGATTGGGCTGAACTTACTGGTTAACATGCGTACACCCACTATCATTTTCGAGTGCGATGAAATACTTCGTCCAGCAACTTATTTGGGACGCAATGACAGGAGTGATAAGCTTAGAGGAATAAGCTGCCACACTGATGCTTACTAGAATTATTTTTTTCCCCTAGTGCCATTCGGGGTCGGAATGCACAGAGTAGAGATTAGTTCTGCCACCTACAATTTTGTAAATTGCAGAGTATATACGTAGATGTTTGTGTAGATGTGAAGAGTTGTGTCGAATTCAACAGGCACGCATCTGAAAGAGGTAAGTTGCTATGTCATCCAGAACCTTCGAACAGAATGCATTGGCAATAAATCAGTTTGCTTAATTGCTTTTGCTAGAATTGGTATGTAAATAACTACCCGTACGAAAATTACAGCTTGCGAGGTGTAGCCATATAATGGTTGGATAATGTGCCTGTAAAGGCTCGCAATACGAGGAGGCAGAGGTACTTATGAGCTTTCTCCTTGGCGGCGAACTTCATTAAATGCGGTATGTGAATGACTCCACCGGTCTCAGTTCAGGGGTCTGTTTCTCACTCCATCACAGCGTTTGTCTAGCCTTATCATTACTAAGCGAATGATACTACTCCAAATCACAATTTATCACACCATACAGCATTAAATAATTGTAAAATAACTAACAATAATTATTGTTACAATCTGTATCTATATTAAGAACATAATGAACTGACGCAAGGATTAATTTCTGTTTCTTGTCATCGTTCCTTGACAAATATTGGCGAACCCTCTTGGTGGTATGCTAAGCAACAGACCATTACAAATAATTATGGGCAACAACAAAAGCAAACAAATTAAACTGAACAACGTACTCTCAAGACTCAGTACTAAGACCTCTGCATTTCAACTTATACATTGCTGACATGACCACAACAACGTCACTCGTATTTGGATATATTGTCCAATGTGAACGAAACCTTACTCATACATTTACGATCAGAAACAACAGAATGCAAATGGGTTATACATTATCGTTGTGCAAATTGCAACATAGAAAAGAATGATCTAAATCACTACAAAATTGGAAGGATGTGTAGAACAGTGGAACCATTATGTGCGATTAAGATTGAGAAATGGCGTGCACGGAGGTCCAGCAACGGACAGATCGATGTAACGCCACGCTCAGGCGGTGCAGAGCAGTCAGAGTGTAATGTATGTCGGGATGCCCCATCGCAATACCAGTCCACACGTAGTCTCACTGCTACGACAGTGGTGCGTGTCTGGAACCAGTGGATAGAAAAGGGTAGTATACAACAACGAAAGTGTACTGTGCCCACAAAGCGGAACGACCGTCATCTTTTCCCCATGGCCGTAACCGACACAACAGCTTCGTCCACAGCGTTGGCTCGACGTTGGAGTACTGCATTCGGTGTGGACATTCGGCGTCGACCACTCTACATTATCTGCTGAGGGCTGGACTCATGGACCGCATTTCATTGACCAGAGACCACTAACGCCTCAAGGTACACGCACAATAGAGCGGGCCGCATCGCGTCGTATCGCATTGAGCGAAAATGCTGCAACGTACATCTGGACGCATCGAATCGCAATTCTTTTATTGTCGACGCTTTCGGTTTTCGACGATTATTTGCTTTTACACTGCAAATGGATACACCAGACAAAGGGCTCTTTATTTTTTTATTTTTTAGATAATTATTAAGGAAGAAGAAAATTAAGCAGAAAAGGCAATGGGTTTAATTTAAAATTGAATTTTACGAATATCTTAGGCACATTGGATGGCAAGCATTATAACAGTTCTACCGAATTGCTGTTCTCTTCATTTTTAATGCAGGGAAATAAATGTTTTTCGTGGTTTTACTAGCCCTTGCACTTATTGAATAGCATTATGGTATGGTCGGAGGGAACTGAGATAAAATGCAGCATGTAATAGCAGTGGATGAAGTTTTTTCCCCTTTCGAGATGAGGCCTATTCCGGGATATCAGATAAAAGGAAATGAAATAATTTTCAATTACAGGCTCAATAAACTATGGAGGGTGATCGATAACGGCTTTGGTGTTATAGATAGAAGGTTTCAAAACTATGAAAGAAGAATGTTGATGCTACGTAATAATATAAATAAAGTAATAATAGGCAGGTGCTGCATTCATAACCGTTTGATTAAAAATATCTGAATTGGTTTGCAGGAGATAAGACCGAGCGTGGTGGTGTAACGGCTAGCGTTCTGGCCTCGCATTCGGGAGGACGGCGGTTCGATTCCCCGTCCGGGCATTCAGATTTGGGTTTTCCATGGTTTCCCAAATCACTCCAGGCAAATGCCTGGATGCTTCCTTCAAAAGGCCTTGGTCGAATTCCTTCTAATTCCTTGCCCCCCATCCTTTCCCGTCTCTACCAAGACCTCGCTGTTAGAGAGACGTTAAGCAGATTTAAAAAAAAAACAACAACAGAACATAAGAACGATAATGACAAACAAAAAAATAAAATACGAAACATGACATGGTTGTTTTTGCTAGTTTCCTATTTTCTCCCACATATTTTTTTTTCTTTTGTTATTATAATTTGCGTCTTGTAAATCATAAAACACTTTGAAAGTAATTACTAATGAGATGCAGTGCTCTTTATCCATTACGTTTGAATAGTTTAAGTTAAAACATAGGAGCAAAGAACAAGTGAGCATAAAAGAGAATTTTTTTAAAAAATTCATCTTTCATAAAGTGATTAAATTTCCAGATTGTAATTACTTATTTTTTAAAAAAAAAATCATCCACCATCCCAAGTGAAAATTTGCAGCCAATTTTGTTGAAGTAATGTAGTTAATTCACGTAATTAGGAACACACAAGTTACAAAAGTCAGTCAGTACTGTTGGAGCTCCTATCGCAAACCTGGTCGCGACTGAGCGCATCAGGGCACACAGGTGGAAAAATACGCCTAGGGAAGCGATCCGACAATGCGACGCGACGCGGCCCGCCCCGCCTCGCCACGGCTCGACCCGCCTGTGGTGTGCGTTACTCCATTAGAATCAGTGTAAGCGATTGCTGACGCATTTCTGCGATGCGATGCGACGCGATGCGGCCCGCTCTAGTGTGCGCGTACCTTCAGACAAATATGGACACGTGAACGCCGTCACTAGCGTGCCGTCTGTTTTCGGATGAGTCCCGCTTCGACTCGTCATACAGTGATGGACGCCAGCATGTTATACGCTGTCTTGGTGAACGCAATTGGGTAGACTGCACTGTTGTGCGGTGCAACGGACAATAACTACGTGAATTGGTTTAAAGTTCTATTGGATATAACACGCGTTTTGGCCTCCTACATATCGAAGGCAATCTGAACAGCAACCACTACTTTAGGGAGAGTCTGGAGCTCGATGTGCTACCTCTCCTGCAGGTGGCTCCACATTCCATATTTAAACGGGACAGTGCCCGGATACATGTGGCGAGGAATGTGCAAGTGTTCTTCGAAGAACGACGGGTACCACTGCTTTTCTGGCATTCTCGTTCGCGTGACATATAACTCAACGAACATGTTTGGGAGAGATTAGATTTTACGAATAAGATTTATTCCGATCTTGGTGTTGATTAGTTTCGTTCCGGGCTGTCATTCGAAAGTAAGAGAGTCCGAACTCTGGGGTGGCCATCCGGAATTAGGTATTCAGTGGTTTCACAAAAGCACTTCAGTGGAGTTTCTGGAAGGTTCCTTCCGAATATTCTATGGCCAAATTCCTTCCTATTCCTTACTGTGATGAATGCTCTTCGGCTCTAATAACAACGTCGGCAGTTAGTCGTAAAGCCTTATAAGAGAAAGCAAACATCATTGTACATGTCATACCCGGCGGCCGGGCAAAAGGTCCAGTAGAGTGTAATCACTCCATAGCAACATCTTGTGGAAAAGATATTTGTGTGCTTTACCCTTGTCTCTCGAACTGTAAACTGTGTTCGTGTTACTGTAGTTTGTGCAAGGAAGGAGTGGGTGAAACCTGATAATGGCATTATCGGGGCTACTCTTCCGAATGAAACTAAATAGGCAGCCAAGTTAGGGACCCTCTTCTAAAGTACGAATAGTCTTTAGCAGTGTCGTAACCCCTCACTCTATATATGCTTTGGACTTTGGAGAGATTGGAATTTAACCCAAAACTTTGGTGCACAATGTGGTGATTAGGAACTCTACAACCCTGTTGGCCACTTCCAAATGAAGAAAAAGTTTTCCCTCTGTTTGAGCATGCGTCAGATGCTGTGGAATGCATTGGGACCGTTTCCTGTGGCGCGCCAGGGCCTCCAGATCAGTCCCATGCGCATCCGCAGGCAGAACATTAGAAATGTGTTATTGACTTGGGAGGGTAAGAATTTGGTGTTAATAGTAGGTAAATTTACATAATTTTACGATGTTTCTTCACTGCTGTAAAGTACCAATCTGTGTGAAGCACAATATTTGGAGAGAAACAGCTGGTTTTTTTTACTTATGGCTTTACGCCTCGTTGACGTCAAAGTCATTAGAGGCGGGATGGGAATGGGGAAAAGGAACGGGAAGGAATTCGGCCATGGACTTTTGAAGGAAACATCCCGGCATTCGCCTGGAGTGAGTTGGGGAAAGCATGGAAAAATCAAATCTGTATGCCCAGACGGGGATTCGAACCCGCGTCCAAATGAATGTGAGGTCAGAGCGTCAACCGCTCACCTATTAAGCTCGGTGAAACAGCTGAATGCGTTGAGATACCAAATAAAAAGCACAATATAATTTACACCATTTTTATCCAGATTAAGTCATTTGTTATTAGTTAATTATTGCTGCAGAAGCCTTCAAAGGGTACAAGTTACTTCGCATCATCGAATTACAGTATAACACGTGGTTAATTGTAACTAAAATATTATTTAGCAATTATGTTGCACTACTGATTCTAACGGATATGATAAAACACAAAATATTTCCACTATTCTTCTCATTTTTACTTCCATAAAAAACGAAGTGTTGTATTTGCATAGAGATATAATTTTCGGCATAAAGGAGGCCCCAAATAGAAACCAAAGTTTGCTCTGGGCAAATTCTGTGGCTTGTTGGTCCATCAAAATGTTCTTTCATTGACTAATCCATCTCATCTTTATCTGTGTAGTTATGGTCCAGAATTTTCAGTTGGTAGTGGTTCATTTCCGTTAATAAATTAAGTTCTTTATTTTTCTCTAGGAAAGCCTCTCAAAGTAAATTGTGTAAACAGCAGGCAACAATAGCCAAATGATCAGTCGTTTCTGGCTTTATTCCGTTTGGTGAATGAAATATTTGAAATGTTTTACTTATCAGAGCGAAGGAATTTTCTGGAACTCTACGAGCGCCGAGAAAGAAGGTAGTTGAAAATAGGCTCTTCTTCTGTCAGTATTTGAAATTCGTCAAGAAAAGAGTTTTATCGTGTTTGGATGTAACAGAAATGCCTCGTCGCATACGGAATGTGCCGTCGAAACTCGGCAGTTTAGTTGGCGGAGGAAACATATTACCACTAACAAATAACTCTGATACTATTTTTGTCGGAAATTCAAGTGTCACCCACTTTCTTGATTGACCCGAAATCAATAAAAATGAATTTGTAGTTTGCTTCGACTACATCCAGAACATTCAACAATTTTTTTTAAGAAACACCCATTTTTCTGTGTTTCCAAACAACCTACCTCATCCCCGTTTGAAAAAAAGCATTTCCTCCACATAACTGAAGTATAATTTCTTTATCTTCAACTCATTTTAATATTGTATATAAAACAAAAAATCACGTTCATTCTGAAGCCCTGGGCACTGGCGCACCGTAGGAAGCGCCAACTACGAAGCCCACCTTAAGACTCAACCCACCTTTAGCTAGAGAACCACGCATGATGTAACATACAGTATCCCATGAAAATAAAAAATAAAAATTGTGACTTACGATACGTAAATACCATTCACTGCACTTACGTTTTATTCACATTGTGTAGCAATATTATACTGTGCATACAACTTAAGTGGTGGATAACATTAAGAACACCTTTTTCAATTTTTTAAATTTTTTATTTATTGCTTTACGCCTCGTCGACGGCTAAGGTCATTAGAGGGGGGATGGGAGTGGGGACAAGGAACGGAAAGGAATTCGGCCATGGCCTTGTAATGATCCGCGAGAGCCAGAGGTGCGCGTGCTTGTTTTCTCGTCTGGTGTGTGTCGGTCCCCGGTCCCCGGTCCCAGAGGAGGTTCTGCTAGGGTTTCGGGGACGCCAGTCCCTGAGTGGTTCCATTAAATCTGACTTATGGCATAACAGCCTCGTGACAGGGGCCGCGACGCAAGATGAAGTGGGATCCTGGGCTGTTTTAGTAAACAAATAAAATACGAAGTAAATCTGTATCCCAGAACGAAGGGTGAGGGGAGGCCAGGAAGTACAAGCCAATAGGAACAATTTGTATTTTTATTACAAAAAAAAGGGTAGTTTTGTTGTATGTCCCGAGCCAACCAGCGGAAAAAGCTTCCCTCCAAAGACAGTGATTGGGAGAGGTCATCAAGAGGGGGCGGAAAACGACACTTCTTCGAGGCAGCGCGAGAAGACAGAAGGACTCGTTGGTTACCTACCGAGTGGGTCAGATCGACCGCACAGCGAAGCAGAGGAGACACAGCTGAGTGAGGCAGCCGGCCGTGATGGAGAGCGGGTCAACCCACCGACTGCATTCGGCCGCATGGTAACCACCATTCAGAAAAAGTAACTTTTGCACCACAATCGATTTTTTTTTTTTTTACCCTAGTTATCGCTCTGAGACAGAATCTCTTGCTCCATAGAAAAATTTATGTACCCTTGTGTTTTAAAAAGAAGATTAATCTTTGTAAAATCTTGTCAAGCAACCAATTCAAATACATAAGTAAATCGTAAAGTCAGATTGTGAACCTTGTTTTCAATAGATCCCATCCAGTCATGTTATGTGTCATTTGACTTTATTAATAATTCTAGTTGTTCAATAATTCATGTTTAAGTAACAATACTTTGAGATCTGGATGTCACTTCCCTCAGAATATCTCTGGCGCCCACCTGATTTGTTGTTATGCTTAATATTAGTTGGAAATTAATAACTGGTAATGGACGGCCACAGTAAGGTCGAGAAGTCGCTTTCCTAACATAGGGAACACTTCAGCCTTTTTGAAGGCAGCATCCCGGCATTCACCTGGAGTTATTTGGGGAAACCATGGAAAAACCAAATCTGGATGCCCGGACGGGGATTCGAACCCGTGTGCTCCCGAATGCGAAGCCAGAACGTTCACCGTTCACCCACCACGCTCGGTCATAAAGGTACCTATACCTCAGGTCTAAATAACTAGTAATAAATAGCCGTTAGCTTGCTTCGCTTGTGGTAGTATTTTTTATGGGTTTACACTTCCTCGACATCAAGGTCATTAGAGACGGAAGACAAATTGGGGAAGGTACGGCAAGTAGTTCAGTCTTGGCATTTTGAAAACACCATCCTGGGATTTGCCAAGTGTGATTTCGGGAAACCATGAAAAACCGAAGTCTGGATTACCGAAAGGGGATTTGAACCCGCGTCATGTTGAGTGCGACTGAAGTGTTATCACTCACTCACCACACCCCGCAGATAGCTAGAGTTAAGTGGCCACGAGAAACACATTGCGGGGCAAATGGATACTTGTACCTACTTTTGCAGCTCACCCGGCCTCAGCTTCCATATACAAGATACCTGATCAGAGTACATGCAAACACTTGTCACTGTAGTTTTTCTATGGTGCTTGGATCATTGTCAACAGTCAAATGTCAAGGAGTGTCAAGGAGTGCCTAACGTGTAACCTTCGTACGTTGTGTCGTTTCAAATCTGAAATAAGTGTTTTGAGTGAAATCGGGGGATTCATATACATGGTTACGCGGACGGTGGATCATTTGCAGGTGAGGGTGATATTTGATCGTATCTCTCTAAGCCCGGTAAAGTGGCGTCTTTACGTGCTCGGACTAACTGCTGCTATTATAGTAGAGTTTCATAGGAGCCTAGTCGTATTTCCCTAACGCTGTAAAACAAGTAAACCCTGGAGGTAGTTAATTTCCCGTGAGATTGGGCCATTACACCAGGGATCTCCGACAGATAACAACACTGATAACACATGAGTCTGGAGTCTGCAGTCTAGTAGTTTGTGGGTAATCTTTTTTTTTTTTTTGCTTATTTCTTTACGCCTCATGTCATTACAGGCGGGAAAGGACTGGGAATAAATAACGGGAAGAAATTGGGCCATGAAGGTACCATCCCTGAATTAGTCTGGAGTGATTTCAGGAAACCATGGAAAACCAGTATTTGGATGGCCGGACCTGGATTAGAACCCGCATCTTCCAGAATGCGAGGCCAGAGCGTTACCGCTCTCCCATCACGCTCGGTTGAGTAATCGAATCCAGAACTTTCAAACACAGGTGTATTGACGAAATCCAAGCCAATGCAGATGGTTATATATATCAGCACTGCTTGACAATATTATCTGAACTCGCCTCATTCTTAACGCAGTCGAGTGAGGATGTTAAAACTACTATGCTCAAATCCACTACACAGACAGGAGGTAAAGGGTGATAAATTGCAATGAACTGATCTTCGTTTACAGGTTTTAAACCACATAAGAAAAACGCTTTGTTCTGCATGGTTTAGTGAGACGGATAATTTTATTTCAACAGCTGCCTTTTTCAGACGAAGTATTAGATCGAAGTGAATTCTGCGATACACCACTGTGATTGCCTCGCGATACGCACTACTTCAGCCGATAAACACAGTCGAGGCAGGTGTTTCCTTCCTTGTAGCTTTTTAATAGCACCACAATTCACTATTTTAAAAAAAATATCTCAAATGTACAGACATTTTCCCGGTTCCAGTTTTACTAGCTGTCTGGATTACAGAATATAAGCTAGGTGACGGCAGTTCTTACGATTCTCTATAAACGTCATTCATAGATAAAGGAGAAAAAAGTTTAAAAGCCACGTACAAGCAGTGGAGAAATAGTTTATAAGATCTTTGAAGGGACTTAAAATGTTATAATTACTAAGAACTGGGGCAGTAAAAGAGGAGCTGATAATACAGTTTAATACAGTTTAAACGACAAATTTGAGGAACAAATGGAGAGACCAACCGTACAGAATGAATGATACCGATTCCCGAAAGCAGTAATCGAACATAAACTGAAAGATAGATGAAGTATGAGTAGACCAAAGAAGAGATGAGAATACTCCCTGATGCCGCAACAGGGTAACATGCCTAATCCTCGTATGGGAAGAAGAATATGGACTAGACAGGTCACAAATCTATCTCTGAAGTCTGAAGATATTACGTGTGGCTTCGTGCAGTGCCCAGAAAAAAATCTTGAAGATGGGAGATTTGGGCATATAGCTGTGAATTGTTCAAGTGAGTCAAGATTTCAGGGCAATTATCGTGGAAGGGGTAATAGGATGTGGCGTGGAAAAAAGGTTGAACAAAGAATTTAAACGAGGAAGTGGTGAGCAGAGCCGCCGATGTCGCACCCCCAGTAAAGAGGGTACCTGTTGTATTTCCCAGGGCAAATCCTCAAGTGGCAAATTTAATTGTAAGTGTCAGCATAAGTGGAAAGACAGTGCGATTTATTAGTTGATACAGGTGCTGAGGTGACCTTGTTGTCTAAGAGTATTTGTGGAACTCAGGGGTTATGTCCACCCGATTGTAAGATTACTGGTCTGGATGGGAGTAGAGATATTACGATATTGGGAATGAAGAATGTTTACCATCTTAGTAGATAATTATGTTCATGATGCATTAGTTTATGTAGTACCTACACTAAATTCTTCATATCAGGGTATTTTAGGCATTGATTTTCTGACCAAGCACAATGCAGTAATAGATGTGGCGGAAACGGATCGATTGTCTTGCGGAAACACAAAAGTGTAGACCCAACCTTCGTCGTTACCAGATAACAAACAGTGTTCGTGTCCAAAGGAGGGAAAGGCCATCCCAAATTTGGCAGTTACCCGAACATACAAATCTGTCGCCCGTCTAACCAAAGCAGAGAAAATTCCAAAAGCATCAGGTAAAGTTATTAATGTCCCAGTCCGAGATAGTTTAGGGTGTGATGAAAATTCTGTAGTGTTGGTCGACACACCAGATGAGTCTGGATGGTTGGACTTGAACCAATGCTATGTTAAGAGAAGTGTTTGTAAAGTGCGCACAGTTAACGGTAGTAGATGTGTTCCCGTAGTAATTGAGAATTTTTGGTGAAGAAGATGTTGAGATACCACGTGGTCATGAGATAGCACATGTCGAAGTTTACGTGATAAGGAGCTAGCTAGCAGTATATTTGTTGATGTTGAATGATGATGTTAATGAGGCTGACCATAGAGTAAGAGGTTGAAAAGGCGCCGTATTGCCCAAGTGAAGCGCGAAGTATGTTTTAAGGATAAGTTGAGCCACTTGCCCCCAGAGAGATAAAGAGAAGATTGAAGGTTTATTGCGGGAATTTAGAGAGTTGTTTGAACCAGGTAGAACCCTCCCAGCCACAGATATAGTTGAACATAGAATTTTGACAGGAGATGCATTGCCCATATATAAGAAGGCGTTATCGAGTTCCTTTCCATCAGAGGACAACTGATCGATGAGTTTATTGATCAACAATTAAAGGATGGTATTATTAGGCCTTCAAATAGCCCGTGGGCAGCACCGGTCGTTATCGTCCCAAAGAAGAGTCCAAATGGAGAAACTAAGTCAGATTTTGTGTAGATTACAGGTGTTTGAATGCTGTTACAACTTCAGATGTCTATCCTTTACCTTCTATTCAGAGGACAGTGGATTACCTAGGCCAGTGTAAGTATTTTACCAACCTTGATTTGCGAAGTGGTTATCATCAGATATGAGTTGCTGACGAGGACATTTCAAAAAACTGCGTTTCAATGTTCCGAACGGTCATTATGAATATACAAGAATGCCTTTTGGATTAAAAATGCTCCAGCTACGTTTCAGAGGCTGATGGACGGTGTTTTGAGGGGATTAAAGCCTTTTTCTACATTGGTTTATATGGATGATGTAATCGTATTTTCCAAAGATATTGATGAACATGTCAGGAGATTGAGAAGTGTTTTCGAACGTCTGCAGAATGCTAATTTAACCTTGTCGATCGAAAAATGCAATTTTGCAGTTTCAGAGTTAGAATATTTGGGTCATCATATTTCTAGAGAAGGAGTTAAACCGCATCCACGCTTAGTTCAGGCAGTAAATAGTTTCCAACTCCAACTTGTGTCAAAGAGTTACAATCATTTCTTGGTCTTGCTAATTATTACAGAAAATTAGTACAAAATTAAGCCCTTAAGGCTAAACCATTAACCAACTTGTTGAGAAAAGGTGTCAAATTCGAATGGACAGTTGATTGTGATCAAGCTATGGATACTTTGAAAGAAGCACTCACAACCTATCCAATTTTGGCTTTTCCAGATTTTTCCAAACCTTATGTTCTTTCCACGGATGCAAGTAATGTAGCAATAGGTTCAGTTTTATCTCAGGTCATAGATGGAAAAGAAAGACCAATTGCCTATGCTTCCCGCCAACTAAATAAAGCAGAAACAAATTAGAGTGTTACAGAGCGTGATCTTTTGTCAGTTATTTGGAGTATCAATTTTTTCAGATGTTACCTTTATGGCAGAAAATTTACTATAATCACAGATCACGCAGCGTTAAAATGGATGTTAGGATTAAAAGACCCGTCGAGCAGATTAATGCGTTGGACATTAAGGCTAAGTGAGTTCGAATTTGATGTTGTCCACAAGCCCGGAAAATTGCATGGTAATGCGGATGGTTTGAGTAGAAAAGTTCGGATGGTAGAGGCACAAGACCCCCCTTCACTATAGCTGTGGACAGAAGAATTGGCGGGTCAGTGTTAACGCGCTGTTGCCGTACTTGGGGACAAACTCGCGATGCGCTCTCTTTCTATCACCTGAAAATTGCAACGCTGTGCGGCCTGTGTTTGCCTAGTCCAAGCGGCAGCCCACCCCAAACCTTCCACCTCCCTTTCAACACACAAAAAATGTGTGAACCTGTGAATCGGAGTTTGTGTCAGTGTGAGGGTGAGCTTGCTCGAGAGAGAATATTTTGATTTTAGCGTTTTGCGATTTTAAATAATTCGTTTTAGTTATTTATTAATTACAGTAATTTAGTGTCCTAATTTTACCGAACAAAAAGTGCAGTAAATTGTAATAACGGTAATTTAGCAAGAGAATCGCCGCTACTAAAAATGGATACTCAGGAAGAGACTTATTCTCCTACTCCAGGTGTTTCCGGACTAACGACTCCAACAAGACGCACGTCATCGACAGCAGAACCACCGCGGCTGAAGAAGACAACAGAGTTTCGCCGGCAGAGTAAATCTATCATTCACAGTGTATATAAATATTTCAAAACTCCTTGTGGACAATGATGGTGAAATTTTGTCTTCTACATGTACGCTTGGTAAGAAAAGACTTGAAAAATATGGACGTACTTGATGTTAATGAAATAAAAAACTGTAGTGATTTGTTACCGCAAAAAACAACCATATTGCGAAGAAATTTAGGGAATGTACAGGCTATTTGCGCTGAAGCTTGTGGTGTTAGTTTGAGAACTGTCCAGCGAGTGTGTCGTGAGGGAAAATCGCCTACGTTTGTTTCTCCAAAGAAAAATATGAAACAATACAGCACTATAACAAAGCTTAACGACTTTGACAGGGACATTGTCAGGAGAACAGTACACGAATTTTACGACCGTGGTGAGTACCCTACCTCAGAAAAATTAAGAAAAATATTAAAAGAGAAGATAAATTTTACAGGATCTGCACGATCTGTAAGACGCATATTGAACAATATAGGGTTTAAATACAGGCGTCAGAATGATGGTAGGCGATTTTTGCTTGAGCGAAACGACTTAGTGTCCTCAAGAGTCAAATTTTTGAGGAAAATGAGCTCCCTTCGTAGCTCAGGTGACACGCGACCCATTTTTTACTTAGATGAAACTTGGGTAACTCAGAACCATTCTTTAAAAAATATCTGGCAGAATTCAAATCAAAGTGGGGCTAAAGGTACCTGTCGGAAAAGGGGCAAGGCTAATTGTTTTGCATGCGGGTTCAGCAAAGACAGGCTTTCTCCAGGAAAGTAAGTTGGTCTACAGATGCAGCAAAACCAACAAATCTGAAGATTATCACTCAGAAATGAATACAACGACGTTTAAAGATTGGTTTCTCAACAGATTTTTGAATTTTTTGGAGGAAGGTTCTATCATCGTCATGGACAACGCCAAATATCATTCGGCAGTGATAAACCGAGCTCCAACAACCAAATCGCCGAAAGCTGATATAGCTGCTTGGCTAACAGAAAAGAAAATTTCGTTTTTGCCTACGGAGACTAGAGCTGAGATGCTGGAGAAGGTTCGCATGAATAAAGAAGAACCGGTGTATGAGTTGGATGTACTTGCAAACGAAAGAGGACATGAAGTAGTCCGATTACCCCCTTATCATTGCCAGTACAATCCGATAGAGCTCATTTGGGCCCAAGTCAAAAGAGAAGTGGCGGAGAAAAACAACACTTTCAAAATCGCCGATGTCGAACGTTTGTTGCATAAAGCCTTGGAAAACGTCACCGTCGAACAGTGGCAGAAATGTGTTTACCATACCGAAAAACTGCAAACAGAAGATTTCGAAAAGGAAGTGGTCCGAGATAATGTAATCGAGCCTCTTATAATCAACCTCAACGAAGATTCAACGACAGAGAACGAGAGCAGCGAAGAAGTGGAAGATGATGATGATGAAGAAGAAGGCGTTGATGGAGATGAATAATGACAAGTAAGGTATTAAAGAACATTTAACATATTACGCAATAAACTTATCAATTACTGAGCAACTTTAATAGCTTGTACTTAACAGTTTAAGATACTATAAACATTTGCTGTGTTAATGTTATTTAAAACCCCAAACTCATATTTAACTTGTTTTATTGTTGGTAGTAAGTTACGATATTACTGTTGGATATTATTAATTTTGCTTAAAAACATTTGGCTTTCTAACAATATTCATGATGACAATATAACATTTTTGCTTACTTTTATTATGGTTGATTTTTATAAAAGAACTGCAGTGGCCATACTTCTTTTCTACATATAAATTTTTGGTATACAGCAATTTTAATTCTATAGTCTATATATATATATAATTTTGTCGTCAATTTTGCAAGTTTTTCAGTGCAGAGTATAACAAAGTATAATTTTGATTTTAGTTGTAAATAAAATTTAATACGTGCTTAGCCACAAATAAAATAAAGAAGAGTAATTCAATACATTTTCTTAATTTCTCGAGAAAGTATTCTTCAGTTATATCAAACGCATTTACACGAACATAACTTTCTTAACGAAATGACATAAATCAATATTTTATCACAAAATTTCGATTATAAATTATTTAAAATACAGTATAAACTATTACTTCAAGTAAAAAGGTGAATACAACTGTTAAGCGCGTGGTTTGGCAACGTCGCATTCTAGGAGACCCGCCAATTGTTCTGGCCAGCACTATAGTAGAATTGCCAATTGCGCAAGCAGAAGATGAGGAATGCAGTAAGTGGAGAAAAAATAAATGGTTTGTATTTCATGATAATGTGTTGCATCGCATAACTAAGCGCGGTGACAGAGTAGTAGTCCCCAAAGTCTTACGTGAGTCAGTTATGAAGTTGTATCATGATTCCATTTTGTCAGGTCATTGTGGATGGAAGTTGACTAATCAGAGGATAGCTAAACAGTATTGGTGGCCAGGTCGTAAAGGAGATGTCAGAGAGTATGTAAAAAGTTGTATTCAGTGTAATGAGAGACTAGGTCCAGGAAGAGCCAGAGAAAAGTTACTAACAGTTACCAGAAACAGCAGAGCCATTTCAGAGAGTTGGTTTAGATGTAATGGGTCCTTTTAAGCGTACTAAAGCAGGTTACAGTTATGTACTTACCATCACAGATGCTTTTTCAAGATATTTAGTAATGGTGCCTTTGGAAGATCAAACAGCAGAGAGTGTAGCAAGAGCTTTTGTATTAGGATGGATACTTAAATTTGGCGTACCGAATTCTATTATTACGGATCAAGGATCAAATTTCATGTCAGCATTGTTCACACAAGTCTGTAAGTTATTGGGTATTGAGAAGTTGCGAACTACAAGTTTTCACCCACAAGGAAATGGTAGAACTGAAAGAATTCACAGAACTATTGGAAAAATGTTGAGCAACTATGTAAATAAGTCACATAATGATTGGGATTTATTGTTACCATATGTGGTGTCAGCTTACAATACTAGAGTCCATGTTAGCACAAGGAGAACCCCATTTGAAATTATCTATGGTCGAGAAATGACGTCACCTTTCGAACTATTCAAAACTTCAAAAGATATTGATAATCCAGAAGTACGTAGTCTAGCATTCAAATTGAAGAAAATATGGTCAGAAGTTCGTAGAAACAATCAAAAAGCATTTCAAGCACAAGCTAAACAGTATGATAAAACAGCTAAACCACAAGAGATTAGCGTCGGAGATTTTGTAATGTTGAGTACACCATTTTTGAGAAAAGGCCAAACACGTAAATTCACAACAAATTGGTCAGGTCCATTTGAGGTAATACAGATTCTTTCACCAGTTACAGTTAAAATTAAGCTACCAGATAGGGATATTGTGGTCCATAAAAATCGTCTTCGGGTGTATAGTTGGAATAGGAGAAACATAGTGAACCCAGGTGAAAATACATCAACAGACAGAACAGCAACACAGCATGTGGGACAACCTAAGCAAATTCCAAAGACAGTAGATCCACAAAGTTCAAGTCCGTATTCATTGCGAAGTAAAGGCCCAGTTCAACCATCTCATACATCTCAAAAGCCAGCAGTAAGGTATAGTTTGAGACCTAGGAAGTAATCAGTAATCAATAGGAATATATGTATTTCATGTTTTCGTATCTGCTGTAACATCAAGTGTAATTTTGTATTCTGTATGGTTAGATATTTGAGTTTAAGATTTGAGTTGATGATGTTCATGTTTTTAACGTGTTGCAAAGAGACATGTGCGTATGGTGATTTTCAACCACCAAGCCTTGTCCCTTTGGAAGTGTGCATAAAACACGTTTACTGCGGTGAACAAAATGTTGTAGCCTCGTGGAGAGCAGTCGAGCAGAGCAGCTGAGCAGTGCAGAGCGCGGACAGCAACTGAAGGCGCCCCAGTCAGCGCTAGTAGAGGAGACTCAGAGTGGCACGTGTAGGTGTGTGCAAGTGAAGTGCAGTGCAGAAAGAAACATTGAGTATTCATTATGTTTTATTCAGTTATTTTATTGGGTATCTTGTTTCCTTTTGTTTATTTAGTCCATGTAAAGCCTCTTAGTAATGGTGTAGTATTTTCTAAGGAGAGTGATGTAATTGCTTCAGATAATTATTGGTCACTAGTAATAGATTATGATTTGGGAATTGTAAGAGATGAATGCACCAAGCTAGATAGCACATTCAGTACTCTTGATGAGCTTACTAAAGAAAATCTGTCGCATAATGATTCAGCTATAAATTCAGTTTCTTTGAATCTAAAAGTAATGTATTCTGCTTTACAGCAAGAATTTTACAATATTTTGGAAATTCTACCTCATAAGCCAAACAGAGTCAGAAGGTCATATTTCGATCTTGGAGGAAAAATTTTGAAAACTGTATTTGGAACTTTAAATTCTGAAGATCTAGAGCATTTAGAGTCAAGGTTAATAATTTGGAAGCTGTAGGGAATGATGTTAAACTTAGTCTTTCGTCACAGTTGATTTTGATTCAGCATATGGAGGAGTCCATTACAAATCATACACAAGCAATACAAGTATTAGCAGATGCCTTCATCTCACAGACTAGGGAAATTCAATCAGTAATAAGTAAGAATATGCATGAAGTAGAAAGTGTACTAACAGTTTTGAATTTTCAGATTTTTAGTGTAAAAACTTTACAAGAGCTTATTTTTGGGTTAACAAATGTACGTATGGAATTGGTTAGATTAAGAATTGCTCTATTACAAGGTTCTAGTGGGAAAGTTAGTGATATTTTATTGAGCCCTAGAGTGTTTTTGAAATATTTACAGTTGATACAGAATAAGTTAGATTCAAGTATGTTTATGATTGCCCCTTGTACAGAGGAGAGTTTAAGTGTGTATTACCAATTGTCAAAGGTAAATATTGTTTTAATGGGTAGTAATTTGAGGTTAGTTGTTAATGTTCCTATTGGTGCACATGATTCAGTTTTAGAGAGATATAGTATTCATACTTTTCCGATCTATTGGAGTGAAACAGGCAGATATGTAAGATGGGATATGAAAGATGTAATTTTATTGAGCAAAGATCATAAGTCATATGTGACACTTAATCAGAATGATATGCAGAAATGTGAATCTAATATTGTAGAAATATGTCCATTGATGACTTTGCATGATGTAAGTGTAAGTAGTTGTGAATCTGATATGTTCTTTTCAGAAAAGTTTGTTGAGTCATGTCAAAGAGAAGTTGTGACCCTCACTAAATCATATTTTGCTAGAGTTCATGATAATTGGATATTTACCTTGTTAACACCTTGTACTGTCAGTGTCAATTGTATTCAATCTCAGCAGACAACTAAATTATCAGTAAGTGGTTCAGGAATGTTTGTAAACACTACAGGTTGTCAAATAATTGGAAATGATTTTAGAACACCAGCAATTAAGTCAGTTAAGAAGTCTTATGATTTGTCTTATCCATTGTATTACTTACCAAATTTAACTTATGAGATTTATCACAGTCCTAAATTAGTTGAATTGAATTTGACTTATAGTAAGGAGGTTAAAGAAGAGATTGATAAGTATCTTAAAGCATCTAATGACACTATTAAATTCAGTAAGATTATTGCACATTTGGAGTCACAAATGAGTTCTAGAGATCAACGGAAGATAACAGTTGTATCTGCCAGTGTTACGTCTATTATTTGTATTTTAATTGTCTTGTTTTTGGGTATTTGGTTATGTAGACATTGTATGAATAAGATGATTCAGAAATATTTTGCTGCAAATGCAGCCACGCAATCTGTTAGCAGCATAAGAGTAACTATTCCAGAGATTTCACATGATAGTGTTGCAGGAGCAACACGTGTTTCAAAGGCGGGGGAGTTGTAAGGGAACCAAATAAATCCCCGTAATATTGTGTTAGAGCGAAGTGAATATACGCGTCTGGCTAGCTGCACAGCCGTGCGCTGTAATCCGAGTAGGTATGTGCTGATATAAGCGCTCGCGCTGGCCGGCAGCTACGCGCAGGCAGTCCGCCTCGGGAGTTTGTACGTAACACATCTATGTAGGAGTGTGTCGCTTTATACCCCATTTCGGCAACGGGAGTCTAAATTGAAGCTAGCGGGGGTATTGCTAACATATTGCGTGGTGCAGAAATTACGTTCCTGTATTTGTGTCACTGTCCGTGTGTAAATTAACGGCGAATAAATTGGAACTAATTTGTAATCTCTGTTTCCGTCAGTAATAAACCTTACCAAACCGTATCAGGCTACCAACACTCAAGCCAAAGAACTCTACGCAGCCTTCAATAAAAACAGTAACATCTTTTATTATACATTAGTTGTTTCGGCAGCTATTGTCCGCGCAGTTGTCGATTCTGCGTCATCAACGATCGACTGGTGTCAGAGAAGGCCGTCGTCCTGACAAGAAGAAAAGAAGAACATCAAGAAGACGTTGCTATCGGTCAGGTTAGTGATCACACCTCCGATAGTCAACCAGTCACCAATCAATATCCACTCAGCCATCCAAAACGGAACTCTGGCGTCATCTGCGGGACTCAAACCCTGCACCACACGCTCATAAACAGAGACACACCACTACAAGAGATCTCGATCTTCGTGATTTGTTAGGCTGCTCAGAATTTCTCATTTATGCATAAGGTATCCGCATCTTCCCTAGGTGGTTCTAAAGCAACTATTAATATCATAATAATGATGATAATACCAGTGATGTCTCTAGGAAACTCTACAGTGATCAACATATTCAAACAGATAGAACTGTAGACCAGATATCATTATTCCCGATTGTACGAAGAAAACACCGGCCCCATGGGCTTTATACCCTGTTCACTTCAAAGTGGCGACCCCTGGCCCCTCTCCTCATCTCACCACAACTGACCGCTGTGTCCAGATTGCGAGTGGCAAATTTCCCCTTCGCATTTAGAGGTAAGGAGAGCGGAGTGGGGATAGAGCAGACTGACCTTGAGCCGCCTCTGTTGATTGGACGGGCTATAGTGAGGGGGGGGGGGGTGCTTGATGGGCAGATGGTATGATAAAGCCATAACAAAAGAGAGGAGATGTAAAATAGGAAAAACAAACGGGACGTAGCAACAACCTTAGTGCGCGTCCATAAATATCAATCACTTCATTTGAAGTCTCAACATGTATAAATAGTACATGAATTTTAATTCTCGTCAGAATAGGTTGTAATGGTATAATTCCCTTGATTATTTATTCAGCGTTACTGCACCTATTTTACCTGCACAAGAATGATTGAAATTTTCACTGTTTCAGTTGCAATTACAGCTGTTTCTATATAGGTTTGTTGGGGCCGACTAGAACCACGTTAAACCTTCGTTCTGCTTGAATTTTCTTTGTACATGTACACATCCGTGTTACAGCAATGGTTTTTAACCCTAGACGATGCCGGGTATATGGGACCTACAGTTTAACGTGGAATTCAAACCACGGAAGCGTTCTGGCGCACTTAACATTACACAGTAAGCTGTGTCAGAGGTGAAAGTCGGATAAGTGCCTTTGAAAATCCGCGCCGAGACCGGGATGCGAACCAGAGACCTATCGATCTCCAGTGAAAAGCTTTAACCACTGCGCACCAGACCATTCAATCACTGTTGTTTATTATCTGTTCGTGTTGCCGTAACTTGTTCAATCAAAATGCAAATACTTGTTCGCAGGAAGTTAGCTGACCTCTAGGTTGAATCTCGACCGTCTATAACTCGGTATCTGTCGATGCTCTAGCTGGCGGATATTACCCTAATTTACATTCATAACCTCACTACAGATTCCATCATAGCGAATCCACGAAACCCAGTTAAAACTAACGGTGGAACTATATATTCTGGAGTGATTTTGCTATTCCTTCGTGTTTTGCCGACGAGGATGTCTCTAAAGTAGTAGAAGACCATCCGAACGTTTGCTTGGAATAATTACAGGAAACCGTTCTCGGGATGGCCTGGTTGGTGTGAGAGTTACGCAAGTCTAACCGAGCCTGCTGGATGAGCAGTAACGCTTGGCTCTGGATTCCGAAATCACTCCAGGTGAAATCCGGACTGGTTACTATGTCTAATTCCGTCCCATTCCTTGCCTCCAATCTTCCCACGTCTCTAATGACCTCGACGTCGACGGGACCTAAAACGAGAGGAAAAAAAATGTTTTCTCTGTGGAAGCTTAGGAAACTACTGTAAAGTTCTAAAACCAATGCTGCACACAAATGAGGTTACTAAAAATTTCAAGAATTAATATATTTGCCATAAAAAGAAGAAATTCCAAAAGACCAAAAGACAGACGCAAAAAGAGCCAGTTTTGTTGCAAAAACGAGCAACGTGTGGATTTTTGGGTTTCTATTAAATTATCTCATCTATTAAGTCATAAAGATGCAATGAAGAACACAAGAAGTTTGGCCGGAGGTGACCCATATAACTTTAATCTAGCATCTGATACATCACAGTGCTGGAGCATGTAGGCTACTGATTCCATTAGACGGTCACTATCGTCTGTAGGTACTATGTAAAGTGGTTTACTACTGGAGCACTCGTAATAGCCATCTGCAGTTGTCAGCTTTTTTTCCCCAGAAGGCTGAGGGAAGAGAGATTTGCAGACTGTTTAGTGACGTTGTAAAATTTGTGTTAATGTGTGGTTTGTTATGCTGGGTAATTCAAATGTTATTCCCAGCCTACAGTTCTGATTTTGGTTTCTGGTGGTGGAGTCCACAAATCTATACGTTACTCAAACAGTGAGGACGTGGGTTCGAATCCCCATCCGGCTATCCAGATTTGGGTTTTCCATGGTTTCCCCAAATCACTCTAGGCGAATGCCGGGATGATTCCTCTAAAAGGTCATGACCAAATTTCTTCCCTTTCTTTGTCCAGTTCCTTTCCTGGCTCTAATGACCGCTACGTCGACGAGGCGTAAAGCCATAAACAAACCAAAAAACCAGAGCAACACAAAACACATCGGCCCAAAGACGTTAGGCTATACTCATTATCCCTCTTTAATATGGATCATCCTTAAGCTGCGTTCCCACGATCTCTTGTAACGGAGGCGGCACCTCATTAGGCGAAGTGTAGGGACGAGCTCGCGCCGCAGGTTAGGCCTCCCTACCTCGCCACCACATCCTCACCACGTTGCCTAGTGTCGTTTGGCACAGAGCACTTTACAGCAACAGAATAGATGCGCACCGCTGCTGCAAACCGATGGCAACAGCGCTCCACTACACAACGCCTGTGATGTTTGCCGACATAGTGGGTAGCTGCGTCTCATTTCCGCTAGAAGAGGCGGCCCTGTTCCCATGGCGTGTTGTTGAGTATCCGTCCCGTCTCGCCTTCATTACAAGACGTCATGGGAACGCGGCTTTAGAGGTCCTGATAGTAGATGGGGCTTAAATCCATTAAAAAAAAAAAAAAAAAACACAAAAACATACAGCAACTTTGATTTGCTCTTGCGCGCTGAGAATTCCATACGGAGATTGTGTCTTAATTAAATTCACTAAAAATTGTAAAAGTATCTTTAAAAATTCAAAAATAATTTTTAAATAGAGTTCGTTATACGTTTTGAAATTTAGTCTTTTATATGGTATATATAAATCAAACACAAAAGGAAAATAAATTGATTTTTTTTATTAAAGTAAGTCATAAGAAAATAATTTAAGCATAAGTGAGGGATCATCGCACTAATCGTGTAGCTGATTACAGAACATCATATAACAATCATTACAGACAATGTACAGAAAGGAAGAGATCATGGCTGTCTGCGTCGACGATAAAAGGTTGGTACTGATGCGTGGCTTTGAGCCAGACAGGGTTGTAAAATGCTACGTTCCGACTGAGAGCCCGGTATGGAACCAAGGTTGGTGCGCCTACGCATCCACCAGGCGGCCAACAGCCAAGCATTGTGGGTACGGTTTACCTGGTCTCGGCGGGGGTATTGTCCGATACCCTCCGCACTTTCCCTACAACGTTACCGCTGATCACCACGCTAACTGCTTCAAGGACGATAGGATCCTTATGGCGAACCAGCGCACCTACACCGACTGTCTGATTTACACCGGGGTAGTAGATGCACGTTACCTAATCCAATACTAACAAATCATACATTACTCCTCACCTGTATGTGGAATATGTCACGGAACGTAGCCAACAACCCTTGTTTCCCCACGTTGACTGTCGCCGAGATTTTGACGTGTAAACGTATCCTCGGAGAGGAGGCAATCACGCCCAAAGGAGCGAAAGTTTTTATCGAAGTAATTTTAAACATTAAAATAACTCGGCGAGAAATAGACGCAGCTCCGCCATCTTGGTCTCGTTTTAAAGGAACGATAAAAATTTATGTCAAACCGCTTCGACATTCGCGGCAGCCAGATGTCGCGAACTGGGCGTGCAATGTCAAACCATGATTTTCGACTTTCAGGTTTTTTTTACTATGGCTTTACGCCTCGTCGACGGCTAAGGTCATTAGAGGCAGGATGGATTGGGACAAGAACGGGAAGGATTTCGGCCATGGCATTTTTTAAGGAAGCATCCCGGCATTCGACTGGAGTGATTTGGGGAAACCATGGAAAACCCAAATCTGGATGCCCGGACGGGGATTCGAACCCGCGTCCTCCCGAATGCGAGGCCAGAACGTTAACCGTTACACCACCACGCTGGCGTCGACCTTCAGGATTTGATACGTGTTCATAAGGGGGATCGTATCTTGGAGACTAATTATCTGAACCCAGTCAAACAACTGTTGTTTTGGCGTGGAGAGTATGTGTTACAGCTCATCCTGGACTCCAAGTCTGTATCTCAAAAACTCAAAAAGATTCGAAGCTGTAAGTTAAAAAAATTTGAAAATTTTCCTGACTTCCTTAAAATGTATGTATTAGGGAAACGTACAAACAGAATTAGAAATGGAAACGAATGTGTAGAACACAAAATTCCAAAGAGAATGGCACGAAAAGCACCGGGGTTGAACCCAAAAACAAGGCGCACTATCACCGCCAATAATAGCCATGTGACGAGATTGGAATTCAAGTATGGATACTGGATATAGATTTGATTTTTGGTTATTACATTCATTTAATTATTTCCTTTAATCTAATTTAAATTTACTACGCACGATTGGCGTTAACTACGGCAGTGTTTAACACTGCCTAAACCGAGATTTTTTTGTTTTCCCCCGGGTTTGAGAAGAAGGCACAGCTTTTTCCCTCTTTTAGATGTTTCTTTTCTACGTGTCTCCCTACGGGACATCGTTGGTGGGTGTAGACCTAAATCCATGGATTTAATTGAATGGAGCACACACGTCCCTTCACCGTCTCCTTCACATGCCATCATTTCCCACTATCCATCTACTTTCTTGTCTTTTACGAAATTCCACTACCTGTAATCAAGTGTCAGCCTATGGTCATGTATGGTCATCTCTTCCCATGTACTTCTCCTGATCGTTCTAACAATATCCACCCTTGCTCCATCGCGATTATAAGCCTTGTAAGCCAAACACATTTTTCAACTTCCAGACGACACAAACATAGGAATTAAAAATACTCCAGATTTATCTACAGAATATATTTCAAATTATGTCTTTGAACTTATTAATAAATGGTTTACAGCTAATGGCTTGTCTTTAAACTTTGATAAAACTCAGTATATGCAATTCAGTACATCACACCAGATATAGACATAAAATTTGCAGGCCAGCCCATTCAAGAGGTAGAGAGTGTGAAATTACTAGGTTTGCATATTGATCATAATTTAAATTGGAAAAAACATATTTCTTAATTACTAAAGCGATTGGGTGCAGCCACATTTGAAATTCGTACAATTTCAGCTATAGGTGATCTCCGTATGAGGCAGCTAGTTTATTTCGCTTATTTTCACTCCTTATTGTCATATGGAATAATATTCTGGTGCAATTCTACCCACAGAGACAAAGTGTTCAGAGCCCAAAAGCGAGTAATAAGTATTATGTGTGGGGCTAGCAATAGAACTTCATGTAGAGAGCTGTTCAAGATGTTAGGGAATTTTAACATTAGCGTCTGAGTATATATACACATTAATGCCCTTTGTAGTCACAAATTATACTTAGTTTGAAACAAATTGTAAAATGCACAATTATGGCACTAGAAGTAAAAATGATCGTCACATGGATTACAATTCATTGTCATTTGTCCAAAAAGGGGTCAGATATTCAGGGATACATATCTTCAATATGCTCCCAACACATATTAAATGTCTAGCAGATGATAAGAATAAATTCAGGAAAAAAACTGAAAGAATTTTTAATTGACAACTCCTTCTACTCTGTCGAAGAATTTATTTCTAAGGTATCTACAAAATAGCTGCCAGTAGCTTGTGTAAATGTAGTTTACATAATTAATTTACCATGTAATGCTATGAGTGTACATCTCCTGGTGTATGTATGTATGTATTATTTTGTTATGGAATTGTTTAATGTACCATGTATCCTATGACTGTACATCTACTGGTGTACGTATTATTTTGTTATGTCTGTAAATTGACAACCTTCCACATCCCACAGAACCAGTCTCCTATATTGGGATCAAATGGAAAATGAATATATTGTATTGTATTCCAATGACTCCCAACCCATCTCTTTCAACATATCAACTACATATCTAGCTGCTATCCGTCATATTCCTTCTAAATCCTGACTTTGATACCCAACATGTGGATCCCACAACACTCCACCATATTCGAGCTGTGGTCTGACCAAGGTTCCATAACCCATTTCCATCACACTCTGCTATAAATGAAGGATTTGGAAAACTCTTCCTACCACCTTCCTAGTGTGTTCTGCACAGTTGTGTTTATTATCAAATTTTATGCCAAATCTTTAACAAGTAGCTCCTTCCATACCCTGTATTCAGAAAAAAAAGCTTTACTTTTTAATCTGTATACCTATTAAGCTAAATTCTCTTGGCATTTATTTTCATTCCATGATTAACCACCCATCCCACATATCCTGTTCATACTCTCCTGCAGCTGTTTAAAGTACTCTCCAGTTTTAATCCTATTATATAAAATTATGTCATCTGCGAACAACCTAACGTCAGACTTCAACCATTTTTTTTTTTGCTTATGTGTTTACTCATCGTCGACGTAGAGGTTATTAGTAGCGGAAAAGGACTAAGGGCAAGGAATAGGAAGAAATTCTACCATGGCCTTTTAAAGGAACTATCCCGGCATTCGCTGGAGTGTTTTGAGGAAAACATGGAAAACCCTAATCAAGAAGGGGATTCTAACACGAGTGATCCGGAGTGCGAGAACAGGGCGTAACCGCTCACTCCCCCCCCCCCCCCCCACGCTCGGACGACTACAGCCCAGCAACACAATCATTCATTGCTTCACTTCCACCTTTTTGCTGCATTTCCGGCACTAATTCTTTGCTTTCCACACTTTAAAAATTTCTTCATCCAGCAAGTCACTTTTCCATCCGCTCAAATAGTTTTTACCTTATGTACCACCGTATTACGACTCACTCTGTCAAGTGCTTTGGAGGGATCCAGTACTACACTATCAACTTGGCCTCTCTTGTCCATTTCATCTGCAAAATCTCGCACATGACGTCACTTTCAGCTCCACTGATCACCTACAGTTTAATAGTGCAGAGGTGAGCTGCATGAGCAGTATATAAAAAGAATGCCGCCATGCTTAGCCCCCCCCCCCCACTCACAACAAAACATCGACGGAAACTATTCTACACTTGACGAACATAGTTAATTTATGAATAATTCTGTCAAAAAAAAACTGTTCTGGTGAAATTGGTTTTTATTTGATTCCCCAGACGCGTTTCGCGCTTGTGGTATAGGGCATCTTCAGTGGCAGTAAAGTGTTTTTATATGTGTTGTTACAATAATTATCTACAGTACAACTCTTTATAAATATACAAATGTACACACTGTACTCAAGGAAAAATACCAGCCCAATGGAAGACCGCTATCATACGTCCAGTATTTAAAAATGGGAATGTTAATGATCCTCAGAATTATAGGCCGATCTCGTTAACCTCAATATTTTGCAGGATTTTTGAACATATCATCCATTCAAATGACATGCGGTTCTTGGATGAAGGTGAGCTTTTAAGCCCAAATCAACATGGATTCAGAAAAGGCCGATGCTGCGAAACACAACATGCACTTCTAATTCACGACTTGTGCCGTATTATAGATGAGCAATCCCAGGTTGATTTAGTTCTAATAGATTTTAAAAAAGCTTTCGACACTGTGCCTCACACTAGGTTACTTAGGAAACTTCGTGGATACGGCATATCTAGACAAATATGTGACTGGGTTGCAGACTTTCTGAAGGGCAGATCACAGTGTGTCGTTCTCAACGGTGAGCGTTCATCACTTACCGAAGTGAGATCCGGGGTTCCCCAGAGAAGCATGATAGGGCCTGTGTTGTTTCTGATATACATTAATGATTTGTGCGACATAATAAGGGGGATGAAAAGATTATTTGCCGATCATGCTATAGTTTATCGTGAAATCAAAACCCAGGACGACTGCACTTTCTTACAAGACGATATTATAAAAATAATTGCGTGGTGTAAAGTTGGAGTTAAACTCTAAAAAGTGCCAAGTCATGCGTGTAAGTAAAAAGGTGACACCATTTAGCTCTGAATATACAATTAATGGTACTGACCTTAGAACTGTAGATTCCGCTAAATACCTAGGGGCAACTATTCGTTATAATTTGTTGTGGAATGAGCATATCGAGAATGTAATTGGGAAAGCAAATCGTATGCTCCCATTTCTAGGTCGGAATTTAAATCAATGCACTCCGGAAGTTAAATCGATTGTATACAAGTCACTAGTGCGTCCTCACTTAGAATATTGTTGTTCTGTATGGGGTCCCCATCAAAAAGGTCTAATGGAGGCATTAGAGAAGTTACAAAGAAGAGCCGCCCGATTCATGACAGGTATATATAGGAAGGGTTGTTTTTTAAGTAAGGGCCGTTTTTATTTTTTTTAAAAGATACAAATACTTTTGTAAAAAAACTTTTATTTTCTGATTCTACACACTTTTACCTATTTTTCTACATAGTTGCCTTGTTTATTTAAGCACTTGTCATACTGTACAACTAAGTTTTTAATTCCCTCTTCAAAGAATTCGGCCGCCTGCTCCGACAGCCAAGAGTTCACGGCCGCTTTCACTTCATCGTCGTCATTGAAGCGCTGCCCGCCAAGATGGTGTTTCAGGTACCGGAAAAGGTGAAAATCACTAGGAGCAAGGTCGGGGCTGTATGGCGGATGGTCCAAAACTTCCCAGCCAAAAGAATCAATCAAATCCCGAGTCTTTTGAGAGGTGTGAGGCCTAGCGTTATCGTGCAGGAGCAAAACCCCTTTTGTAAGCATGCCGCGCCTTTTGTTTTGAATTGCTCTGCTGAGCTTCTTTAGAGTTGCACAGTAGGCATCTGAGTTGATTGTCGTTCCTCGTGGCATAAATTCCACTAGCAAAACACCGCGCCGGTCCTAGAACACAGTTGCCATAATCTTGCGCTTTGACAGCGTCTGTTTGGCTTTGACCTTGACGGGTGAGGTTGTGTGTCGCCATTCCATCGATTTTCGCTTGCTTTCGAGAGTGATATGGGATACCCATGTTTCATCTCCAGTGACAATTTGACTCAACATGTCATCCCCTTCTTCCTCGTAACGAATCAAAAAGTCCAATGAAGTGGCAAATCTCTTCCCTTTGTGATCCTCTGTGAGGAGTGTGGGTACCCACCGAGAACACAGTTTCTTAAACTTTAGGTTTTCAGACACAATTTTGTACAAAACCGATCTTGAAACTTGTGGAAATTCCAAAGAAAGAGTGGAAATTGTGAATCTTCTGTCCTCACGAATCTTTGTTTCGACTGCAGCCACCAAATCATCAGTGATCACAGAGGGTCAGCCTGAGCGTTCTTCGTCATGTTCGTTTTGACGGCCATTTTTAAACTCTCTAACCCATTGACGCACTTTACCTTCACTCATTGCATTCAAGCCATACTTCTGTTAACTGACGATGAATTTCTGCAGCTGATAGGCTTCTCGCGGTCAAAAAACAGCACCACTGACCGTATCTCACACGCGGCGGGCGATTCAATAATCGTAAACATTATAAAGTAGCACAGTGATGCGTACACGTCAGCTACAGAGCTGCAACTGGCAGCAGTGTGAACGGGAAGATGCCGGCAAGTGGCGCGGTGGATTGTTGCGGCATTCGCGTGAACTACGGGACTATACGCACGAACGGCCCTTACTTAAAGCGTAAGTGCGAAGTTGAAGGAGTTAGGTTGGGAAGACCTGGAACACCGAAGGCTCTCGACAGAAGCTAATTGAAAAATTCACAACTGACGTATTTCGGAATGACAGCAAGCAAATATTGCTACCAGCAACATTCATATCTCGGAATGACCGCGAAAATAAGATAAGAGAAATCAGGGCCAGAACCGATTCATTTCTGTACTCATTTTTCCCACAAGCGATTAGGGAATGGAATAGAAAGGATTTACTGGGCGAGTAAACTTAAAATCCGACAGGAGTAGCTTTCGACAAAGCTCTCCGGCCATCCTGATCTGGGTTTTCCATGGTTTTCCCGGATCACTCCAGGGGAATGCTGGGATGGTTCCTCACATTAGCCCGTGGGCGTCTCCTGCCATATCCCTTCCAAACTTATTACCCTTTCGGATAGGTGCAATGCACCCTCCGCCACACACTTTTAGTGAATCGCGGAGTAATAATAACAATAATAATAATAATAATATAGTGGTATTCCTTACATGCCGGTCTGGAAGAGCACTTCACACACACTTTCACATCACTATTCATTGCAGTTCCATTTGAGCATTATATCACTAGTTGTTTTTTATGCTGCACTTTTGCTGTGGTGAATACTTTCTGCTGATTTGCACATGTATTCACCACAACAAAAGTGCAGCATAAAAAACAACTAGTGATATAATGCTCAAATGGAAGTGCAATGAATAGGGATGTGAAAGTTTGTGAAGTCCTGTTCCAGACCAGCATGTAAGGAATACCACTATATCAGTGTGTAAATATATATATATATTTGTAAAGAGTTGTACCGTATATAATTATTGTAGCAACACATATAAATACACTTTACAGCCACTGAAGATGCCCTACACCACAAGGGCGAAACTCGTCTAGGGAATCAAAAAAAAACAAAATTCACCAAAAATGTTGTTTTCTACGGAATTATTTATAAAATTATTGTTCAACAACGCCGGAAATATGGCCTGTCATCAGAGTAGTATAGCAGAATCAGGTATCGAAACGTTGTGTTTTCGCAATGCACATCCGTGAATATTACATCGCATCTCATGGAAATTCTCCATTCACATTGGTTGGCACTAATGTTTGTCGTATTACTTCGTTTGGCAAAGGCATTATTTTTTTACAAGAATTTCGGTAACAACCTGCCATTAACCACTAACAAGGATAGCAGGATTTGACCCAACGACATTCCTTATCCCCTAGTCCAGTTTGGCGATGTTTCGGCAAAACTGAAGTTGACAGTTATATTTTCAAGAAAATCAAATAAGACACTGAATGGGTATTACGTAACTCACCAATTAAGAAAGAAACAAAAATAAGGATGTATAAATCTATCAGCATTTGGCGGAGTAGTTTGGGAAATAACTGAAGAAAAAATTATTATAAATTGAGTATTAGCGAGGCTGTTGTGATTTGAAATTGTTGGACCGAGTAAAATAATAGTAAATACGCATAGAAACGAATACAGTACTACAATAATTTGTAGAAGCAGATGATTTGTTCACGCATTTCGTTTGAGTGGAGGAAGACAGCCAAAGAATTGATTGTCTGACTGACTACCAGTGCACAGATAACGATTATGAAGACCAAGAAAATGGTTTTATTTTAATGCAATATTGTTTTAGGCCATTTCTCCGCAGTTGCTCAGTAAATTAAATGGCAAAATGACGCCAATGTAACTGTATTTGTAGCTTTATTGCCGTAAGCGTTTCGCCTCTCGTCCAGGCATCATCAGCGACGAATCTATTTTACAATTTACATTGGGTTTACAAACTTATTATATGATGTTTGACATAATTCTAAATTGATACATTTTCTGATTATTTGCACTTACTATTTACGTTAGTGGTTTTCAGGTTTATAACCGCATATCTGTGCTTTTTCTCCAAAGCATGTTTCCGTTACAGCCATCTGTCTTTGCTGCTGTGTACAGAATGTAAACATTGCGCAAACTACAACTCACTTGTTTTCGGTGGCCATATTGTTTTATTAATGTCAAAGGTGGTGGTGCGCTGACGGCGCCATTTTTGAAATTGCGTGGGAGATTGATGTTTTGTCATTTTGTTTGCAATTTTATGTAAGTGTGTGAGTGCATGTATCTGTTAGGTTTATTTATTTACTGTAGGTTTATTGTATGTTTACCAGTTTGAACAGTGTTTGGTTTGTTAAGTTTATGTGATCATTCAGAACCTGCTTGCCATTTTTTATTGCTTTTTGTATTTGGTAGTTTTCTTGTAGAGTGATGGTATTGTGTCTGTGATTGTTGATTGTGAGTATTTGCTTGTCTGTGTTAATGTTTGTTGGTAAGTGATCATTCTCGGAAACATGTTTTGGAGAAAAAGCAGAGATGTGTGGTTACGAACCTGAAAACCACTAATGTAAATAGTAAGTGTAAATAATCAGAAAATGTATCAATTTAGAATTATGTCAAACATCATATAATAAGTTTGTAAGTCCAATGTAAATTTTAAAATAGATTTGTCTCTGATGATGCCTCGACGAAACGCGTATGGCAATAAAGCTACAAATACAGTTGCATTGGCGTCATTTCATCATTTAATAAAGTTTTATTTTATTTTTGTTTTTGTTATTTTATTTATTATTATTATTATTATTTTGCTTATAGCATTACACCTCGTCGACGTCGAGGTTATTAGAGGCGTGAGAGGACTGAGGAGAAGAAAAAATTTGGCCATGGCCTTTTCAAGAAACCACCTGGAGTGATTTCGATTATTAATCCACAACTGTGTCAGACTGATACCATTTTAGAAGTATTTTCCCTGTGGAAAATTGGTGGCGACCTAGCCAGAACCACTCAGTCTTCAAACGTGTGTTTTCTGGAGAATATTAACATTTCAAAGATAACTTATTCATTTAGATATCTGAACTACCGAATTAATATAGTAATTAAACCAATAAGCCATGTAACAAAATGGTCTTACACATTGTAACGGCTTAATCTTCCCGCTGCCTGGCTTGGTACAGAAATGAGGAGAGAGACAGAGGAAGACAAAGGAAAGGAAAATTGCGCCCTTAAGTCCTAGGTCGAGCACAAGAAGGCATTAGCTTTTAATATTCTCTTTGTACTACAACGCACATGCATATCTACAGACTTCTGTCTTCAAATATTTGAAGTCTCGTATTAAGTGTTGAATATCCAGTTTTCGCTTGTAGTAATCATAAATACGACTTTATCGATTACCTGTTGAAATGTATTCCTTTTCAGATACGATTCTCCGTTGCAGCTAAGTACAAAGTGTTTAATAAATAAGGAAAATATTGCGATCTCAAATTTTTATTTATCACGACGGTTGTTCCTATGTCAAGCATGAAGGAGTGGAAAGTAGCCCATCAAATCAGGTAAATGACAACAAACTCTCACAGCTGATGTTAAGATGTTTCCCAGTCAAGGAACTGTTTTTATTTTTGCAAGAGAGAAAAAAATATGGTACTTGGCCGACCAAACCAAATAGCTAGCTCCAGCGTATATATATTTATAAAAGTTTCTCGGGAAACAAACCGAGTAATATTATTATTGACGCACAATATTTGGGCGACATAAACCTCCGTCGCCATCTTCAGATGCAGTTGTAAGCCTTGAAGTCAGCCTTGTTTGAGAACTGGCATGGCAAAGACGACTAAGGTGCTGATACATGCGAGAGGCTTCTGGGACAGCATTTGAAATTTCGCCTCGCGTCTGATTTGTTTAACAGGGATTGTAGGTTCCAGATAAGTGATGCATGGATTCCTGTTATTGAGGCTGCTTGTCACCAACGCTCTGCTTTATGTGTTCCGCCGGCGTCTAATGACGTCTGAGATGCTGCTAGGCAACATAACAACGTCTGTCGTTGCCATGCCAGTTTTCAAACAAAACGCTCAAGACAGACTTCAAGGCTTACAACTGCACCTGAAGATGGCGACGGAGATTTATGTCGCCCAAATATTGTGCATCAGTAATGATATTACTCGGTTTATTTCCCGAGAAACGTTTATAAATAAACAAGGCCGAGAAAAATTGCATTCATTTATACTTTATATTATTACTATGTATGTTTTGCATGATTTTGAAGTTATACGTGACTATCAAAGTGAGAGGCAGCCCACGACATACACAACACTTAATTAAAACCACCCGTGCCCTTGCCCGAAATCGGACCCGTCCCAGTGTGCTGAGGCGCCGAACAACGGATAGAGGAGGTACAACGGAGCTGGGCACGAGCCTAGGACCCCCCATACTGGCCGACCTGACTTCGATTTTTAGGAGGTTTTCCCCAGCCATCACGGCGAATACCGGGACGGTCCCCAATCTCCTGCTTATTAACTACACATTATACATACAAACAAAATTACACTTATCACACACAGTTACACATTTCGCAGACATTTCCTCCATTAGCACGTAACACGACCTTGAAAATGAAAGCTCCAGATTTAATCATGCCAATGATGATTAAAATTAATTAAAGGCAGCCGACTGTTAATGTTGAGAATCGATAGTGAGGAAGGAGATGTCCTTGGATGGATTCGAACTGGCGACTCGCGGCACAAACTGCAGCTCGCTAGCCATGGGCATATCCAGCGAGGGGCAGGGGGGGGGGATACTACGCCCCCCTCTAAAAGAAAAATTAAGTTGCCTTCAGTGCGCTTCGACGAGTAAAGAACTGGCTCAGGAGCACTATGGGAGAGGAAAGATTGACTGGATTATGCCTGATGAGTGTGCATCGAAATTTCGTGAAAGAACACCATGAGATATTGAGAAACAAAGTTATTGAAAATTTTTCTAAGAATCCGAGACGATTAATGTTTGAATAAACTATAACTGAGTTACGATCTTAATTTACTACATAGTAGGTCCTTAGATTAAGTGGTTGGATTACTATATTAATCAATAATAAAAATAGTTTCCTCAATAGGTTTGAGTTTCATTTTGTAAGAAATCGTCATGTTTTAGTCCCCCACCTCACTTCCTCGAAACCAAAATGAGTTGCACTCCTCCCCCAGCTCAAATCTTGCCCCTCCCCCCCCACTCTAGTTCTGATCCTGGATACGCTCTTGTCGCTAGCCCCTATGCTAACGAGGCCATCTAAGGAATTGTTAAACATCCATTGTCCATCGCAGTACTGCTAATTCGTCTGACATTATGTCACGCCTATTTCAGGAAACACCTCTCCAGACTGGAACATCAAACAGACCACTCTATGCGTGCAAACATAAGGATCACGTATCCTGCGGAAGTGTCCACAAGAAGAGTGACTCAGACTCTCTCGTCAAGCAGCTGATTTCACTGAGCCATTCCTTTCCAATTCAAAATAACAGTTAAAAAACAGTTTGCGTCATATATTGCTTTAGTGTAGAATTTTAATAGTACAGGAAGACTTTATTATGGGATGTATTAATAGCTGAAAGGCTGATTTAAAATTTCCTGTGACATTGCCTGTTGTTTAGGATCGCTTCGTCACATTTTTTCATATACGCCCCATACACGTAGTGTTACCAACTATTTCGAGAAAAAAATAGAATTTTACAAAAACAGACTTTTTTTGCTAATGACGTCATAAGAGGCGGGAAAGGACTGGGGACAAGAAACGGGGAGGAAATTGGCCATGGCCTTTTCGAATGAAACACCCCGCCATTCGCCTGGATTGTCACCGGGAAACAATGTAAAACGGAAATCTGGATGGCCGAATGGAGATTCGAACCGGGGTCCTCTCGACGTCAACGCTCACCCACCACGCTCAGTAACACAAACGTAAAAAAATAGTACACTGCATGAAAATGCAATGCTATGGGACTAAGGAAAAAGGGCATTTTATGTCAAGACTTAACCTTTTATTAAAATTATATTTTTTAAGTTTTTTGCGTTTTTTAATGGAGTAATATCTATTAAAATTTATATTTTTGTAATTTTTTTCAACTTTAGGGTTCATAGGCGGAGTTTTCACAGAAATTTAATTCATTTCGCTGGTTACGCTCAACTCATTTTCGCTCGTAATATTTATACTCGATTTTATAAAACTTAACAAAATGAAACATCCTCAATACGAAAATACGAGTAAAAATATTACGGTTCTAGAATCAAAATCTTTTACTAGTGCCGACGGCTTCTATTTGGATGTAACGTTTGTTTGTGTGTGTGTGACGTACGGACCTTTCAGTTTAAATGACGAAGTGTTCTGTTTTGTCTATTACATTTTTAAAATTGCCATTTTGCTCAACGAATTTTTATACAAAAAAATTTGTCGCTATTTCATGATACATAAAAATTGTAATAAATATTATTTAATGACAACACGAATACAACTGTTGTTGGATTTTATTCTCGGACACGTTTCGCCTCTCGTCGAGGTATCTTCAGCGTACACTTTTTTCTGTAATAGGTTATCAGGTTTTAACTTTGATACAGAAGGGTTTTTGTTTATATGCGAGCATAATAAAACTAATCTTACATATATGAATCAGAGTGTGATTTACATTTACATGTACACATTATCGGTTAGTGAGTTTCGAACACAAGGTATTGTTTACATTTTACAAAACTGGGAAACATATTGTAACTTAAATTTACATTTCTGTTTTGAGATGTGTTTGTTCTCACCTAGCGTGCTGCTTACAGTATTGTTTATATTTGCGGTAGTTGCATGGTGTTGGGACTTCATAAATTCTCTGATAGATGCACAGTTTTCACTATCACCATTCTCAAACTATAGTTTACTTGTGCGAGCCGTTGTTGTTGGTAGTTTTCTTCAGCGGTACTCTGTACTCTTCCAAGAACAGATAAAATCCAACAACAGTTGCGTTGGCGTTCCCATTAAATAATATTTATTATTTTAACTAGCAACTGTAGAAGAAATGGCTAACAGTAATCACGTATAATAAATGTTTTTGGTAGTTGGCCAAAATATAGTACAGTACACAAAAATAACAAATATTTACAGTGTTATATAATACTAGCTGATACCCGTGACTTCGTAGGAATGGATTAAGAATTTATTTGCCAAAATTGAATATAGAAAGTTGTTGGTAACGAAGGATTGGTCCCAAACAACACCGAGTCGGCATAATATGACAGGAAAGCCATCACTATATCATTCTACCGTCGAAACTGTCTCTTGAAGAGAATCAATTTCCAATATATTTAAAAACAGAAAAATAAACGAAGGTGAGAGGATGTGGAGGGGGGGGGGTGTCATCTAAGGGCAGGTTTATTTCAGATTGGTCTTTTCTTCTTTCTCCAGCATGAGCATCCGATTTTTGAGTCCCAATAACTTTAGCTGCTCGTGCTCTGCTAGAGCTACAACTTAGGCCAATTTACGCCCGCAAGGCATGTCAAAAAGGAAGGCAAAATAAACTGGTGCCAGAAACATTTAAGCAGACACAAAGTAATAGGACAGAGAATATCTACATCTACACTAAATAATACGTTTTTTCTCTAATCGAAATTTATTAACAAATTATACACTAACATCATGCGCAAGAAGCATAGCTAGAGCAAGCGATGTAACATTACAGACTAACACACACATCCGTCTCTCTGTCACCATTCGATAAGTTCTCAAAATTTCGTGACAACAACAGTTAATCATACCGAAAAATGTCCTGTGCCCCTCCCTACAGATTTTCTTGACAAATTACGTCAATATCGGTAGAGGCATTTAGTCGTCAAAACGTAACAAAAAGACGGAGACTTACTTCCGCATTTATAGTATTATTACTGCAAATCACACACACACTGACTGCAAATCACCCCTGAGGGATCAATAAAACGTAAAAAAAAGTGTATACGTACAGCATTGCAATACTTCCTAAGATTTGCCTCCCATTGCACCCCTAAATTTGTGATATGTACAGTTTAACATTCAATCCGAATAACCGATGGTCCAGGCGTGACACTTACGATCAGAAACAATATTTAAAAATCTTAGCCTCCACGGAGATTTGAACCCGAGACCACTACCGAAACATCACTAAGCAAGCGCTTTAACCACTGAGCTACACGAACGCTGTATCGAAAGGCAATACAGAGACATAGACAATCAACGCGTCTATCTATCGCCGTTCAGTAATTTTTCGAAATTATAAGACATCATGTATTATTTGTACATATAATTTTTCAACCAAACGTAGACAGTATTTTTCTCCATGTTTCGAAGGATAAGTGTGCAACGTTTCATCGAGATCAGATGAAAACTGTGGATTTGTATGAAGAATAAACAAACATTCATCTTTATATATATACATAGTACGTTTGACAACCCTACATACAGGACATAATTCGGATGAGTAAATTTACATGTTATTTGAAATCTTTGAAATTTTTCGTGCTTAAAATAATATATATACACGTTTAGGCTATATAAACATTTGTAGGTTGGTAAAAATATCATGAAAAGAAAATAATTTTGGTGTCGTAAGAATATGTTGCAATACTTTTATGATTCGTGCTGTATGACTCCCAAGCAAACACTATTTATGAGGTGAATAAATCAGATGTTTTTCGTGTTGTTGTCACATGAAGAATAATTGAGACGGGAAATCGTTACATAAGCGATAAGCTATAGATGCTAACGGCACGTTTCCGGTGAATACTGATGTTGCAATATCAAACAGTTTGATCCATAACGTTATGAGAGAGAGATCATTCACCGCCCTCTCTGAAGTGAGGACTTACAACAGTTCACACTGTCAGCTTGCTGGCACTTCAAACGGCAGTTTTACACTAATTGCGGAAAGCAAAAAAAAAAAAAAAATCACTAATTTCCGTAAACATCTACGCACATGACCCGTCCGACACTTGATTGTAGGAGTAAACATTAGAAAACATCAGAGCGTACGGAATATCACAACAGATTTGTGAATTGATACTAGATTTTTAATTGAATGTTGGCAATATGCAGTCGCAGGAGGCGATGCATTTACGTATTTAGAAGTTGTATCGGTCGTAATAAGACCAATACTGTTCCGTATATTTATAAACGATCTTTGAGACAATTTTAATAGCCATTTGAGATTGTTTGCTATTGATGCGACAACCTATAGAGAAGTAAGGTAACCGCGCCTATAATCGACAGGGCACGTGTAGTCGACATGTAACTGTATCAGTTTCAAATGTAAGGAAATATAATGATCCAGAAAACTGTGAATGAAAACAGCAACACTGCCAGATTTCCAACACGTTCGGTGATGGTCTCTTCCGTCGATGGTGAACAGTTTTTGTAGAGCATGTACTTACCGTGGTCAGAATCGTGTTGTTTAGTATAATCGCAACGTCGGAATGTTCTTTAACTACCAGTTTACTGTAAGTTTGCTTTACTTTCTACTGACCTAGGATATGAATATGTGATCACGATTAAATAAATATCGTGTCGACAATAGGCGCGCATACTTTATATTTCAACACAATGCCGGCCTATACATGTCCGAAAGCTAAGTCAAAATAATAAAATCTTATACCGTTGGAAAGAAAGTATCAACTTAATACCAGTGATATTCCTGAAATCCCAAATAAACAAGATTATTGCTGACGAGGAACGCAACAAAGTGGTCTAGGTGGCAAACAAATCTACACTAATATTATAAATGCGAAAGTAACTCTGTCTGTCTGTATGTTTGTTACGTTTCTTGGGCTAAACGGCTAATCCAATCGTGATGAAATTTGACAAGGAGATGCTATTTGTCATTAGGATGGACATGGGATACCATATTCTGTATATATAAGAACATTTTGTCATTAAATTATGAAAACTATCTCAACTGTGAACGGCAAACGCATAATATTTATATGTTTTTGTAATGTGCAACATTAAAGAGCAACGGCAGCGTAGAGCAGTGGTAACGTGCTTGCTTCTTAAGAAAACTTCCCGACTGGCTCCGCGTTCAAACCCCACTGGGAGCAAACATTTTCTATGATTTCTTCTTCATAGTTTGAGCTAAGCCTGGGACTTTGTAGTAAGGATACCATGTTTTGGCAAATCTTTGGCGATAGAATAGTGCCCTAAACGTTTACTTTATTCAGGATATACTGGTTCCACAGGCAGTTATTTTGTGATCTAAACTAATAATATTATATATGCGAAAGTAAGTCTCCGTCTTTTTTTTTTTTTGACGACTACATGTGTATACTGATATACCGAAATCATTAGGAAACGAAATAGGATACTAGCAATCAAATTCTAAATCCACCCGTACGAAGTCGCGGGTAACAGCTAGTACATTTATAAATAAAGCGCTAAATAGGAATTATCCGTCTTTTATCAACGACAACGTTACCGCGATGGTGTCTTGCACTTTTCACTGTATAAGCTGGTTCGATTCCCGATGGCGGAAGAAATTTTTAACAATCTAAAAGTGAACAACGGGGTAGAAGAGGAGGTGGTGCACGATTTAAAATTATCAGACTGTGTACGTGTGTTAAATCGCAGACCTCTGGAGTGAATATTGAATGAGTGCAGATGACACTGTTGATGATGATTCGTCTATTAAATGGGGACGTTAAACATGGCGGCTTACTTTGTGTCTGTAGAAAAAATATCCTGAATAGTCAGGCACTGGGTTTCACCTTCTCGCCCTATTCATCTTCATATTGAAACACCACCATATGCGCCTCCATATCTGACATAGACGACACCTATAGAATTATTGGACCTGCCCCATGGCATAACACCGTACTTACTTACGGCCATATTTTTTTTCAAAATGTATATTTTTCAAACAAACAAGTATATTGTTACTAGAAAACTTTTGTTACCTGGCGTTAGATGAAGATCGGAAAATCATCTGATGTGGTTTCGCGTTTGCGTGGTTCTTTCGTATTGTGACAGAATATTTTTCCGCGGTCATTATACTCTGTTCATCCTAAAGTGGCGGGTCAAGGCCATATTACCACTTCACCACCCCCTGCCCGCTCCAAGCAGTCCGTGGGTTCGGTGTGACGTAACTGACTCTAATTTCACCACAATACTTAATTATACTTTTGGGCTGTGAGGGTGAAAAACTGCAATTAGGTGAAGTATTGCATTAGTTCATGCTGCTGAAGATAGCTACGAACTGTTACGGTCGGAAGTCAGAGATCCTGGTTACCGCTCTTACTCGTAAATGCATTTCGCAGAAAATGTCAGAAGACGCAACCGTCTCTCACAAGCAGCTTAATGAGCTTGGATGGGGTTGTATTGTCCTCAGTAGTATTCCGAGAACTGCTCAAATTAGTTAGCCATTAGCATCTCTTCTCCGCTAGGAGTGCTTTTCAAAATTAACAGAAAGTTCTCCTTGAGATAACACCGTGCTCTCATTATGAAACTTCTTTCTCCACTGTAATCGTTCCGTTTATTATTGCATTCCTGACTTTATTGTCAGATAGCGGCAGTGTTTATAAATTCATTTATCTGCCATAAACTCCCACGCATGCAGTACGTTACTTCTTAGTACTCACGCCGCCATGACGAGAAGAATCGGAACGCAATCTCAGCGTTGTTTTAACGCATTTTCTTATTTGAAAATATTAATACATTCATTCTTTTATTAATGTTTGTGGTACTTACGATTAGTGATTTAGTTTAAATGCTTTTGCCGAACAACACGACAGAACAAAGCGTAGTGTTTCTGTTGAAGGGTCTCCCATTTGGTTCTTTCCCAGCCAGGAAGTCCTGATTTCGATTTTCCAAGCTGTCCCGAAATCACTGCCTTCAAAGGTCATCCTTCCCATTGTTTATCCCTAATCCTCTCCCGCCTTTAATGACGTCGACGGGGCGTAAAGTCGACTGCAAAATAAACCTGACTAATTCCTGGATTGAAGGTTAATATTAGTCTCAGAATATCCTGGACAAACTGTTCGGCTAGTGCAATCGTTTGATTGCAGTAAAATTTATTATAGGTAGTACCTATTCTATTAGAATTCAATGTACCGTACTCTGAATTAAATGCGCTTTCTATAAAGTAGTATTAATATATCCTAAAATAATCGCAAAATAAAAGAAAAATTCTTATAAATGAATGCAATTTTTCTCGGCGTTATTTATTTATAAACGATTCTCGGGAAACAAACTGGGTAGTATTATTATTGATGCACAATATTCCGGCGACTTTAATCTCCGTCGCCATCTTCAGGTGCAGTTGTAAGCCTTGAAGATGGCGACGGAGTTTAAAGTCGCCGAAATATTGTGCATCAATAATAATATTACTCGGTTTGCTTACCAAGAAACGTTTATAAAAAAAAAAAAAAAATGCTTGTTGGTAGCAAATTATAAACTATATTTCTAGCAAGTACTGTCAGTACTTCTTTAAATACATTATATGGTTGATATTGGGAACTAATATAAAGTATCTAGATAACAGCGTTTATACGGGACGGCCGTCATTTTTGTTTTTTTGTTTTGCTTCTGGCTTTTTGCCTCGTCGACGTCGAGGCCATTAGAGGTGCGGAGGGACTAGGGGCAAGGAACGGGAAAGAATTCTGCCATGGTCTTTTGAAGGAACCATCCCGGCATTCACCTGGAATACGAGGAAAAACACAAAGCTGGATGGCCGGACGGTGATTCGAATCCTCGTCCTCCCGAATACGAGGCCAGAGCGTTACAGCTCACCCACTCCCCTTGTATTACTAGTTTAAAACTGACAATGTTAACGGCCGCTCAAGGCTTTACTTTCCAGTTTAAAATAAAATAAAATAAATAAACGAGGGCTGAAATGCTACAGTTGTGAACTTGACGAGCTCCAAACAGTGATGACCTACAAGCTATGGTTGAAAATAAACTTTCTGCTTCCTTTGCTTAGATGGTAGTATTCTAAAATGTGTCACAAAATTTTAAATATGACGTTCGCTTTTGGGTCAATGAAATACAGTATATGAGTTGTACAGATGTGAAGTCTACAACTTATTCCATTTATGAGCTAGATGCGTGTGACTGACGGACATACATCGTCGTGACGACAGCGAGGCTCCGTTTTTGATCGGAAATGAACCTTAAGAACTAAACCATGCACAGCAGAGTTGTTCGCATAGTCACAAAACCATGTTTTAGAGAGACTAAAAACAAAGAGGCGCATCGAAATTTAATTTAATGAGTCGACTGATGAGAACAACCAGCGAAAATTTGTTACATGAAGTTCTGTGAAGGACATAACCTTTTTGTATATTTTGGCTTACCAGAACGGATTACTACATCAAATAAATATTTCTTTTTGTGAGTATTTTGACGTGCAGCGAACAGTATACAGGCGCAAATGTGTCAGCGTTTGTATGGTCGATGCTGCTAGCTTGATTCACCGTTGCTCAGAAGAAGTTGCGAAAATTAAGGCAGTCGCGCATCCAGACATTATTTCCACTTACGTAATGATACAACGGAACACGAATAAATTTTATACTGAGAAACACTTACTAATAAGGCGATTTGAAGATCATTAGTGAAAATTGTTATAAATCAACGAAATCCGTGCGGTCCACGGCACGTCTGAAAGTGCAGAATCGCTTCATCGACATCTTCTCCCTGAAAATTATCGTATGGCATTGCTGGCTGCGAGATCCCTAAAGATTTCTCCGTCGCCCTATGACAGATTTTCGATTCGCCGCTCAATGCGCCCCTTATCGTGGTCAACCCAATCCGGTAATTCTGCCGGGTATAGGGGACCTCCAGCTTAACGTGGAATCAGAACCACGGAAGCATTCTGGCATCTCGTACTTCACATTACACAGCAAGCTGTGCCAGAGGTGAAGGTCGGGTTAAGGGCCTTTGTAGCCCGGGATTCGAATCGAGGACCTTTCAATTCGTCAGTCAGACAGCTCAGTGAGGCGGTTATCAATAGAAACGGCTTCCGCACGCGTAGGGAACAAAAAAAAAAAAAAAACATTCTCTGAGGAAGCCAGACACTGAACTATGGTTGAGCAACGTGATTCCTGATTGGCCAGATCGACCGAACCTTCAGAACGCCGGACGTTTCAGATGAGAAGTTAGTTGCGTTTATAATGTAGGTTCCAACCTTGGAGGGGGGGGGGGAGGGGCGTCCCCCTCACGGGAGAAGAGGGGCCGCGGGGACGAGGTAGATTCGCCTCCTGTGTGGACCATACCGTAGCTTCTACAACGTCGGAAGCACTATGTCTGCTTCACCGCCTCTTATATTTGAAGAAAACTTTATTTTAATATCAAATACTTAGTGAGTTTCTTCTGAGATGTCACTATTAGTACTGAGAAGTACGCATTTACTTTTTTTTTATGATGAAATTGTGGAGGGTCGTGGGTTGGGGGGGGGGGGGGTACCCTTTGTTTTGACGGAAGGGCAGCGTGGTAAGACAAACTTTTGGAACCCCTAATTTAGAAGAGCAGTTTTGGCCCAGAAGGAGGCCGAGGCATGTTGGCTGAGACGATGACATTTAATACTAGGACACTGCTGCACATGGACAGCATAGAAAAGAAGGATTGTAAAAAAGGTCATCTATGCATTGTCGTGGAAGCGGATGCAGATGCAGAGGTTCAGTGCAAAAAAAACAAAAAAAACAAAATTTAACATTGTCTATTTCCAGATAAGACTGCTGGATTGCATTTTTCAGATTTAAAAAAAAAGGAAAATCGCAGTGATTTAACTTGTGAATTAAATTATATACCTAGCTACGAATGCGGCAACAAAACAATCTTTGGTAAAATAACTTCACGGAATCCACGCCATTGCACATCAAAGCGCATGCCCCGCTCTTACTCTTACTTGATTAGTTCATCGCATGTAAGTGTCACTCTTCTTATGAACGGCATGCCCGTGTCAAGCGCAGGCGGCTACACCTTGGGGGTTACCCCTCGACGAACTGGGAAGGTTTCCAGTTGTGATAGTGTTGATAAATGTGAGTAACTGTGGTAGTGTTGTGTGTTGGTCGTGTTGTGGATGAGAGTTGATATAAGGTAGAGGGAGAAACCCGGTACCGGCACATTCAGGTCTACTCTTCCGAAAGACACATATGGGCCTCCAGGCTTAACGTCCCCATCCGACGGACGAATCACCACCAGCAGTGTCTTATGCACTCACCCATACGCACTGTGGAGAGGTTTTTGATTTAACCCAGAACTTTGGTGCCCAATCAGGTGACTAGGAATTGTGCATCATCATCTCTTCTAGCCTGCCTGCCAAGTTCTGATAGAAGAAATTTTCACTGTCATCAGGACTCGAATCAACCAACTCAATGTCAGCGCCGGATACCATCACAGTATCATTACTAACTATAGCGCGTTTAGTTAACACAAGCGGCTCAAGGTCACTCTGTTCTATCAACACTCCGCTGTCCCTACCTCTACATGTGAAGGGGAAATTTACCACTCACCTTTATGGACACAGTGTACAGCCTAGAGAGGTTGGAAGAGTGGGGGTGGTGCGGTGAGGAGTGGGGCCAGGGGAAGCTGACCTTGAGCCGCCAGTTGAAAGTAAACAGGGTATAAGCTAACTGCTAAGGCTTACTCCTATTAAAGATGTTGTTTGCAAAGCGATGATGGGCCGAATTTTGTACAAACAGAAAGAATAAGCTATGTAAAATATATATAGTGCAGTGCAAACAAAATGTCCTACGCTTCAAAACTTGGGAATTCAAAGTGGAGGTAAGATTTTATGCAGAAGTTCCGCACTTGAGGATGCGGAGGCGGAACTCTGTTTCAGCCACGTCTGATGGATGTATTGTTAATACAGTACTGTAGCTCTCAGAAAACAACGCTGAAGCTATGTTTATCACATTCTCTAGCAAAGAGGCAGCAGGTGATGTTGAAATTAAAAAATGCAGTAGTATAACATGAGATTTAACGATTTAAATACCATCCATTGTTTTATTTCTGTCTTAGCCGTCAGCTCTCCCGTGAAATACACAGACGGAAAAAAAAATCCCAACACCAAGAAAAAATTATTGTAGAGTAATGAAATTTGGACAATGCATTTGTCAAGTTAACATGTTTAATTGATTAAATTTTCAAGATCACAGGTTAATTTAAGCTCAAGAAAATGCATTTCAAATGTGAAATACTGTTAAATTAATAGCCGGTGTAACCTCCAGAATTTTGAATGCAAGCCTGCAAACGTGAATGCATTGTGTCATACAGGTTTCGAATGTCACTTTGTGGTATGGAGTTCCATGCTTGTTGTACTTGTGCTGTCAATACTGGGACGGTTAGTGCTGGCTGTGGATGATGCTGGAGTTGTCGTCCAATGATATCCCATACGTGTTCAATTGGAGACAGATCTGGTGATCTCGCAGGCCAAGGTAACATGTCGACACTCTGTAGAGCACGTTGCGAGACAACAGCGGTATGAGGGCGAGCGTTATCCTGTTGAAAAACTCCCCCTTGAATGCTGTTCATGAATGGCAGCACTACAGGTTGAATTACCAGACTGACGTACAAATTTGCAGTCAGTGTGTTTGGTATAACCACAAGAGTGCTCCTGCTGTCATAGGAAATTGCTCCCCAGACCATGACTCCAGGTGTAGGTCCAGTGTGTCTAGGCCGCAGACAGTTTGGTTGCAGGCGTTCCCCTGGCCTCCTTCTGACCAACACTCGGCCATCACTGGCACCAAGGCAGAACCTGCTTTCATCAGAAAACACAACAGATCTCCACTCCGTCCTCCAATGAGCTCTGGCTTGACACCACTGGAGTCGCAAACGGCGATGGCTTGTAGTCAGTGGAATGCACGCTACAGGGCGCCTGGCTCGGAGCTGTCCTTGAAGTAACCGATTTCCTATGACAGCAGGAGCACTCTTGTGGTTATACCAAACACACTGACTGCAAATTTGTACGTCAGTCTGGTAATTCAACCTGTAGTGCTGCCATTCATTAACAGCATTCAAGGGGGAGTTTTTCAACAGGATAACGCTCGCCCTCATACCGCTGTTGTCTCGCAACGTGCTCTACAGAGTGTCGACATGTTACCTTGGCCTGCGAGATCACCAGATCTGTCTCCAATTGAACACGTATGGGATATCATTGGACGACAACTCCAGCATCATCCACAGCCAGCACTGACCGTCCCAGTATTGACAGCACAAGTACAACAAGCATGGAACTCCATACCACAAAGTGACATTCGAAACCTGTATGACACAATGCATTCACGTTTGCAGGCTTGCATTCAAAATTCTGGAGGTTACACCGGCTATTAATTTAACAGTATTTCACATTTGAAATGCATTTTCTTGAGCTTAAATTAACCTGTGATCTTGAAAATTTAATCAATTAAACATGTTAACTTGACAAATGCATTGTCCAAATTTCATTACTCTACAATAATTTTTTCTTGGTGTTGGGATTTTTTTTTCCGTCTGTGTATTTCTCCCAGTTTCGCAGGTCCGCAGATTTAAAAGAGATGAATACCACTGGCTACATAAATTGCGCTCCGAAAAGAAGCAATCACACACACGCATCGCTAAGCTGCGCTAGTAGACATAGCCGTACGAATACACCCAGCTACTTAATTTTATCTTGATGATTTCATTTGTTTGGCAGAACTTTCGTTGCGACAATAGGAGAGGAGAGTGATTCACTGATTTTATACCTCATCGTAGTCCAGGTCTTCGGGAGAGGACTGGGGGCAAATAACAGGAAGGAATTTGGCCATCAAGTAACCTTCCCAGCATTAGCATGGAGTTATTTGGAGGAACCATGCAGAACCGTGTCCGGACCGGGCATCGAATCCGCGGCCTCCCAAATGCCAGGTCTGAACATTTAACAGCCCTCTGGTAAGTCTCTGTTTTGTAATCATGGATTGCACGATTTTTCAATACTTATGCTATTCCACTAAGGAATCGGATAAAGGCCTATTTCTTGCCTGGGGAGCAATGTTATGTACATTATCTGTCGGCATCCTGCGACTATACAAATATACGGAGGAATGCGAAGCGGAGGCCTGTATTAACTCGACGCGTTCTAACCGTGTTCCAAGCATACAAGCACGCCATCCATAAAGTACTGTTGAGACGTTACCACTGCTCCGACACTAAACTGAAATTTTAAAGTTGAAAAGACTTTGCAAACTTATGTTGGAATCCATTCCTGATACTATTTTTCTATAAACCGATCACATGGTGTGAGAAACGAAAAACAAATTTGGACATCTAGAGTACAGATTGCATTCGAGATACAGCTGACGTCCTGAGGGATGGAACTGGGGACAAGGAATGGGAAGAAATTCGGCCATGGCCTTTTTGAAGGAAGCATCTCGGCATTAGCCTGGAGTGACTTGGGGAAACCATGGAAAACCCAGGTCAGTCCAAGGATTCGAGATCCGTTACAGAAATTCAGAAAGCGTTTTTTTTTCATGTCGGAGTGTTTTCTTAATACAACTAATGGCCAAAGTACTTTCTACTAGTTTTCAAAATTCCTATCCTGGCTTGAATACGACCCGAGAAAGTACGACTAGTTATGGAGAACTAGAGTAGCCTGTTGATCTGAAACACAATAGGTTGGCAACTCTCCACGAAAATTTCCGGGAGGGTGTCCGGCAAAAAACAGCACTCTAGGCAAAAAAATCACAGGTAGATTGTCACCTGTTTTTAAACACACATATATCTACAAAGAAAATTACGAAACAGAACCGAGCGTGGTGGGTGAATGGTTACACTTTTGCCTCGTATATGGGAGGACGCGGGGCCGAATCCCCGTCCAGGCATCCAAATTTGGGTTTCCCAAATAATTCTAGGAAAACGTCGGGATGGTTCCTTCAAAAGTCAATGGCCAAATTCCTTCCCGTTCCTTGCGCCTAGTCCTTTCCGCCACTAACGACCTTAATATCGAAGAGGTTAAAACCATAGCTAAACATGTTTAAATACGGTGCTCCAACAAAGATACGGTACAAAAATTCATACTTAGTTTTGGAACATCATGGAATACTTAGATGCAAAACTCGCTCTGCTAACTGAATCAATGATTTCTACTTGTTGCAGGCTCACAAAGCTAGTTTTGTTGGGTGTCGACTTTACAACAACCCAGAAGAGGAGAGATTTGATACTTGAATTCTCTCGTGTCAAAAGTTATACATCACTGAGTAGGGAACTAGTTCAATGTGATCCCCAACTCGTTTCAGTGGATGAAAGGAGCTGCAGGATGGAGCTTATTATGTTCCATCTCTAGCCATTTCCTCTGACAGTCACCCAGTACCTTTACCTTGACCCGTTTCGTTTACGGCATACTTCAGTTATTCTTCCTACAAAAATAGTGATCATCATTTGAAAGTTCTAATCTTAGATATTAAGTTTTAGTAAATGCAAAGCTTCAGCAACTTTTGCTTCAGTGTGGTGTGAATATTTACACGAAATTTTTCGGCAAATTTAGTTGGATATCCTGTGAATGCTAGGATTTCCCAATTGTCTCAGTTGTGTATAAGTTGATAAAAACGGGAGTATCTACCTGTAGCAAGGCTATTCTTTCCCTCTTAATGATATTAGATTTATATGTCAGCAGAGAAATATTTACGCTCATATTGGGACTTCGGTGGAGGCGTATTATAATCAATAAAGAGTACGACCAAGCACGGCATCAACGGTTCCGAATGCAAATTCAGTCTGGAACTCCTCTGGGGGGAAGCTACTAGGTGAATCTCCTGCCATATAAGAAAAAAGGACCCATGTCTTCTTACTGACATCCGGAAAAGAAATTCTTGGACTTCCATCCGTTTCGGTACCGACACACCAACCTAGCATAGTGGGTGAGCGGTAAGGCATTCGGGAGGATGTGGGTTCGAATCCCCGCCGGTCATTCAGATTGCGGTTACGAAGTTATGATTTCTGTGCATGAATTGTCGCCAAATGTACACACGACTTCCAGGTCCATGAGGTTTTTAACATGTTTTAATGCTGTTATGTTATTCGTCAGGTTATTATTACATTAACAACTGCTATTCAGATGCAGTGCAAGCATTATTAGTTTCATTCATTTTAGATTAAAATATTAATTTCTTTGTGCAAAAGGTTATAAAATTTGTTTTCAAAATAATTGTCAGGGTTTTTTAGTTTGAGATCCACTTCTGGCCAAGTAATGGGATGGAAGGAGCGAAGAAGTCGCTTTGTTTGGAGGCTAGGCGTGCCTACGTAAGCCTGAAAGTAGTCGATGATCACCTGTCATCAACTTAAAGAAACATGTGTCTTTTACCATTATTCCTCCTCGCCCCTTCCATCCCATCCCATCCCTTGGCCAGAAGGGTATCACAAACGAAAAAACCCTGAAAATTATTTTAAAAACACATTCACTAAAATCGGATTAAAATAATTAATACGTCAGTCGTGAATTTTTCTGTTAGCTTCTACCGAGAGCAACGCCTTTAGTGTTGAAGGTCATCCCAACCTAACTCCATTAAAATCGCACTTACGCTTTCACTCCAGCTATACCTGTCATGAAACGGGCAGCTCTTCGTTGGACTGTCTCCAATGCCTCCATTAATCCCTTTTGATAGGGGCTCCATACGGAACAACAATATTCTAAATGAGAGCGCATCAGTGCTTTGTATGTAATCGATTTAACTTCCGGTGTACACTGTTTTAAATTACGATCTAGAAATCTGAGCATATGATTTGCTTTCCTAATTACCTTCTTAATATATTCTTTCCAAAACAAATTATTATTAATTGTTACCCAGAGGTATTTAGTGAAATCTAACGTTCTAAGTACAGTGCCATTACTGTTACTATTACTCCGCGATTCACTAAAAGTGTGTGGCGGAGGGTGCATTGCACCTATCCGGAAAGGTAATGGTTTGGAAGGGATATTCTGGATATGTCAAGAGGCACCCATGGGCTATTGTGAGGAACCATCCCAGCATTCGACTGTAGCGTTCTGGGGAAACCATGGTAAACCCAGACCAGGATGACCGAAGTGCTTTATCGAAAGCTACTCCTGTCAGATTTTATGTTTACTCGTCCTGTAAATCCTTTCCATTCCACTCCCTAATCGAACGTGGAAAAAATGAGTACAGAAAATAATCAGTTCTGGCCCTGATTTCTCTTATCTTATTTTCGCAGTCATTCAGAGATATGAATGTTGCTGGTAGCAATATTTGTTTACTGTCATTCCAGAAATACTTCAGTCGAGAATTTTTCAATTAGCTTCTGTCGAGAGCAACGCCTTCGGTGCTCCAGGTCTTCCTAAACTAACTCCTTCAACATCGCACTTACGCTTTCCGTCCAACTATATATACTTGTCACGAATCGGGAGGCTCTTCTTTGGACCATCTCTAATGCCTCCATTAATCCCTTTTGATGGGGACCCCATACAGAGCAGCCATATTCTAAGTGAGGCTGCACTAGTGACTTGTATACAATCGATTTAACTTACGGAGTGCATTGTTTTAAATTACGACCTAGAAATCGAAGCATACGATTTGCTTTCCCAATTACATTCTCGATAGGCCATTAATTATATATTCCGTGCTAAATGGTGACACCTTTTTACTTACAAGCATGACTTAGTATTTTTTTAGCGTTTAACTCCAACTTCCAGTCTTTGCAACACGCAGTTATTTTCATAACATCGGTTTGTAACAAAATACAGTCATCCTGGGTGTTTATTTCACAATAAATAATAGCATCATTGGCGAATAGTCTTTTTCGCCCTTATTACGTCACATAAATCATTAATGTATATGAGAAACAACAGAGGCCCTATCACACTGCCCTGGGGAACCCCGGACATCACTTCGGTCAATGATGAACGCTTACCGTCGAGATCGACGCAATGTGTTGTACCCTTCAGAAAGTCTACAATCCAGTCGCATATTTGTCTAGATATGCCATAACTATGGAGTTTCGTAAGTAATTTAGTGTGAGGAGCAGCGTTTTTCTAAAATCTAATAGAACTAAATCAGCTTGGGATTGGTTATGCATAATACGGCACAAGTCGTGAATTAAAAGTGCAAGTTGTGTCTCGCAGCATCGGCATTTTCAGAATCCATGTTGATTTTGGTTTGAAAGTTCCCCATCATCCAAAAACTGTACGACATTTGAATAGGTGATACGTTTTAAAATCCTGCAAAATATTGAAGTTAACGAGATCGGTCTATAATTTTGAGGATCTTTACACTTTTAAATACTTGACTTACGATGGCGGTCTTCCACTCAGCTAATATGTTCCTTGATCCGAAGTGGCGGTAGCCTATATAATTTCGTCAAATACAGCGCAATTTAATTTGCGTACTACATAGAGTAAAATCTTGTAGGATTTCCGTCTGGTCCAGGAACCTTATTAGTTTTTACATTCCTAAGCAGTTTTGTTATTCCCTGGACGTCAAAAACGAGATCTTTCATAATTCGTCGGTACGATTCTTAAATATCGGAATCACTTATACGTTTTCTGTTGTGAGAGTTTTGTTAAAGATATTATTCAAAATTTCTGTTTTCTCTATGCTAGTTTCCGATAACTCCCCGTTCTCCTTTATCAGTGACGGCATAACCTTAAGAGAGCCACTTATTGCTTTGATATACGACCAGAACTTTTTTTGATTAGTAACTAGATCTGCAGATAAATTCCTATCTTGGAAATAATTAAAAGCTTCAGGCAATTTCTTAATCACGTCCACTCGCAACTCTGTTTTGATGACCTGATGAACACCGTCGGTCGGACAAATCACTTTCCGTAGCTGTTGGTGAGGTTATAGAAGGTTCAGGTGTTTCGGAAGTCATTCATCTCTTGTTATCACGTCATTAATGACGTGTCATCACCTGTCAAGATAATTAATGAGGGCCTGAATCGATTCCCTCTGAGATCCACCGCTGGCATTTTCTGTCTACTGAAGTCGTTAGAGCCGGAAAAGGATTGCTGGATGGCAAGGAACGCGAAGGTATTCGGCTTGGGCTATGGCCTTTTGAAGCAACTATCCCGGCATTCGCCAAGAGTAATTTCCGTAAGCCATGAAAAAAAACGAAATATGGATGACCGGATATGGGTATGATTATTGTGCGATTTTTGTTTTGACTGTGTTGTGTTGTCAGTGATGTAGAGAAAATCTGTTCCAGCCTACTCCTCCGAAGAATACTGCGGGCCAGCAAGTTTAACGTCCGCATTGGACTGACGAACAGTGCCGAATGCCCTCACTGTGGACAGGTTGGAACCTCTCCTACTGCGCAGGCCAAGACCCGAATATTGGACATTTTTTGACCACATGGGCTCGAACCAGATAACCCTCTGTCGAGCGCCAGACATTAGAACACAGATATATAAGGCTAACATTAAAATAAAATCTCAGATTTAAATATTCCGTAGTAACGTGACGTCTCCTGCTCTAACTTTTATCCCAACTGCAAATCCTATTTCTCGTTTACTCGTTTTCGCAGTCACCGTTTGTGAGTACACTTATTTGCGTTCATAATAATTGTTTGTCGAATAATGGAATATAATCTTGGTGTTCACCATTTAGTACGAAATTCTCCATATCAGCTGCTTGTTAACAACGACTCATCAGGCGTGAGATTTCTCACTTGTCTTAATGTCTGTAAACGATTTTAGCTTGGAGCTGCAAGGAACTTGGTACTTAGCTCTAATACTCAGCATGCAGCAGATTAAACTCCTTCCCAGTGGAAATCAGCCTGCAGTAATCTGCACCGGCGCTCTTTTAGATTGCTTTCTGCAGTAACATTACGTTTGAGAAATGGTCTCCCAAAAATGATTTCTTGTATTAAGTTGCACAAGGAACATTGAGTTACAAATCATATGTTGCGACTTGAAGATGTTATCTGAGGATATTAAGTTCTCTCTACCGATAAAAATACATGAAGCAATGTAATTTCATGTTTCGGTCTGTGCACTGTACAATAATAATTTACTGGAAAAGAACATAAGGAGTGTGAACAAATTTTCTTTAACGTCAGGAAGTTAGTGCATAAACATTGATACCAGGTATAAGCCCGTGAGCGTGCCAGGTTCAGGGTGTATGCCAAGATGGCAGGAATCTGCTTCCTTTCCTTTGAAAAGGAAGGTCACCACCTCACCCATGGCAAATCCACTCAACAATTTGTCAATAATGAAGTTTGGGTATTCTTAGAAATAAAAAAAAAATAGATTTTAGGTTTGCAGGTTCTGACTGCGTGAACTGATCTGTTTGTTGAATTTTATCATGTTGCACTTCTTGAGTTTAATTTAAACCAAAAATATCACGTACCGATTCTAAAAATTACAAGTAATGAGATTCTAGGGACAAAAAATTAGCTTTTTAGGTCAAAGTTAATCACCGCATGCCCTTATCCGGCTGAAATACAAATCTGACCTATGTTTGACCCTAAGGGTTAGCCCTGTAAAATTTGATGAGTTTCTGCTGAGTTTGAAGGAACTTCGAAATATTAATAGAAAAGACTGACAGTATAGATTTTACGTTAGTTTTATATTTTAAGTAAAAGCGAAGGAGAAGTATCTTTAGGTTATGTTCACAGCCATTTTCGCTCCTTCCTTGTGGGGGAAGTAATAGACAGAAAAGCAGCGTCCATGTTTCTAACAGCCACGTGAGACCAGCACGGGATGAGCAAAGTCTACGTAAAAGAAACAATTAACCAGCTTGCGGAGAAATTCTACTCCAAAACAGCTAAAGGTAAAAATGAAACTGTCAGCATGCATCCTCTCTTAACTCGAAATGCGACTGAAGCGCTCAAATTATACAGTTAGGTAATGTATATAAAACATCGCCCTCAGTAAGGAGTAAATTATACAGTTAGGTGATGTATATAAAACATCGCCCTCAGTAAGGAGTAAATCTACATCTACACTCTGCAATTCACAATTACTGTGGGTGGCAGAGGGTGCTAAGCACCAATCCTATTTTAGAGTATTCCAATCCCGAACAGAACGAGGAAAGAAAGAATACATAAATGTATCAGTAAGGCGGAAAAAGCAATTTCTGGGTTGGTATAGTTCCCCAATATTGGGAGTTCTAACTGAAAATTTTGTTGTTTCACATAAGAAAAAGCTATCTACTGCGACAAAACTAATTACAAAATATTTATCACGATGAAGGATATAAACCACAATTTTCTTAAATCGGCTATTCAATTTTCGAAAAGGGAACCACTCTAGTAATTTTAAAAATTACTGCATAAAAACTGTAAATACCAACAGAAAAGAACTGAAAAAATGAATGACAACTTACAAGCTTCAGGCCAAACAAATTATTAAGGTTTTTGCGTTTCTTGGAGAAAACAGAAATTTAGGGGTGACACCCCCCAAAAATTGATCCATTTTAACTTGTCTCTTTTTAATTCAAAATATTAAATTATTAATCTGTGCTGTATTATTTTCTACTTGTTGAGAAGTCATTTTCTTGAGGGTGATTTAGATTTTTAAGATATATCAGTAACTGAATCTTCTCTAGATTACTGAACACCAAGATAAGGTTATAAGAAGAACGTGGTGTACAGTACAAGAGGTACTACCGTAGCCTTTCATTGTCAAAAGAATACATTTATTAAAAACCAATATGTGCCGACTGCTTAGCCCACGTGGACTTATGAGTACGCGTACCGTCAACATCACCTATACTCTGTTCACCTTCAACTGGCGGTTCAAGGTCATGTTCATCTCGCCCTGCTCCTCACATCACTATCCTTCGCCGTTGCTTATCCCTTCGAGCAGACCGCTGCGACCAGGAAGGCAAGTGGCAAATTTTCCGGCGGAAAATCTTTCCCCTTTGCATGTAGGGGTAAGGTAAACAGAAAAGGGATAAAGCAAGTGACCTTCGGCCTCCTCTGTTAACTGCACGAGCATTGGTATATGTGGTGTTGGTATCGTAATACTAGCGGAAGCTGTGGATATGTTAAAATGAATCCTGGATCAGAATTATTTGATAAATATTTGCGTAAATTTTTCGCTAGTGGGTTTTGTATTGTTCTCTTCACAAAATGTGTAATTTAGGCGCCAACATCTTCGTCCATTATAGCCGGACTTAGATTTTTTGCTTGTAAATTGCTGTCATAATTAAGAACCGTAAAAATCTGTGAATACACAATGCAGGCAGAAAAAAATCAACAGCAGTATGTACAAAATACAAATATCAAAATTCAAAGTCAGTTATCGCGAAATAAAAGGTTTAAATCATTTTTTATATAAACTAATTCTGTTATACCACAAACCGTGATTTTTTTTTGCTGTCGTCAGTCTTTCGACTGGTTTGATGCAATTCTCCATCCCTTCCTATCCTGTGCTAACCTCTTCATTTCTACATACCCCTTACAACCCACGTCCTCAATTGTCTGCTTCATATATTCTAATATCTGTTTTCCTCTACAGTTCTTACCTTCCACTGTTCCCTCCACTAGCAAATTAACCAATCCAGCATGTATCAAAATATGACCTACCAGCATGTCTCTTCTTTCTGTAAGCTTCTTCCATAAACTTCTTTTCTCACCCATCATTTCCAAAACTTGCTCATTTCTCACTTTGTCTGTCCACCTAATTTTCAGCATTCTTCTGTAGCACCACATTTCAAATACCTCAATTTTCTTTCTTTCCGGTATTCCTAAAGTCCATGTTTCACTACCATAAAGTGCTGTGCTCCACACATACAATTTCAAAAAGTTCTAATTCCTAGATCAATATTTGAAACTAAATGATTTCTCTTTTTCATGAAGACTCTTTTTGCTAGTGCCATTCTGCTTTTAACATCATTCCTGCTTCGGCCATCGGTTGTAGTTTTGCATCCCAAGTAACAGAACTCACTTACTTCTCCTATTGCATCCGATCCTATTTTTATATTTAATCTACTAGTATTGGTTATCATTTCTACTACATTTCATCACTTTTGTTTTGCTTTGATTTATATATAGTACAAAATCTTCCTTCAGTATTTTGTTCATGCCATTCAGTAATTTCTCAATATCCTCTTTCTGCTAACAAGACAATGTCATCAACAAATCGTAGCAAACTGATTTTTTCTCCATGAACACTTATGCCACATGGAAATTTTTCTTTTACTTTCTTTATTGCTTCCTCTAGATACAAGTTGAATATTAACGGTGATAGA